>JAKLTH010000032.1:137500-362500 GCA_025175895.1 Wurfbainia villosa | reverse complement strand
GGCAAGCCAAGCCCTACTGAACAAACCTTTAAGCGAGAGGGCCAAGCGAGAGGCAGACGGTCAGCTCGCAGCACCAAAAAGGATGATTTGAGGGGCCTTCTGATGCAGGATGCAGGTGATAGGAGCAGGCATTTAATATTTTGTGGCCTTCTGATAACATCAACAGCAGATTTCGTTGAGAAGATGCCATGGTTGTCGGGTATCCCAATTTATCTTCATCACCAGCAAAGCATGGAATATGGACTGTCACGGTGCTCCTCAGGAAGAAGGGAGAATAATAAAGAACTTAATCTGCTGCCCATTAAGAATGCATCATGAATAGAGAGGTGCAACTAAGGAAATGAACGCCATGTATCAGGCTGGAAGTAATGAAGTAAAGCACCTATCCCAGACCAGAAGAAAGGGTAGAAACCCGCTGCCAATTGAGTATTGTAAAAAAATGCAGATCGTATCTCAAGCATTTCATGCCAATTCTTGGAACAACCTGGTTTATGTCTAGCAGCAGCAAAATAGAGATTTTAACGGCCGAATCTTGCCTGCCTCGGAATGGTGCAATGACCAGAAAAGTGGAAGCTTTAGTGCCTTGTAGATGTCAAATAGGCTTCTAAAGGCTTATATATGTCTTGATTTTTCTATTCCACTGAATTGAATCCCCACTTTTGAAGGAAATCCATATTCTGGTCTTCGTGATCATCGTGGTAGAGGGTGAGTTTGGTCGTGAACAAAACAATATCGAGAGCCGGAACCGGAAACTTGAGTAGAGGGGGAGAAGGGCTCGCGAAAGTCGATACCGGACCAGCAGGAGCAGTAGCATCAGAGGGGGGAACGGAGACGGAGCGAGCCAGGTAGAACCACAGGGCGCTAAGCACTAGCCTACCAGAAATGCTTGACCAAACTCCAATACCAAGAATTGATCCTGCTAAAGCAAAAGCAATAGTGGAATCTCCTCCTTCTAAAAATCCTAGATGTACATGAGGTATTGAGTTCATTCCCGCTATGCTTAGTTAGTTCATTCATAGTACTAGCTCTTAACTTACAGCACAGTTGCTATTTCTCCCCTTTTCTGTTAGGACTTGCTTATATGTCAATCTTAGCTTAGTAAGAAGGGGCCTGTGAGTCTTCTGCAACAAGGACGCTCCTGTAAAGATGCTTTAAGACCTGATCTGTCCAACTCCAACAATTGCTCTTCCATTGTAGTAAACTCTAATTTGGCATATTGGCTCGTCCTCTGGAAGGGCTACTAGTCTTCACAAGCTATTGATCTACTATATATAAAGGAAGGGTCCGCGTCGAAATCACAATATTCGCCCCTCTCGCATACGCTCGAGCCAGAAACAGTCTGTCTTTCCTTGCCTCACGTCGGATAGATGGATATAAATAGTGAGAGACGTCTCGAGCGATAGCTATAGGAGGCATACGGTTCTTTTGCTTTCTTCGCCCTAAGCCAGGGGAGCCGAGTGCACCAGTCCACAACTGATCTAGCTGATCTAGTATGATCTATAAGTTCACTCTTCTGATCCATCCATAAGTTCACTTCCCGGGGAGCCGAGTGCACCACAACTGATACTGATCTAGTATGATCTATAAGTTCACTCTTCTCCCTCCCTTCTGTATAGGCTCTTCTCTCCCTCCCAAGCTCCTCAGCCCGATTGATGTGTCTTGCCCGTTGTAGTCCTTCCTCCCTCATTCAATCTAGTCTAGGCCTACTCTTAACCGTCTCGCACTCTACCGCTACGTCCTGCCTCTTTTCGTTGGCTATTCTATTGGCACCACTACGATTATAGGCCACTACTCTTATTGCAATGCTTAGCGCCTCCTCTACTCATAGTCGTTTCACTCTTCGCGTCACTTTAGTTTAGAAAGAAATTCCCTCCTGATGATTGGCACTAGATTGGCACTACTGTCAGCCGCCTTACGAAGATTGGAATTCCTTCCCTCCCATACATGACAGGGCACTATCCATTGATTGGCATGGATATTCCCGGAAGTCCAGATCGAATGTTATTCCCAGAAGTCCATCGCTCTTTCTCGACTTCGCAATAATTTTTCGCTTGCTTTTTCCTATCTTTCTCATTGCTCAAGAGGTGGAAAGTGGAATGCTCTTAGGTGAAGGATGGCACTGGAAAGAGGTGGGGATGGAGGGAGAGAGAACCAAGTGAGCGGAAGCGATAGCTGGTCCTGCTGAATTATGCGGTAGCCGCGAGCCAACCTTTCACGAATCCAATCATATCTGTATGTCTTGCCATTCAAAGACAAATCCAACAATAAGATGTATGTCGTTGCCAGATTAGAGCATTAAGTAACTTGCCAGAAAAGTTTTTCATGTCTTTGTTTGCCAGTCGGATTTCTGTGTTGCTGGACCGCGACTAGGCGGCCGGTGAGCATCAAGTTGAGGATAGACCCGTTGGCACCAGACTTTCCATTCCTGGGTCAGTCGTCCTTCTGATCCCGCCCCGCCATTGCTCTTGGTAGGAATTCTTTATTCTGCTACTCCTTCGTACTCAAACCCAGGTAGTTTAACACTTGATCAAGCTCCTGCTGCTACATATTGAACTGGTTCGGGTGCCGCTCCTCCTCGGGCTGGCGTTCGCTCCAACTGAAGAGTGAAGCAGCCAGATTCAATTGAACGAGAATTCAATAGGCAAAATGTTGCTCCGTCGACTGAAGCTAACGAGTGAATCAAGATCCACTAGGAAAGGTGCATAGTGAGGAGCGAACTCAACCTCAGTCACAAGCCCTCTCACTCGAGGGATGGTGTAGGATCCTCCCGATCAGTGATTAGGAGTCCGCTCTCTATGGCTCAGTTATCTGCTCCCTTATCCGGGCTAATCAGTCGTCTAATCGCTCATCTGGGTCTCCTCATTCATGCCATGCTTTGGGGAATCGCTCATATGGAATTTTCAACTCATCCGTCGTAGTGGGACACTTTCTGCATGGGAGAGCATTTGTGGGAATCCCTGATCATCTGTCAATGTCAACTCATCCGTGGGCAGGGAGTATCTAGCCCGCTTATTCAAGCTCAGACAATCTTCTAAGTGCGAGTCAGAACCAATATCAATAGTTGTTGATTACCTAAGTTCACTCCTTCACATGAACCTGTTCTACCATCACTCTCAGCTGGCGCTACTGCTGGTGCTTGCGCGTCTAACTGGTCCGCTCTTGTTGGCTTGGGCTGGTGCCGTAGCAGAGTGAGATCTCTCTTTCACTCTAAATCAAGACTTGTGAAAGCCCACCACACTCATCTCTTTCTCATTCACCCTCCGAACCGAAGGAGCTTAGATAAATTCTAATTGAACTCAATCAGACACGGGGAATACAATAAAGAAGTACTTAATTAATTTGCACTCCCTACTCTTATAGAAAGGCAGAGGAGCGAGCAACAGGTCGTGAATGGCATTCAAAACGTACGCGTCGAATAAAGTTCTCACTCGCCCCTCAACAAAGAAAAGGCTTAGATGTGGAGAATCTGCTGTTCTGTTTGAAAGAACAAGAATCCGCTTCCTTCAGTGCCACCTCCCACTTTTGGCGCACTACCTATAGCGGTGGAAGTGAGCTCATCAAAGAGCGCTATTCAGCCTTGTCAGGTGATCTCATTCCTCTCCCGAGATCCGGCATAAGCACTCACGAAAGCTTTCATCAGCAGACTTGCACCAGTTGTCCTTTAACAATCCTTTTTTGATTTGATATAGTAGATCCAATTCCGGCATCATGTAAAACTCAGATCCCAGACTACCGGAGTCACCTCTTTGCAAAAGAGACACCATAGGGAGGAAGGGTCAGATTCTTTTTGAGGTAATACCGGGCGAAAGCCGATCCTGGGGGCGTATTGAAATGATGGAGGGGGACAATAATCTCTCTTAAGAAAGAAGGGGTCCGCGGGGAGACTTGGCTGTCAATCTAATTGGTGGCATAGAGATCATGTTCGGTAGGCAGCAGTTCTTTCGACAGCTAGGAGTTGACAGGTTCGATTCCGCGCACGAGTCAATTTGAGCTCCCGCTATTTCTGAGCTTGCCCAGTTTCGGCAATGAATTCTAACCTGAAAGGTGCTTTGAAGCCACTCTTCCAAGTTTTCACGACTCATATCTTTTCTTTTCAGGTGCAGATGAATAAGCGATGTTATCAACAAAAGAAGTGCTTTTAAATCCAAATACCTGTGACCCGACTGAGGGGAAGAAAGTAAATAAGTATACTGTTCGAGAATCCGTCGTCTTTCTTGTTGAGGAATGGAAAAGAGGTGCTATCGCGTATCATATAGTCGATCAAGGCTCCTTTTAGCGGACATTGCTTCCACTTTAATCGAGTGGGTCAGCTCTGTACTATCTAGGTAGAAGATCTCAAAGAACTAGCTCTTTGTCAGCTAGAGCAAAAGCTTTTACAGAAAAAAGAGCTCTTGGCTCCCTCTGGCTAGACAGCTTTGAGCTTTCACGCGGGCTAGAGTCGTTAGCAGTGAAAGAAGCTCTTCTTGAATCTCTTGCCGATGTTGATAGCTATGGTATTGTATTCTAAGTAGTTGGCTGATCCAGTCTGCCTTTCCGCTCCGCACCTTACCCTATTGGAATAGGAAGGACTAGAATAATTTCACCCTCACTCAGCCCTTCCTCCAACAGCGACCGAAAGTGGCAAGAGGAAAAGATTCGTTCTTCAAACATTTTCCGGAGATGAAAAGGAAGGAGAGGTATGCGAAGCCTATCCGAAATCGGAGATGCGAAGGGTCTAAAAGAGCTGAGATGCCGCTAATCAAGAGCCCTTCTGTAATCACTTCGAATGGAACTGATCCCCTTCCTAAAGACAAAGAGTACTCAAAAAGTGTGATGCATGAAGGAGAACATTTCATGGCCCGCGACGTTGTCGACCAGAATGTCGATGTGTGGCAATGGAAAATCATCCTTGTCAACTGCCCTTGATAAATCGATCAAGCTAAACATGGTGCCTAGAACAAGAATTGGGATAAGTAGATGACCGGTTAATAAGTGAAAGAGAGATGATTAGGGGGTCACACTGGCGAACCAAGTCTTCCCTCTAGCTAGGCTCCAGAGGCGACGCTTTCTTGATCCGGAATCCGATTTCTCTGTCCTTCTCTGCTGGCTCCTCTTTCTCTGCTGGCTCAGGCATCTTCCATCCTCTTTCTTTGGCTCCTTGGGGCACCGAAGAGGGAAGTCGCTCCGTGTACCAACGAAGGATCTTAGCACCCCTGAATTGAATCAAGAGAAGGGGCTATGTGATTGGAGGACTGGCTGGGGCTGGCTAGAGGTACGAACGATAGTGACGTGAACTAGAAATAGAATTCTGTCTGCACTGGGGAATGTCTTCGAGTCTTCTCTCCCGGGTCGCATAGCTCCGGACTCAAACCTCTTAGGGACCTTCTCACTCGAGTGAGCTGACCAGAACTATTCTAATTTAGACTCCTTTCTCAGCCCTACTTTGAATGGCAGTTCGCAACCTTTCACTCTTCTGCTCACTCGCACCTCTCCTCTTCTGCGCTCCGGTGAGCTGGGACGAGTGATTAGACCTGGGCACACCACACCTTCTTCGAACCCATGATTAGTGATATTTAAAAGAAAGAAAGAGGGACGAGCGCGCAACTTCAGTCACGAGCAAACAAGTGGCCTGGTCGAACCATTGATTGGCACGAGCGAATGCTATGACGCGTCCCTTCGCTTCAACTCTTTTTTACTTTTACTGACAACAGCTGCTCAGAAATACAACAGACAAGTGAAACGGGAGAATTACATGACGCGGCTTCGATTGCGCGTCAGCGAATCAACTGAGAATTGATAACTTACTATTAATAGAATGGACTCTCTGAATCTCTGCCGTCAGCCGAAGATTCTCCGTACCGCCTAGTGGGGAGAGGATAAGTAGGCCCCGACGAAGCGAACTATGAAATTATGAATCGACACCCTCCTCGGTCAGAGCCAGACGAACCTTCTTGAATCGACCGACTTTCACTATTTTATTCTTGCTTGAACTATTCTTGCTTGAACTATTTCTTCTTGCTGACGGGTGCGATGGGAAGCCCTCTTCTCTATCACTGCCCCGGACTAGGAGCTCTAGCTTACTGACTCAGATCTCGATCTGCCGAGCTACATTGATTCAACTGTTCCAATCTGCCAATCTCACGCATGTATGACTCACGCATGTATGAAGTTGCCAATCTCACGCACTTGTTAGTTGGTCTGTCTGTATGATCTCACGCATGTTCAAAACTGCCAATTTCACGCATGAACTACTGGATTAGCGATGTTCAAAACTGCCAATTTCACGCATCTCTGTGAGCAGAAGTGTTCAAAACTGCCAATTTTGTGCCCTTACTACTCATGCACTTCATGAGAGATACTGTCATTAATTGACATTTTCGTGCACACGTCACTGTTGTTCGTCCCTCTTTTAAAGAGGCAGATTCAAAACTCAACGTATTGAGATATGCTGGTCAAATACTTCCTCAGAGAATAAGAGAATAGGGGCGAGAGACTTAATTGGCAGAAAAAGAAGGTGAGACTTCCAAAACAAACTACTTGAATAGGCAGGCATAGCTCCGGACTCTCACCTCCACGCCTTTCTCACTCGAGTGAGCACCTCTTCATTCATCTACAAAGCTTTCCCGGTGAGACTCTACCCTTCATGCGCCAGACTGAGACAAGCCTTCGCCTCCCTTATCCCTTATGGTCGCCTTTCTATTATATTATTTTATTCAATATGATTCGCCACCCAACTCGTAACTCTGTTCTTGCTGAATTGGTCTTGGTTGAGTCGATCGGATGAGCGCTAGGCCTACTGAGGAGTCGGTCGAGCCTTTCCTTCTCGCTGACAGAACACTGAGAGGAATGAGTGCTAGTGAACTAGGGAAGGAAGAGGAGCAGACAGAACTGATAGGACAGGTAAAGTTCACCCGGAGTTTGAAAGGACAGGATTCGCAGCTTGCAGCCCCTTCCCACCGCTCCGTGGGCTACTAGGATCTTACTTACTTAAATGAAGGTCGAGACATATAGATCCGCTTCCCTGCCCTTAAAGATGGTCAAGAAATAAGGTGAAACATCAAAGTCTAGCACATAGGAGAAGATCCAACCTTTCGTAAGCAGGTGCCTAGCATAAGTATGAACTTGTTTATTCCGCGGGTTTGGACCGGCGAGATAGGAGTCCTTCGCCCACTGATTTTATTCTGATCTTTAAACCTAGGCAAGATAAGCTACGAAGCTCCTTTCCATGCAGAGCACCACTATTCTATTCACTCTTGCGTGCCTTCCCTTTTCTAAATAAATAGAGCACCGAACTACCAGCCTTCAATGTGAAGCGAGGTGAATCTACTCTACTAAGACCGGTCGAACTAGCTAGCTCCGAATCTTCAAATACTACTACTGGAACTTATGATGGCAGGTGTTGAATCTTTCCCGTGCCAATGAACTTTGACTTTGATTCTAAGACAAGACGAGAGCTTCCTTAGCCGCCTCTTTATGGATTGCAAAGAAGTAGCTTTGCCGCTGCCGATGACTTTCATTATAATTAAAGGAGTTGCGCTCACTCGCATCTATCTCTATCTATCAGTTGCTTCAATCGCGGATTGCTTCGATCGCTTGTTTGCTGATTGCTTCAATAGGATCGCTTCTTCCCGTACTTCTTCGCTGACTCTTGTCTCCGCTGCGCTCTACTTGGCCCCTCCCCAATGGATCCGGACGTTTCTCACTCTCATTGCCCCGAACTGTCCTATAATAGTTAAACTCAATTCCCTGCTCGCTACGCACCTATAAATGTGCCAGGTAGGGTTCACTCACAAGCTCCTTGGTCGCTCATCCTCTTGGTCCGAGCCAGACTAATGGTCGCCTAAACCGACTGCGGCTTTCCTTCTTCGCCTCTTGATTCGCCTAATTGTCCTTCTTCGCCTCTTGATTCGCGGGGACGGTAGATGGGTGGGGGAATCTGTCTTCTGAGCCTGATCTTGCCTCTCCGCTGTCGTGAGTAGTGATAATTGGGAACTCATCCGAGTCCTCTCTCTGATTGGGAGTCCTGAATCTCCTCACCTGGTCATAGTCTTGTAGTCGCTGGGCAATCAATGGTAATGGTATGAGCTTCTCCACCCTCTGAGTTCGCGTAGCTTCCCTGACGAGTCTGACCAGAATAATTCGACTGAGCTCGAGCTCCTTTACTTGACTGTTCATGCCTCCTAGCTAGCTTGGACTCCTATGCTCCACGAGTTCGTCTGCCCTCTGCCATTGACCCGGGGATTATCTTATCTTACTTCAGTTGCTAATTGAACCGAGTCGGCTTTCCTCATGACTCGCACTGGTCGGGGATAGAATTGTGATCTCCACTTCCTACACGAAGGCATAGCACGCACACCCGTAGAGCCTAACCTCTGTCTCCTAGACAACACAAACGAAGAAGGGCGGCATCACTCCTGATGAGCAAAGAAAAACTCCCCTGATTGTGATGACGAATGACGAGAGATAGCTTCCAACTACTACGCTCCCTAGGAATGAAAAGATAGATGATGATGACTCCTCCTCACTTCCGATGATGACTCCTCCCCTTATTTTATAACTATCTTCCTTCAGAGTGCTCCGATGTTCAGACTACTTGCTGCTATCTTATTTATCTTATTCCTGCTTTTCTTCTACTCTTCCCTGCTTGCCATCGAATCCATAAACCAAGAGAAGACAGACTGAGAACTCCTTCTTCAGTCCTCCACGACTGCGTGGGCGGTACACTACTCCCTAGACTCTCCCTATACTAGACTAGAATGATGTAATGTACGTGTCCTCCCGATCAGAGAGTGCGTGTCTTCCATTCCAGCCTTTAAGGGACCGGACTTTGAGACTGAGATCTCTTCGCTTGAGCCTTCTAGCCTTTGACTACTGCTCCTCTGACTACTCGCCACAGCTATAGTTCACAGTTCATCTACCTGGCGTCCTCCCAAGCTCCCGTCCTCCCTTCCTTGCCCTAAGAAAAGAAGACTTAGAACAGCAAGCAAGTAAAGGTCAAGAAGAAGACTTATAGAAGCAAGCAAAGGTCAGGAGAAGACTTAGAAGCAAGCAAAGGTCTATCCTTCCATCGTGTATCGTAAACTCCTCCGTCCTCTTACTCCCTCTATCGTGCGCTCCTCCGTCCTCTCCTCTCAGGTCTCTCCTTCTCTTCTATCGTGAACTCCTCTAACTTAACTTCACAGTCGGTGCTGGATCGAGATCTAAACTTCACAGATCATCTTCCTATGCTACCGGTTCACTATCACCGCCACCGATTTACTATCACTGCCACCGGTTCACTATCACTTGCTGAGGGGAGAGGAACCACACCATTGGCCTCACGAGCACTAAGCTGAGCCGATAAAGGACTGCCACTAATGAAAGATAGCGCTAAGCCCATCACATCAGTCCGGGGCTCTGCGTCGTTGTCACTCGCTCCTCATCACTTTCGTTCGCTCCGAAGAGAGAAGAGTGAATTATTTGGGGCAGCAAGAAAGCATTTGTTAGGCCCTTCTCCGCGTCACAGTCGCTCTTTTCTGGCTTCCCGAGCTCTCTTCTTCCCATGTCGCTCCGCACCTCACTTACAAGTCTGGTTCACTCTGATTCGCTCCGCACCTGCACTTGAATCTCCACTCTCTCGCTCCCCTATCTGAGGTGAGGAACCCAACCTGACTGAAATTGGTTTGGGTTTGGTTGACTTCGCCACTCCGTGCCTCTCCTGCTCTGATCCTCCTTCGAAGCCGCGGAGCACCGAAGACTATCAATTCCGGACTGGATAACTGGAACTACCCCGAGTAGTGCTCCTTGGACACCCTTGACTAGACCCCTTCCACGTGCCTCGATTCCTTAAGTTGGTCGAGCCTATCTTCCTCTACTATCGGACTATCGGTCGATCCCTCCGGCCCTTACTTTTCTTCTTTCTTTATCTTTAAAAGTGGTAGATCTCAACTCTTTCCATGAGCATGATCACTGGCCTGCGCGAATAGAACTGACTTAAGTCTTCGACAGCAGCTCGTGGAATAAAGGTGCGGAGCGCTCCCATAAGTCGGACAATTTGCATCCCCTTGAGCAGATAGTGAGGAGCAACTCGTAGCAGCCGCCTCTCCTGGGCGTCCTAAAGGCGCGTAGCCAAGTGAGAGACCGTACGGGTGCTCTTCCGTACCCATGAGTCGTGAGCATAGCGCCGCGGAGCAGATTCACTCTTTTCCACGTCGCTATCGCTCTACTTAAATATCAAAGTGTAGTTCATTATCATTCGCTCCTTCTGCCCTTTCCACAAGCACCACTTTGATACCAACTCCACCTTACTATTGGGTTCTGGTTCCTAAGCCCATTAAGTCAATGAACCAGTCAGGGCCCGGTCCCATCGATTCAAGGGTTGGGAAAGTCAAGGTAAGGCGCCAAGTTCCAGTTCTGAAGGCACTGGTCAGGTTGAAGATTCCGCTCGGCTCATCTGTATAGTCGTCTCGCCCTTCCTCGCCTCGAGTAGTCATACGATGAACTTATTGTATAGAGAGTTGCTTGAGCGGCAATGCTACCTTTGAGTGTAAATTCCACTATCTATTCCTGTCCTCAGGCTGCTCCTTCTGAATGGAGCGCACTGAATAAGAGATCTCATTTCCCACTTAGATAAGCATAGAACAGAGGTTACATGTCGGGAAAGATAGAACACGCCTTCAATAGTGCCTTCCAGCTCATTGATCATTATTTCAATTGCCCTCCCTGGACCACGCTCCTTCAGTGGCAGCTCAAGAATGATTTGAGCACCCAGCCCTATCAATTCAGAAAAGGAAGAAGACTAGGATAGAGAGCTTAGAGGGATTTGCCGACGATTGGCTTAAGAAAGGGATTTGCCTATGTGAGCCAAATCTTTTCTTTCTCTGCTCTTGGAGTGTAGATTCAGATTAAAGAGAACTAGTAGCCCGCCTCCTCTTAGTCAGAGATTTGGGGTTCCTCTCCGGTAGTTTAAAGCTTCAACTCCCGCTTCGAGAGAATTCAGTTAGGAAGTGTCCGCAATCTGCTTATCCAACTCTTAGGTGCGGAAGGACAGAATCAAAGCGCTTTAGCTAGGTCTACCTCTACCATTCCCTTTGGTGGGGTCGTTCATGTTCCATTCAATTCACAAGTTGGATAATCGACAGAGTAAGTTAAGTTGCATACTCACACTCTGGAACTGGAATTTAAGGAGTAGAGCCACGAGACACCTTTGCTTTCATGAGTTTGCTTTCCAAGAGCAGTAGGTAAAGGTTCTTCAAGGCTTTCTGTTCAATCCTTGTGGACGAAGCCGTTCAAGTAAGAGTGAAAGTATGAGTCCGGAGAACGAAGGAGATTCAAGATTAGTAGGTTGGGCTACGGTTCAGTGAGGGTATCGACGATAGACTTATAAGGATAGGGATAGGGATAGATCTTGAGTAGCTAGGGAATTGAATAGCTAGCCCAGCCAGCCTCTGTGTTTCCTTAAATTTATCGATTAAGAACGTCCATCCTAAAGTACTAACTAATTAGTCACCCTCCCCCGTATCTTTATCTTTATAGTTTTTAATAGTTTTGTTAAGCGTTAAGCTTGGAGTATTTAAAAAGTGAAGTTTAAGCAAAGATCAAATCTATCTAGACGGGTGTCATTTTATAGGATTAAACCTTAGGGAAAGACGAACAGAGAAGAGAAGAGAGGGGAAGAAGAGATCGCAATACTTTAAAGTCGGGAGAGACAGAGGGGAGAGATGAGAGAGGAATGACTCAATGTAAGGCCTGTCTGGACCATTGTATAGTATGAAAGCTACACCTAGGGGATGCAGAGGGAGTGAGGGGGGCTAGTAGGGGCACCGCCAACAAATAGGCTTGTTTTGAAATAGAAATATGGTATTGTGGGGCATTTCTTATCCTAAATAAAGGGTGGCAGTAATGTAGGTGTCATTACCTTTACTTGAATTTTCCTCTTCCAAAGTGGTTGGATTGGGCCGGACGAGTCTGACTGACCTACGCGTAGCATCTCATTATATGGGAGAAACCACTGTGCCTATATATGAACGTAGCGTAGCATCTACTTATATGGGGAATCCCCTGTGCCTATATGGGATAAGCAACTCTACCTATATTATATGGGATAAGCTACTCTACTTAGCCTATGAATTTGATCATTTTGAGTGGTAATAGATGATGATGAAATGAGTACTCCTTTCGTCTCCTCGGATCTTTCTAGAAATGTTGATCGAAAAAGTGCCGCCCAAAGAAGCTTAGCCATGAGTGGACCGAGGTCCCGCGAAGCAGGTAAACGGTTGCCTAAGACACTTTCAAGAAAGCTCAAGAGTACACTTAAGGTGAAATTTCAGATCAAAAGATCCACTTTCCTATATGCTTAACACATGCAAATGCAACTCGAACTGTTCAAAACAAAGAATCCACTCAATGCCCTACATGACCGACTTGTCCTTTCGCACCAACCGCCCAGAGACTATTGACCACGTATCCAACTCACTTCCTTAGCGCTCTACTATCTGAAGTCTCCTACGCCGATCTTGAAAGGACTTCAGGCTATGCGAAGCTATCCGCTGCTTGCCTTGCTTTCTGCTTTGCTTTCCTCTGCTTGCTCCTTTCATCCGGTACTTTACCTTGAGATTGAGATCTTTCCGGGCTTCCTAGTCGTCCGTCGTTCCCGACCGACCTGACCTGCCATGATGGAGACCTGCCCTGACCTGCCATGATGGATTCCTCACTCCTTCAATTCCTGCCAATTAATTACTCATTCCCGACCTGCCCTGACCTGCCATTAAGGATTTGTTGAACGATCCCGACATGATGCATGAGCATGGCAATTTCACACACTTAGCTTCAAGAATGCATGAGCATGGCAATTTCACGCACCTAGGATTTCATGCCAAAAAAGCGAGTAAGCCAAAAATGCCTTTCATGGGTTCAAATCGGATGAAAACACCCACTTCCCCGAGCGAAAAAGGGTCAAATGAGGGCTTCAACGACAGCACGACCGACAATGGAGGGAGTGCCATCCTTAGCTTGATCAATAAATAGGTGATTTTGACCGATTTTGGGGCCTTATCGTCATATATTATTATTGTTTCCCTTCGGGTCATTAATATATATAGGGAAGGATGGGGAAATGAGATATGAGATGACATTGATGAAATGAGATATGAGATTGGGGATATGAGATTAGGGAAGGGAATGAGATATGAGCATAATCACTCACATAGGCCGGTGTGGATGACATTGATGAGATCACTCACATAGGTCGGAATGGATGATCACTCACATAACATAGGTCGGAGTGGATGACATTGATCACATCGGAAGGAGAGGTTGGTGCGGATGAGATGAAACCACTACCTTATTAGTTGGTGCGGATGGTGCGGGATAACCTACCTGGTGTGAGACTGTGATAGAGAAGGATAATAGCTGCCCTAGGGGTTGAAGTAAGTTCTCTCTGTTTATCTTGATTTCACCGGACTAACGAGAATAAGAGAGAGGGATGTGCGAGCTAATCAGTCCTCTATTCTCAGTCAGTTGTATCTCCAACGCTATTATATTGCAAATGGATGAGGAACGATTGGGCCCAGCCGGTGAATAACGACTCCAACAAGTGCCATTCCCAGTAAAGGAAATTGAGCAAAGGTACTTGCCAGTGGCGTAAAGGAAATTGAGGGAGTACACGCACACTGGCGAATCTGGAACGAAGCGGGCATAACACATAAGACGGGCACTTCAAACTCAACAACTGGAGCTTCAACCGAGAATAGTCGCTTTCAATTCTCTGGTTTGATCTGTCTTTCACTGGTGAGAGGGAATGATAGATGTGAGCTAATCAGTCCTCTATTCTCAGTAGTATCTCTAGCTTTCTAAGCTTTCTAATATAATAATAAATGAATGAATGAGCATCTGAACTAATAAGTCTGTCTCTATTATCTGGTTTGTCTTGAGCCGCTGCAGCCTTATCGACCAGAGACCCGCACTTAGAGACCAGACGACCAGAGACCCGCACTTAGAGACCAGTGGGAGCCAACCAAACATCCCTTACCTGCCTCACTTGGGAATACATTCCTTACCTAACTCGGGAAGGGGACAGTTCAATCAAGACAATTGAGACGGGAAGCACAGAACAGAAGACGGGAAGATGAGACCACCCAGAAAGAAGAGATTGGATTAAAAACGAAACACCTCATTGGACAGACAGGAGAGAGCACCACAGCACTTGAGTCTGATAAGCGCCAGAGAGAGAGGGAAGTTCATTCCTCTATTGAAGAGGTTGGAGAGGCTGCTAGTTCATTCCTATTGTGAGTCTGATAAGCCAGAGAGAGGCAAGTTCATGCCTATTGAAGAGGTTGGAGAGGCTAGTTCATTCCTCTATTGAAGAGGTTGGAGAGGGTATAGTTCATTCCTATTGGCGGGCCCCATTCTGACCATCTTCCGTGATCCGTCCCGAAGTGCGATTACCAAACATTGATTTGATCCGTCCCGAAGTGCTTTTTGATTGGATTACCAGACCTGACATTGATCCGTCCAGAAGTGCTTGATTACCGGACATTGATCCGTCCAGAAGTGCTTGATTACCGGACATTCAAAGCAAACAAAGTAGGACCGTCCCGAAGTGCGATTACCAAACATTGATTTGATCCGTCCAGAAGTGCTTTATTCCCAGACATCCAAGTAGGACTGTGCGTCAGTTCCTATTTCGGTGGTGCGTAAGTTCCTATTTCGGTGGTTAGGGTAGGTTGTCTAGGTCTGTGGTTAGGGTAGGTCGTTTAGGTCTGTGGTTAGGCTAGTATACTAGGTGGGCCTACTTCTGAATTCATGGTAGCTTCATTCTATTATAGTGTCTAGTTGCCCTCTTCCCCTAACCCTAACTACTGACGTCTCTGGGCCCTATCTTGCTTGTTACTGTTGTCAACTAATCTTTTGATTTTGATTGATGCTGCCTCCCCTTACTTGACTTGACTACTATAAGAGTGTCAGAGTAAGATATACTAAATAAAGAAGCTCTAAAGGCAAGGGTCTCATCATTACTAAACAAAAGAGAGAATAAGAAAGAAGCAACAATAATAGCAATAGCTCTTTTAAATAATAATGGCTATAGCTCTTTATTTTAAATAATAATAGCTATAGCTCTTGAAGCGGGAAGGGAGAGGTTACTTGAAATAAGTTATTCGAGAAGCGAGGTTACTTGAAATAAGTTATTAGCGGAGATAGGAATACATACATCAACCCAAGCTCAAGGGTTCATGTTCAGGGTGGTAGGCATAGCCAGCCCATGGGAATCTGATATCTATGGTGCGAGCCTACCGGAGGGGATACAATACACTGGTGAATCTGGTGGTGCAAGCCTACCTGCTTTTGAGGTCACACCTGGAATCTTCTACATGGAGAATCGGCTCTGACCATAGTAGTATCATAGGAGTTGGTTTGGTCGGTCTAGCCCAGGAATACAGGAGATCGCCTAGCCCTCGGGAATATGAGTTGGTAGGCCTCATCATCAGACTCGTTCATTCGTCGCTAGCCTTTCAGTGTGCCACGTGTCGTTCCATGGGTTCAGTGAGCCGATCGGGAATGACGCATGGGAGACTTGACTTCGGGGTCGGGGATAGGAGGCAGTGAGGAAGGGGCATCGCCCGGGTCCAGTCCACTCCCAGTGAGGGTCACCAATCTCATCCGCCGATAGAGTTTGATTGATGCATTTTCTATATTTTCATCTTTGATAGTGGTTTTATAAAGCCAAAACTCGTTTAAAGCCTTTTTATAGCCAGTCATAGTGCGATTGGTCAAAATATGCAAAGCAAGGTTCAAGCTTAGGAGCAAACCCCAGTGTAGCCCGACCACTCCCTAGGCCCCCACCGCCCTGTGTCTTTCTTCTTCGATCTTCTTTCACTATCTTCTTCTATAAATAAGTGCAACGATGATCTTCCGTTGCTTCAAGAAGTTCAACTCAGATCAGATCAGATCAGATTTTCTATTCGGTCGGGTCGGGTCCTTTGTGTCTGTCTCGTGCCAGTAGCCAGGTCCATACGTATTTTATTAGACTATTTCCAATCTCGCCGTTGCTCGAGATGATTCCCGGTCTCCTCGATCCACCATTGGCATATTGGTGGTTCGTTCCTCGATCTCCTCAACTCAACGCGGCCGTCGTTTAGGCTCTTCATCAAGGTGGCCGTCGTTTAGTCTCCTGAACGCGGCAGCAGCGTCGTTCGTGAGCATTGAGTCTAGTCTTTCTTTGTGGCAGCAGCATCGCGGGCTTAATCAAGTCTCCAAGGTACGGATCGTTGGATCGGAGGAATGCTTTCATCAATGAGGTGCGGAATTCCAGGAAAGCAAGGACTGAGATGCGTACTCAATAGAGGCAAGGAATTATAAGCCAAGCCCATCAGATGCGTACATTAGATTCAAGGATACTTTCTTAAGCCTTAAGCCCGTCAGATGCGTACTCAAGATCAAGAGATGCGAGAGTAGTAGAGTCGAGATGAGATGCGTACGAAAGGAGATTCAAGGACTTTCTCTTATAGCATAGCCCCAGGTCTCGTCTGCCTTTATTCATTCCCGCCTTCAATCACAGGAGAGAGCAGTACGTCAGTGGGGTCAGATCAGTTGTGCCTATTCACCTGTGCGATAGGTACGCTGTACTGACTCCGGTGGATAAGAGCCCTCCTTTCTTAGTTGGTGAGCCCTCATTCCTTGAACTGGGGTTAAGGGTTCAATTCCGGTCGCTAGCCTGGGTCGTTGGTAGTTGAAGTGGTCGTTCAGGACAGTTTCAGGTGCCATTCCAGTACGTTCCAGCAGATCTTCGTTGTTCGGCGCCTATCACTGGGTTAATAAGCCAAGCCAGCACTTTCTTCAGTTCAGTCAAGCCAAGCCTAAGGCAGTCCCAGGTGTGAAGAAGATTGGAAGCCCAGGTGTGAAGTGTAGGAATGAGTGACAAGTTCAGTTCGTGGGGAAGTGAGGGAGCTGCGATCAGAAGTCAGTGAGGAATCTGACATCGGAGTTCACGTTTGATTCGTTTCTTATATTTAGGTGGTGTTGAGATTCACATAAGACTCGCTCGTGCACTTCCTGCCTTTTGTCATTGTTTTGTTAGTCCTTCGCTTCCTGGGCTGGCGCTCCCTCTCGGGTTCGGTCGCGCTCTTCCTTCGTATCGATAAAGTGCCGCCCAATAGAGCTTGCGCAATAGCGGACTACGGTCCCGCGCTAAGCCGGTCCCCGGTCACCTAAGATTAGGAATGAAAGCCACGAAAGCAAGGGAAAAGACAAGACGCCAGCTATATGCTTAACACATGACATGCGAGTAGAATTAAGAATTAAGATAGCACATGCGAGTAGAACTTTTGCACGAGCACCAGACAGAAGACAGACGCATATGGGACTGGCTTGAGTGGAAGCGACGGAAGAACGACGAGTAATGAGTAATATAGACTCGCTCGCACGACGGAAGAACGAATAGGAAGCCCGGACAGGACGAAAGAACGAATAGGAAGAGGACACGCCACGGCCGAACTAGCCACGCCAGGCTTGACTGACTTTATTGCGCACGAACGAGGCCCGCTCCAATAAGTAAAGTAGCGATAGAGGACTACTTCCAATGCAGACCTGGCTCGGGCTAGGGAATGAGAGCGAGCCCTATCAAATCTTGCTTCTGAAACTCCACTCCGACCCAACCCAAGCAAGAATAGATCTGATCTCTAAGGAAAGCGGGAAGTGAATGAGATGCTTGCTTTCTATATAGAATGTAAGGGGTAGGATGGCATGAAAGACCTGCCCGAGCAACCAGTCCTTGTAATCGAATGGCGGAATGGCACAAGTAGAGGGGACGAATTGGGACCGGGCAGTCTCTACAGTAGAACCAAAGATGTTATGTTCATCTGGTTCTGGTTAAATAGGGCGGTGGGTTTCAGTCGTCCTCTCCTCTTATTAGATCCTCCAGTAGGTCGTCCTCTCTTATTAGATATTCGTGAGATAGGTCAGCTGGGAGATATTCGTGAGATGGGTCAGCTGTGGCATCCCTGCCCTTGGACAGCTGGGTCAGCGGACAGCTGTGGTAGCCTGGGCGAGGTAGGGCGTCAAGGACAGCTAGGGAAGGTCTCTGGGCCTGCTGGTAGAGCTAGGGCAGCCTGGAGTCATTGCTCATGTCATCACGCGTAGAAGCTAGTTTAGTTTAGCAGCCAGGGAGGTGAACTCAGCTACGGGATGGGTTTAAGGGAAGTTCGGTTACTTAACGGAGAAGCTAGTGGAAGTGGAGCGCATGGGAGGGCAGAAGAGAAGCTGCGATGCTAAAGAAATGCGCTAATCAAGTCAATTAGGAATGCAAAGAATTGATTAACCTAACCCAAAACAAGCGTTCAAGAATTGCGATTAATTAACATGTGTGATTGATGTTGAAGGAAGGATAGGATTGGATTCCCTTACGATCTAATCTGAAGAAGGAGATCGGTCCGCCCTTGCGCTGCGAACTTATTTAACGCTTTGGTTCGCTAGAGCAACTCTGGCAAAAGTAAGGATTGGTGAGCCTTAGCTAATGTGTGAGTAAATACTTTTCCAATCATGCCTAATTGATTGATGTCCGAAAATGTACAAATTGAGACATCATCCTTATCCGCGTTCAAGAAATGCGATTGACGAACGCAAAAGTAGCGTGTGTGAAAATGCCAAATTGAGACATAAGATAAAAGGAAAGACCCGACCAGATATAGTGTTTTGGGGCTCAGCTAATGTAAAAATTCTAACATAACCATACAACATGTGTGAAAATGCCAAATTACGACATCATGCAACAAGATGTGTGAAAATGCCAAATTAAGACACTCTATTAATTAAGATGTCTGAAATTGGTAAATTCGCACATTAGTGAATCAGCAATGTTCATAAAACGCGATTTACGAACGCGGAGTGGGCTAGCGAGGGCTGGTGGGATTTACGAACGCGGAGTGATGGATTGGTTTCATTCTCTCAGTCGCTTTTCGGTGGAGGATAGGCTGCTCCGGACCGATCTGATCGACCGTGACTTTGCTTCGAAGACGACCTAGCGTTCGACGAGCCTAGCCTTCCTTTCCCTACCTTCTTTTCTTAGCTTAGGCCTTAGCGGAGACTAGCTTCCTTTCGTCTCTTTCCTCCTTTCCCTCAGGTAAAGCCTATCTCTGTGCCTTCTCACGCTCCGCACCTCGCTCTACCTCCTTCCTTTGCTCGCTCTACCTCCGGTCCAAGACAGGACTAGTGGTACCGTTCCTAAGACTTAAGAAACTAAACTAAATAAGTATCTAAAGACCCACTACGAGGTGCTTTGCGTAATAGGCGAGCAGTGGGGGGAGTCATTAAAGAGGGGGTGCGATCCGGGCATTCAAGCAAGATAGATAGTTGAACGGTCAAGCTAGCGAGACACTTGATTTGAAACCCGCAGTAGTCGTTATCACTCCTAACGTGGGGTGCCTAGGAGAATTAGAGGACTCTCACTATCCGTAGGCTCATGCCTTCAATTCAATCAGTAGAGAGCAGGGGAAGCAGAAGCGGAGGGAAGCGCATCGCATCATCAGAGCGAGGAACACGTGGTATGATTAGCAGAAGCAGCGTCGTCAAGTAGCGACGTAGAGGAGGAACGAGTGCAACGACGTAAAAGACCAATCCAACCACATGCCTCAAGTAACGAAGCAGACTAGCAGCAGCAGAGCGCTAAGGCAGAAGCATGCCAGAAGCAGAAGCATGCCGAAGCTAAGCTGCCCAGAAGAAGCAGCGAAGAGTGCCCGCGAAGTTCAATTAATCAAGTAGAGATCAGAGCTTAAGCTGCGAAGACGAGAAGAATATTTGCCGTGCAACTTCTCACTCGGGTGCTATTCGTTTCGTTGGTGCACTACCAGCCAGTGCCATTCCAGTAGTTGCACTTCCCACTTCCACTCTTCGTTGGTGTTGGTGCACTTCGTTGGTGCACTTCCAACTCAAGACCTAAGGGACAACTCCCCTCAACCTGGAGCGTAGCGAAGCGAAGCGGTCACAAGTAATATCTGGCAAAATACAACTTGCGTTGGTGCACTTCCAACTCGACACAGACACGAATGACAGAAAGAAGGAAGAGACGAAGACGAGACATAAATCAGAGACGAGCAGGTCAGGTGCTCGTTCAGGAAATACATCAGGAAGAGACGAGACAGTAATTACAGAAAGAAGAGACCTAACTGGTGCTCGTTCAGGTGTTCGTTCCAGTTAAGTGGCATAATCGTTGTTCGTTCAGGAGTAGTGGTCCAATGGGAGGAGTGGTTCGTTCGACCACGTGTTCGTTCCAGCAACAAGTGGCATAATCGTTGGTCGTAGCCAATGGGAGAGCCAATGGGAGGTCGTTCCAGTTAAGTGTGTTCGTGCCGTCGTTCCAGGCCCCGGGAAAGAGACCAGAGATCGGCGCACGTCGGGAATGAAAGAGAGCATGGGAATGAAAGAGAGGAGAGCATGGGAGACTGAGGAGAGGAAGGCAGAGAAGAGAGAGGAGGACGATGGGAGACTTCGGATAGGAGGCATCGGGAGAAGAGGAGCGGTAGAAAAAGAGAGAAGTTCGGGATCAGAGTTCAGTTCGCGGGGCCAAGTTCGGGAGCAGCAGAGAAAGAGAAGAGAAGGAGACCTAACAGAGTAGACGAAGAGAAGAGGCTGCAAGGCATTGATCTCAGGCTTATGAAAGATCAGAGATGTCGAGGAGCGAATGAAAGTGACGAAAGGGTATCGGACTGCTTCTGCGTACACAACTTGAAGAGAGATCTCCAGAGGCACCACCAAGAGAGGCTTCAGGAATAGAGCAGAGAGACCCGCTGGATTCAGTATCAGTACACAAAGAAAGAACCTTTCAAGCGCTTCCAACCACGAATAGTAGAAGAGGAATCGGAGGACCCAAGCTTATGGAATCGGAGGACCCTCTTACTATAATTACTAGAATGAGATTCAACACCATTTCATTGGAGAGTGAGGGAGCATTAGATAGTGAATAGGACATTAGGAGTTATTCACTATTTAACGTTGGCAATTATTTTATCATTCAATTCGGGTATAGGTAGTAGTTCGCTCATCACTTTCTTCATCCTTTGCCCTCCTTTTGAACTGTAGAGTCCTCGGAAGAGAGTGAGAAAGCATGTCATGTCTGAACTGAAGTGAGAAAGCATGTCTGAATTCAAGTGAGAAAGCATGTCTGAACTGAAGTGAGAAAGCATGTCTGAACTAATAGAAGTCTGATACTGAGCAGTGGGTAAGCCTCCTTAAGAATTATAGATTATAGCCAGACGTGACCTATCTGCGTCAACTTCACTTAGTTAGGTCCGATCTTCACTTAGTTAGGTCCGATAAAGAGTCCTTCTCAGGTGTCAGAGTTAAATGATCCAATAGAGTCATGCCTAACTACTATGAGATAACAGTACAGTCTAGAGCTCATGAGAAGGGGAGAAAGAGTCCTGTGGTCTGATTGGACCTGTGGAGTTCTACTAGGCTCTCTACCACTGTTTCTACTAGGCTCTCTACCACTGTTTCTACTAGGCTCTCTACCACTGTGTGGATGATCCGATCCGCTCTTGTGATAGCTGCCAGGCTTATCGGATTATAGACTCTCTTTCGTCAGAGTCACATTCCTTCATGAGACGAGAGACCATCAACAAGATAAGATATGTGTCTAATGTAAGCTGGGTGATAATTGAATAAAAGAGAAGATATGTCTATCTAAGTAAGCTGCTGGGTGGTAATTGAATAAGAGAAGATATGTCTAAGCTAAGTAAGCTGCTGGGTGGTAATTGAATAAGAGAAGATATGTCTAAGTAAGCTGGGAATAATAGAATATAATGAGCTAATGACATAATGCAAAGATAGGCATAATGCAAAGATAGGAGAGGGCTGGAGTGACTCACACACGGGGTACTCTGAGCAAAAGACTGGCTAGCTTGAAGATAGATGGGTAAAAGACTGGCTAGCTTGAAGATAGATGGGTGGAGTGAGGTGTAGAAGGGTTTCTTTCATTAAGTTCAAGATCCTGGGAAGGCAGTGAATCGGTTCTTTCTTGTTAGCCTTCTTGCACCTAGATTCTTTTCTTATAGAAGGAAAGGTCTCCCTCTGATCTTAGAAGGATCTGCGACTCTTTTCTTATAGAAGGAAAGGTCTCCCTCCGATCTTAGAAGGATCTGCCTGTAGCGATATTGATTTCGACCGCTCCTGTTCAAAGTTCGAACGACTACCAACTACCAGTGGACGGACTGGACTCTGCATCCAGTAGAAAGATGGGACGCGGAACTCAAGGCCAGTGATGGCTCGGGGCCTACACCTTCCCAGCATTTGCAGCCTTGGGGCGGGAATAACCATCGACATTGAGCCACGCCCTACTTTAATCTGAGTTGGCACACCGTCTGTCTGCGCCCGCTGTCCTTACTTTCCGGATCTTTCTCTCTCTACCTAAAGAAAGGCTCTCACTCAAAAAGTAGTCCTCGTTAGTGGCTCCATCTCATTGGTTGACTTGCTTCTCAGTCGCTGCTCTTGAACGGTGAGCTCGACACCTGTTCCTTCCGGACTCGGGAAAGACGCTCGTCCCCACACCCCTTCCTCTTAGGCATTCCCGGTCGACTTAACTTAACTTATTTCCATCCCTTCCGTGCCCGAAGCTGGCACCGTTGATCATTCCTACTTAAAAAAGAACCTAGAGCACTCGACTACCACGTCCGAGACCAGTGGATAATGCTTCCATCCGCTCCTTTGTCGTCTCAAGAATCGGTTCTACTACTGGTTTCTCACTACATTGGGTGGTGCCGCCTTACGAGGACCGTCTGCTTGAATCCTTCTCTTTTGACCGCCTTCCCGTCGTACGCGGACTAGCTTCTTGCCTCTCTGGGCTCTTTCTTGTTTCATTTAATTGAAAAGAACTGTTTCAAGAAGAATTGTTCCTTTCACTTCGGAGAGAGAAGAGAGATTGGACCATATAGATAAGATACTATCCATCTATTATTAGACAATCATTCTTTCTCAGACATCCTTGGTTGTGGGCTCGCTATTGTTTTTCCCCGTCCTCGGACTAGCTTCCTTGTGGGGACTAGCGGACCAGTAGAGTAGCCTAATCTTCCCTTCAGTGCTTTCCCCCACGTTAACCTTGAATCTTTCCCACGCCTGCCGTCAGACAATGCTATTCCTTCATCATAGTAACCTTCGCTCCTGTCTATCGCTCTGTTCGGTGATCATTCCCGTCCTCTCTATCGGTGCTGAGCTTCGTACGCGGACTAGCCCTCCCAGCGGTAGATTCTTTTTTCACCCGCCTGACCCATATGAGTTGAGTTTCATTCCGACCCATCTAGAGCGATAGTTGACAAGGCGCGAATTTCTTTATTTTGCTCGTCCGCTCGTCGCTCCTCGACATCATCTGCTTCTCTCGCGTAGCACCTTCTCCTCTCAATGGCCAGGGCGGACTCTTTGCTTAAGTCAGGCGCAAACACCCATTATTTTCCACCCACACTCATATATATGTGACTTACCTGTTCCGCTGCAACTATTCCACTTCTTCTACTTGATTAGAGCCCTACCTACCACGACATTCGTGAGCCTTGATTCTGCGCCATGCACTCGGTCCCAGAATTGGAAAAAGAGGAAAAGCTCGGTAGGACGAAGTGACACTTCGGTGTCCGACCTCTGACTCTGTCTCGCATAGCTCATTTGCCCCTATGGTATGTATGGTACCGAGTCTGGTCTTACCTGCCTCTCGATCTGTCTTTGACTCAGCAAGCAGGGACTCTTCTTTCTCAGCCAGGTCCTCTGCTCTTTCTTTGGATTGCAGAGATCGTTTGTTTGCTCCGCACCTCGCTTTTGGTCCTGCCATCGCATCGCAGAGAACTTCACTCAATATGCTTTGTTGAAATGGCTTGACTCGAGATTCCCAGGATCACTACCGGAAAGATAGGACATCGTCTCCCACCACTTATCTAGCTTACGCTCCTTAGGCTATACCATGCAATTCACAATTCACAACTGAGACGAGACTCGATCAAGGCATCTTCTTATATATATATATATGGGGCCTCCCTACTAAACCACTTGTCCCTAGCCCTCTTTTCCTTCTTGGCTGCAAGATCCGGTCCAGCAGTCTCACCGACTCACTGTCCCTACTTACTGTAGAGCCCATGTAGCCTTCGCTCACACACTTGCGGGAAGAAGAGGAAGACCTTAGCCCTCGCTCACTTTGCGGGAAGAAGAAGACCTTCGCTGAACCACTTCCGGAATCGAACCCGTGTTCTGCGCCTTCTGCTCACGGTTAAATAGGCTGCTTTGCTCTGCCGCTCCTCATGCCTCTCCACCTGGGCTCATCCCCCAATCTTGTTAATGGGTTCGGTCCTCGGGACTCTCTCTACCAACTCTTGCCCTTCCAGCTCGCCTCATAGAATAGGACTGGGAGACTCTGAATGTTACCGAAGGGACCCCCAACCCAAATAAGAGACCCCTCTCGTTCGCACCTCGACTGAGAATCTCTTCTCTTAACTTGAACTCGTCCCTCTCCGCTCCCGCACCCCTCCCTGTAGATCCCGAAGTCATGGGTAAAGAAGGTGCGAACTCAAGCGCAAGTATAAGAATGCCAGAATCATCATTCGTAGACGAATCTAGTAGAAGTCGAATACTCCAAGTCCAGTCCCAACGATAGAGTGAGATAGCGGACACCAGAAGAGTAGATAGATAGCTTTACTGGGCACCAAATTTATGTTACATTACCGACCGGAGGAGGAGATGAGATTCATTTCTTCTTACTATGGGCGAGAAAAGAGCATAGTTCAGAATGAGACCAGGAAGGACACACCTTCTATACGCCCTACCTGGCAAAAGGGAATCTTAGCGCTCCTCCATCTACTAAATGAGATCGCTTGCTATGCCGTGGGAAGAACATCTGCGTAATCATACTAAGAAGGAGGACCCGGGGTGGTGCTCATTTCTATGAGTGCTCGAAAGTGAAGTCAATTCCAAAGCCGATACGCTCATTCATATATAACAGAACTCTTGGAAAGAAAGCACTCGTACGGAAGATAAAGAAGAGCCGGGGTGAGAAAGGTTAGGAAAGGCACTCAGACAATAAGAAGAGAGCAGACGACTCCAGATATGATAAAGCACCATCTATTCTTTGAACTGCGAAGCGGAAGAGTTGAGTTCGCAATGCCCCTACCTGGTCTAGGAACTGATCTCATTATATTATATTAGACGCATGCCATTTTACCTGGGCCGGCTCATTCCCTTGAGGTCTAGTACTCCTTCTCCTATATCCCTCTGACCAGCTCGGATGAGAGTGGAAGACAGCAGCACTAGTGATAGTCAAACGGATGGGTAAGAGGTAGAGACAGCACACCATCAAATTTACCTTCAGTCACCTCGCTGAGCTAAGCAACGTGAAGCTAGCATGAAGGATCACTTTACCACGGTGGAAGAGCTAGAGCGAGAAGAGGATCCGACCCTGAACGATGCTAAGCAGAGGAGCCTATGTGCAGCGGGGAACCGACCTCATAGTAGAGAGAGTATATGAGATTCTTCTTAATATATAATTGTTAGCACTTACTATTAGATTCTTTCTCTATCTTTCTCCAAGTAGTATGGGACTGAGACCTTTGAGAGTAGATGAGAGCGTCTCATATGCATGTACTATCTTCAATCTCTCTTCTCCTTGATAACTGGTTTTTGCATTATTTTTATTTTTCGCTCCTATGGGCTCACTGCACTATGCATGCTAAGCTTAAGCTTTAAGTGCTGAGGTGGTCTACGAATGCGTAGTCCGGTAAAGAAACGTATGGATCTTACCCATCTAGCTCTACTGGTAATGAAGCTCACCCATATGGGCGGAGAAGTATCTGACTCCCATGGCAAGGAGAAAAGAGCTCCTTCGCACCGAACTTCTAGCTAAGCATCAAACGACCCATTGACAAGACCTCTCATTACTCTTCCACTTGATAGGACACCTCTTTTATATTAAAGTAAGTTATTCGTTGCTATCTGAGTCTCGGAATCAGTAGTATATGGCTGGCTGCCCCGGATGCAATGTGAGCAAGGTCCAAAGTAAATAATGAAGATTTGTCTTTCTTGCTAGGCCTCTCGCCATAGTATAGTACTCTTTATTTGATGCTGTGCTGGTGGTCAAGTGTTAAGTAGTGGAATCTTCCTCGGGAGTGGATGAGTGAATGGAGCGAAAGAGAATGACGCATATAGCCTAGAAGAACAGAAGAGGGGAGCCTCGCTCTCCTAGATTCCAGGCTCACCCCATGAATCTATGAACGAGAAGGAAGGGAGATGGATAAATAAAAGTAAACTCTACCGCCCGGTCGAGCGCATGAAACCCTTTCCCGTAGGGCTATAAGAATCACGGTTAAAATACTCCTATAAGAACTTGATGCAGCTAGGAGAGCTAGCACTATGGGGAGGCAACTAACTAAGTTAGCAAAGAGAAAGATAACTCTAGCACTGCCTGAGCCGGCTTCCCTAGGGTATGAGCTGACAGGCGACACAGGTCAATCAAATGGGTCCAGAAGAGGAACCTTTCTCCACCTGATAAGTTCTAGAATGAATTCTCCGTGGGCTGGGTTTCATTCAGATCTGCATCTACTTCGGCATCTATCTTTTGATAGGCAGGCCCATGTACGAAGGAGGTCGAAGCTTTCTTGCGAGTGTAAGGGGTCAGCTGGAATTGAACCCCAGGGCTCTCTTCCCTGTCCCAGTTTTCAAATCAGACGCTAGGGACTTGAGAATGAGATGAACGGAATAATTTTGCTCATTCATATAGAGCTGGGAGGGGAATCAATACAGAAGGGACTCCTCTGATCCTTTTCCACTATCATTCTTTCTTAACCTTACCCAGCCGCGAGACTGCTTCTTAGGAGGGTTCGCACTCGCCCGGTACCCATTCTCTTTTATCGTTTGAGCCTTGAACTTCTAGCTTACGGAAGAGAGGTTTGACTTTATGCATGAACGAACTTTTCTCCGTCTCTTGCAACTCCTGGCAGCACTTAAGCTCAATTTAAGGGTCGGGCCCGCCCAGGAAAGGTTACTGACTTTGATTCAATTGTTTACCTTTCCGAATAGTTCCAGGTCAGAAAAAATCTCCTTCTGAAGACTTCCTTGCCCAGCTGCTCTATAAGTAAATCATTCAACTGAACGAATTAGGAAGGAGCATCGAGAAGGAGAGAAGACCGGACACTTACTCAAGAGAATAAGACTCTTTGGCAAGACACCATTCAATTCAGATACTATTTGGTTGGCGTCCTAGCTACTACTCTTTAAGGAAAGGAATAACTGTTCAAGAGTTTCTGCCCCGGTCTCGTAGGGTTCGTACCGGGATACTAGCTGTGCAGGGTCTACTATCACCAGCCCTTTGATTCCTTATGGTATGGGCTTCCCCTTACGAACTTAAAGCTCTGGAAGCGCCCCCTCGACTACCTTACCAAGCCCTTCTTTTGCGAAAAAAAGCCGTTCGATTCCATGCTATCTACTCTACATAGTAGGAAAACAAGTAGGCTCCGGATAGATCAGATCAGTCGGTAGGACTTGTATGGAGCAGCCGGTCTCTAGTTCAACACGTAGGACTAGCAGAAGTGGACGGTTTCTAGTTCTTCTATCTGTCTGCGCTTTCCGCGGTCCACGGAGTCCCAACCAACCTACGGTGTGCCATCCGCATGCTCACTCTTCCCAGTCAGTGGAGCCGATCGAGTATACGCAAAGGTTCTTCTGTGCTCCTCCCTGAGAGAGATCAAGTAGTCAATTCACTCAACCCCTTGGCATTCAACCCACATTCCTGTGTCCGACCCGGCCGATCACTCACTCTCGCTTTCGTATCTAGGGTAGCGATGATCAAGAGTTAAGCAGACGGACTCTGCCAACCAAGTGCTATAAATAGGAACCTAGGAGTGCAGCCAGGCCAGGAGTCATTGCTAAGTGTAGAAGCTTTTAGCAGCAAGGGTTAGAAGGTGAATAGAGCAGCCTTGCTTTCCGGTTCAAGTGAGCATGATGTGCTTAGCTATTCGTAAGAGGAATGAGCTGGAGACCCTCCAGGAAAGGACTGCCTACTGTGAGTGTCTGTGTGGTCAATGAGGCTACTCCGGATCCCTAAGCCGTCTGGGAACTGACTATCTCTTTTTAGGGCTAGGCTGGAGTCATTGCAAGCACTCTCACTCTGATCCTCCTCCTCCTTGAGTTGGGGACGTCTCTCCCTACTCATATGGTGGGACTGGACCAGGGGAAAGGAGCGAGATATTGAGAGTAGACGAGAATGAAAGAAAAGGAGCATCAGAAAGCATCAGAAGAGGGCTTAAGGAGCAGTCATCCGAGGTGGGTATGGTAGGATTCTTTCCCTCTATCCTCAATCTCATTATTTGCTGAAATGACCGCTTCAATTTTACTTCCGTTGGTCAAGCCTACCCGAAACCTTTCTCTGATAATGCATTTGAACTCCGCCTCCCCTATCTGAGGAACCGAACCCTCGCCACCGTCTCTGGATTGCTTCAGATGGATCGCTTCGATGGATTGCATTTCGCATAGCTCAACTTTGCCCGAACTATGAACTATTCTATATATAGAACCGAACCGACCTCAACTCCCGGATAAAGTAGCGTGGCTTCTCCTCTTGCTCCCCTCCTCCCTATGGTTGAACTCTGCCTCTCAGCTGCACTTCTCGCTGCTCTGCCTAACCTCGCCTAACCTCAAGAATGGTCAAAATGGGCGTCACTGCGTTCGCTCCTTTGATCTTAATCTTATTTTTTGCTTCAAATTGACTCTCTTGCTTCCAAGTTCTTTTCAAGCACTCCAAAGTTCAATGAAAGTAGGGGTCTTCAGAGGCCCATGGAGCGGTAGAATTGTCTCGCTGTAGTAGTGGTCTAGCTCCGCATCTTTGAATCCAACTTGAGTTCGTTAGCTTAGAGATATATAATTTAAGTAATGAACTGGCTAAAGTAAAGTAATGAATCGGCTAAAGAAAGAGAGGCTGGGCTTCCCATTTGCAAAGATTTCTAAAAGCTCAACTTTGCCCTTGACTCTTACTTAGCTCAACTTTCTTTGCCCCTGCTCTGCCTATGGTGGGGAGGATGAGAGCTTCCCAGGCATCAGTTTGAGTGCTCTCCGACCTCTGATTGGCATTTGACTAACCGCATTTGACTAAGAACTAGGATAGTGGGCTCCCGCTAGAGGATGGAACAATCTAAGTCAGATCGGCATCGGCTCCTTGAACTGCTAAGGTCGGCTCCTTTCAAACAGAGTTTAACTGGCTGGTCCGGTCCCATGAACTTGATTGAGACATTACTTCGCTTCCCGCCTCTTTCAGAGCCTTTCATTCTTTCTTTACTCGCGGAGCACCTATGTCCCGTCCAAGGCTGTGAGTGCGTAGAGGAATCTCAGCTCAGCTCGGCTCGACCTCAACTCCTCTGCTGACCTTCCACCGACTGATGATGACGAGGGGATAGGTCACTCTTGACGTCGCTGGTTGCTCGTACCGCGTAGTGGGCCTTTCCTTTCTATATAATGATTCGACTGAGCTAGCACTGACTAACCGGCTCTGGATTGGTAAGCGGATATTTGATCGCAACGAAGGGAAAGCTTTGATTTAGCTCAACTTTGCCCGGAACTCCTCAATCCGGAACGGAACTATTCAATTATATAAAGAAGAGACTTCGCTCCTCTCCCTCCCACCTATTGTCGCTTACTAACCATACCTGTGACGGGAACTCCGAAGAACCTATCTGATCTGATGGGAGTGGGATACTTCGGAAGCTCGGACCGAATGCAGTTCGCAAGCAAAGCAGTAGGCAGGCATCGGACAGTAGGAAGACACCATCCGTAGAAGAATAGAGTCCTTCTATTATATAGGAAGTGATCAATTGTCTCTCTACAGTCTTCAGTTCAATTGATCAGTCTAGCTATTTTCTTTTCTTTTTTCTTTCAGGTAGCGAGTGAGTGGAACGAGTGAAAGACGACTCGTCCCGTCCAATCTTATAGGGGAGTCGACTCATGCGGTTCAATCAGATAGATCAGATAGGTCAGGTCAGTAGGCGACCATAGGTGCGAACCCGGCTCTGTCTATTCAAGAAGAGAATGAGATCCGAAGCTAAGCAAAAAGATCAGACAAGCGAAGCTATGCACCAGGCGAGAAGAGGATCCGAAGCGAATGGTGAGCTTAGGGACTATGTGACGTAGCGAAGGCTAAGTCTTTCTTGATCTGAGCGGGGGCCATAAGAGCACGTATCGTGGCTTTCATTCATCTCAGCAAAGCATTGCAATGGGGCGAAGCGAGAGACCAATTCAGTACGAGGAAGAGTCAAATAGAACCCTTACGAGAGACCAGACCAATGAGAGAATAAATTAAGAGATCCCATGGAGCGGGCAGTGCAGAGAGTCACCCCTCCCACCAACATAACGAATGAATGAGGTCATGAGAACATTCCTACCAATAGTAGATAAGATAGTGAAGGCTAAAGGAAAGGCGAGGAGGAGCGAGAGAAAGAAGGACTGGGACCTTACTGGCACAAGAGTCAGAGGCAGTGGTGAGGAAAGACCTCCCTCTATACAGATGGGCTCAGTTACTCAATGGCAGTGTCAAAGGCTCTTCAAGAGTGACGCGGCCTAAACCAACTATATGAGGCGCGAACCAAAGACTAGACCGAGAAGGGAGAGGAAGCAGAAGCTTAGGCCATTGGGCCATTCAACAGTTGGGAGCTAGCGCGTGGGATCCGTCCGTCTACTCTCAAGCGCTCCTTTCAGTCGCACCCTTCCTTGCGTGCTCGTTAGTCCCACTACGCGGTCACGGTACTTCCAGGCTGATAATCAAGCCCTTACACGAGATCCTTGAAGAGAGGCTCCCTCAGACGTGCGATCCTCAGACGGCTCGGGTGTGGACCGCTTCTTTCTATCAGTTGTCCAATGAGGGAAATATCAAATAGTATGCCTCTGGTATAGGTACTCCTAGTCCAAGAAGGTGCGAACCGGGAAAGAAGACTCAAGTGCCGAGGTGCGGAGCGAATCCGAATCAAACAAAGGTGCGAATGAGGAGGAGCCGACCTTCATTTTAATTGAAGTGACGCGGCACCTAACCGACGGAAGACAGAGAGGAAGAAAGCCGGAGACAAGAAGGACGTGGAAGCGCTTGAAAGGTTGAATCGCCTATCTCTACCAAGGTGCTCACGACCTGAAAGCACTCTTCGCTCGTCCACTCATCAGAAAGAAGACTCGGCTCTTCCTTGACTCTTTTCGTTTCATTTTATCATTTTAGCCCGTCTCAAATCTTTGAGATTGAGTTGGAGAACAAGAACTCAATCGAAGGTGGTCAGAAAGGAGGTAGCTTCATTCTTTATACCAGTGGGAGGGTCATCGGGCAGAATGGGCTTCGCTCCTGGCAATATATTCAAATGTGCCCGAGCCTGGAGAATCTTACAAGGTACGCACTAAGGAAAGTGATATGAAAATCCAAGAGTGCAGAGAGGAAGGACAACGGGGCACTCAACCTCACATTGTTCAAGACTCAGAAGTCATCATCCATCCAGCTATCATCATAGAAGATGGAGAGTCTTAGTTGGAGGAGGATCAGCTCTGAATTGAGCCATTCTCACGATCACAATTGAAATTATTGTCGCCTAGATTAGCCATTGTTCTCTCGTCGCCAGGAAAATGATAGCCAGAGGAAGACGACCGCTCCCGGAAGAGTAGGCCTCCCCCACTTATCTTTAAAAAAGAACCAGAAGTCTCTGCCACCTTCAAGAGCGGCAGGGGCTAGCACTCTTTCTCCCACTTGGATCAGAGCTAGACGGAGGGAAAGCGAAGAGCAATGACACTTAATGGTGATTCCCTACAAAGCAAGTCAGACCCGCTCCAGGTCGTTCATGTTCCAAGAGCTCAAAGGGTTTTGGGAGGAGCGGTAAAAACTTAAAGCAGGTGGAAGAGGGTGGCGTATCAGAAGGAGTAGCCAGAGCATTCCCTAAAAGGCCTATACGAACTCAATTAGTCAGTCTGGGGCTGTAGAAGGAAATGGTCTATTGAGGATGAGAGGTAGTACAGTCATTTCGGAAAGGGAGATTGGAAGAATGCAGGCTCATTGTTCAAAGGCTCACTCCGCCCTAAACCTACTGCGGGGCTCACAATAGAGATTGCTATGCCGGTCTAGCCCTCTCTAATGCTTTTAAAGTAAAGCAAGGTGCGAAGCAGTGCAAGGACGTGAAGGCATGCCGGGAAATGAAGGTGCAGGCAGAAGTGGAAGGAAGGCCTTTTCTGTATGTCAACCCATCAACTCAACATGGTAGGAGTTCTCCTTAACTTAAGTGAGATGCTATGCTCTTCACATGCACTATATGCAGATAGGAATGAGAGTAGCCAGCCTTAAATCCCAATAACCTTTCTCTGGCATTCGCTCCTCGGAGATACGTTTAAGATCCGATCCGCTTTCCACGAAAGAACTCTTTGCCGAGAATGCCGAGCCCGGATAAGAATCTGACCAGGAACTCAAAGGCAGAGGAATTATATCTAACAGTAGAAGCCTTCCCTCTCGAAAGCCCTGGCTAACCCATTAAGTTCTTCATGGACTTAGCCAATCACACTTAGGGATGGAAAGAGCACGAACCCATCTGAAAAGAGTAGTAGGAAAGGTTTAGGGCAATGGAACTCTCCGTTCTTACTTAAAGAAGAGAAGAGCTCCCATAGGTATGACATATAGAGTAGTGAGCCTTCCAGGTCCAGGTCTGATTCTTCACTATCTTATGAACCATTGGAAACTAGACTGAATTAGTTACTCGACGCTGCCAGGTTGATGCCGACCTTTCTCTCTGCCCCACGTACAGAGTCCCACGCAGCTCTGCAAGTCTTAGAATCTTCACTCTTCCTACCGAAGCACTCCTATTATATGATGTTGATTGTACCGAAGCCCTGCTATCCGCGACTAACCAATGTATTGTTGTGCCCGAACCAAGGTGCTCCTCCCCGTTATGTAGCGAGATCCAAGATAGCTAGCCGCGCAATAGCATACCTGCCCGCAACTGCCAAGGCCTTCTGCATACCTATATCCAGAAAGGTACCTGTCTGTAAGTGTGATCAATTCGCTTGCACGCTCACCAAACAAAGGAGACCGAGTTCCAACTACAAAACTACGAAAGATCTTCCCCGAATCCTTCCTCTTTACCGAATCCCTCTTCTCGCCTGTGTACGATTGAAGAAAATAAGGAGAGCATGAGGGGCGAACGAGTGAAGCGTTCTAGCGAACTGCACCTGTAGCTTCTTAAAGTAAAGAATCCAATTCTCACTTTGAAGAACTAGCAAGTCTGGTATTATGGCAGGAACTGATCCCCTCTGACTCTTAATTAAGAGTGGAGTGGAACGCTAACCATATGGAATCGTACACGACAGGGTCTCCAGCTAACTTCCAATGCCTTAACTCTTCGCACCTCTCGTTCTTCGCGCGAGTCACTATAGGAATGAATTGAACCCGTGCAAGCCATCTCAATAGTTGGGTGCCCGAGGGGAAGGGATGAAAGGAAGCTTTGAGAAGGAAGGCGTTCTCATCTGCTCTCCATGGTCAGAAGGTCCAGGGAAGGAACTCAGAGGTGCCTCTCTCTTAGATGGTGACTAGTAGGGAAGGTTGGTATAGGACTATGAGCGGGAGCACCTTTCCGAACTAAGGGAGGTCAAAGCATTCTTTTTGAGCGCTAAAGCACTTCGCACCGGGGCATTAACCACATCATACTGTAACGAGTGCCACTGGAGTGGAGAATGAGGGCTAAGAAGGAAGAGCGCAAAAGGAATGAATGGAGCCTCCATCCACTTAAGCAACTTACTGGTCGTCAGCCCATGTATTATCCCTTAGTCCACTATTAATTCGGTTCTGTAGCCCGCCATTCATTCGGTCTCTCTTATCTCTATTATGAAGATATGATCTTATGAATCTCTTCTTTTCTCTCGGTGATCGGTGACCAGTGCTTGGCTTGGTATGAGGGACTTGGACTAGCAGCACATTCCGCTTGTCCTACTGAGTGGAGAGCATCCAGTAGCGCTAATCCAGCTTTGCCTCTTAACCGCGTCGTTCCTCGCACCTTTATCGATCGAGAGATTCATAGCGCACTGAAACTAAAGTACGTCTCTTCGGCGTCACTGATCGGCTCCCTACTCGCCACTTCTACTCATAGTCCTTGAACGAGCCCCGCTCCGCACCTCTTTCAGAGCCTTTATCCATGCTTATGCTAGACAGCTTCACTTACCGCTACTACTTCTCGATACTTCTCTCTCGTTCGGTGGTTCAGGCAGACTTTGAAGGCATGGACGTGGGTCGGTCTGTCGGTTTGCTTTGAGGATTCGCTCCAACTGAGGATCTGAGGATAAAGACGGAGCTCTTTCGACTCCGCTTCTACCTACTATCGGTTGAACAAGACCAGGGACGGATAGTCTTAGATACCAGTGAGGCTTCTTTTATTAATTAAAGACAAAAGAACTGAATCAGCGCATTTTATCTTATGATCTGACCTTCCCGTGCCGAGTTGGGCTCTCTTTACCGGAAAGCTGGTCAAGAGAGACTCATAAGTGGTCCAGTCTTTTCCGGTCCCCGGCCGAAAATTCATACCTATTATGAAGCCTCGCCGCGTCACTACTCTGCTTCTTAGTCGACCTCTTCCGCATTGAATCGTATGAAGTCGGCATACCATCGGATAGACCACTTTGAAGGCATGGATTCGTAGGCTATCTGTTTCTGTCCAGTTCTTCCCGGGTTATCTGAGCCGGGATTGGCCGCTTCGACCGGTGAGCACACTTTCTGCCCTTCTTTCGCATTGGAGCCTTCCTCTGCGTCACGGGTTAGCTTGCCCTCTCCTCTTCAGTCGAGCCTCACTTCGACCTAACGTACCTACTAGGATGAGTGACCAAACAAAGAGAATGGAGCCCTGTCCGGATTCCGCTAAAATGATAGTAACCCCTTGCTCCTCACCTATGAAAGAGCTAGGGTCGGACTTGATTAGCTCTGGACAGTAGTTCTCGGCTGCTCTTAAGTTAGGGCAGAGGGGCCGCAAATGAAACTGCTCCAAGTCGAAGAGGGAACGGACATTTGGACTAGCGCATAAGCCGAACTGGGTAAGGTCGAATGAGATCTTTCCAGACCCCTCCCAGAAGAGGAGAAGTGCCTGGGTTCCGCAACCTTGATAAATTTCCTCCCCCGTCAGCGGGTAAGAGTGGAAGAATCATTGCTCTACTGCGGTTATGAATCGCTTTAAGCAGCTGGCGGGAATCGCTTTAAGCAGCAGCTGGCGGGAATCGCTTTAGGTCTTGGAAGCGCTCGAGCATCGGGAGCTCGCCCCATACCTACGCACCTAACTAAGCTTAATTAAGGAAGACCAGGTCTAGCTCAAAGAAAGTGGGTGGCATGGAGTTCAGGTTCAAGCTCTTCAAGAGGTGCAGGCAAAGAGTGATAGGTCAAAGGGCTCGCTCTCTTTTAGGATGCTCGCCTGATCCAGCGGTAGCTAGAGGGCACTTCTTCTTTGTGCCAGTAGCTGTCCCCATCCCTTTCAGTCTTTCTCCCGAATCTGATCTGATAAAGGATAGTTCAGAAGTAGACAGTGCTACTCATGAATTGATCTTGCTAGGCGAGGCCCCCTATCCTTTCGAGCTGGAAGAAGGCAAAGAAAAGATATGTGTACGTAGCGGAACCAAGCGAAGGAACTGAACTAGTGGTGGACCTAGTAGAAGATAGCAGCCAGCGAAAGACCCGGAATAAGTCCCGGCTGCAGAAGTGGAATTAACTAACACTCTTTTTGTAGCGTTAGCCGGCCCCGTACCTTGAAGTTGGATGAGCTAATTCATCCCTGGTCCGATGCTTGAATTGAAAGGGAGTTCCGTGCCGACCGGAGAGCCCAGGCTGCCTAGACCGTTCAAGGTCAAAATAATTTCAGAGTTTTCTTGCTACTTGAGAAAGATGGATAATATCTGACGAGTGGTATCGGGCGAAGAGTTGCTTTCCGAACTTGACCTTGAAGGAGTCGGTCCGCTGGCTTAGCGAGAACCAAATGAATGAGGGCTAAGTGAAATCTGCTCAAGGTCCGGGCCAGGAAGGAGCGAACTACTTGGACTAGGCATATAGCGGAGAAGAGGATAAGATCTACTTCTCGGAAAAGGTTAGGTTTGAAACTAACCACCATGGACAGCTGCTCTTGCTGGGCCCTTCTGCATAAGGGCCAGGTACGTGAGCTTAACCCTGGGAATACTTTTTGACCATCTTCGGAAGCTCATTCCGAAACTTTCTCTTCATCTTTCTCCGCGTACCGAGAAACTTATCCTTTTGACACAAGTTCATAGGAAGATGGGCGCCCACCCTCTTGTCTGGAAGAGCTCGTTCGGCAACTTATTAGAGTTCTCCCCTTCAAGCTAGGCATCCGCGCTTAGATTTCCAATCAAGGGTAGGTGCTCGGATAATCTTGGAGGAGGACTCAAGAGTCGCACTTAAAGGATGATTAGCTCAGCTTTTCTTTTTAGGTCAGGTCCCTCTGCAACTTCTGGAAGAGAGAAAAAGGCATACGATCCGGGAAAGATTTCTGCCGGGGCTACCGATGAGGAGAGTCTCACCATGACGAGTTGGGAAAGACAAAGATAGCTAATCTCTTCCACACCAAGGAGTAGCAAACCTTTGCTTAGTAGCAGCCAGAGAGTGGAGTTATTAAAGGTCTGTCCGCAGACTATTTGATTGAAGAAGGTGCTAGAGAAGAAAGCGCATTACATTACTAGTAGTGCAGAAGTGTTTCTGATTAAAGAAAGGGCGGAGCGGTAGAGAAGACTCACTCTACAGGTCAATGCCAGCGAACAGAAGAAGTTAGCGCTTTGCATTTCCTACTGCTTTTTAGTTAGATTAGACGAATGGGTTTTTCGGTAGCCATAGAAAGAGGTGTCCGCGTGGTCTTCACTTATCTTAAAAGAAGGACAGTCAGACAAGGAGAGACTAGGAATGGGCGGAAGCCTCGTCACGCGCCCAGCTGTAAAGAAAGATCCCTTACGGTAGAGGAAGTAGTCTTATCAGTCTCCATCGCCCCTCAAGTGAACTGGAATCTTCAACCTAGGCTCAAGCTCTTCCGCTTACTGAGTTTCATTCCGTCCGCAAGAGGTTTTCCGACAATGGCTGCTAGGCTCTGAACCGTGGGGTATTAGTTCTCTCACTCAGGAGGGCTACTTTTCCACTTATTCAGACCACTGAGCCTCTTCCAGCTGAGCCAGTTTCCCACGGAGGGATAGTTCACAGGCTTGGAAGTATAGTGAACACGGCAGCGACTCTTCTTCCGTCGGATATAGGAAGAATAGTGCGGTCGACTGAGATCTGTACTCATCAAATATAGTTGTCTGGGTTTCATTTCCCAGATCATAGAAAAAAAGCCTTCTCGCGCCCTATCCTCCTCTAGGGGTCTCTTAGTGATAGGTGATATAGGCATTGGACGATCCTAAGTTATATGACTGAACAATTCAATATTGATTTAGGAAAAAATCTAGTTCTGATTCCGTGCCCGCACCTAGATTCCGGATGTACTCACTGACTGGGTAGAGGGTTTTTAGGGGGTTTTGGGGGGTTTAGGGTCGACCTACAGGAATATGGGATCCAAGGAGGTCTCGTATCTGTTCGACCTGAAGGACCATCGCTGATCGGATTAAGCGGCTTATGTATGTTTTTTTCAGATGATCAAGCCTCTGTCACAGTTAGACTCGGCGGCTGCTTCGCTTTCTTTGGGCATGCATACTCCACGCTGCAGCTGCGTCAATTGATGGCAACCACTAACTAGTTCCAATGGTCTTTTCTATTCATTCTTATGAAAAGGAGTGCTTCTCTTTCTTCTAATTATAAGTATTCGAGAGCATGGCGCAAGATCCAGAATGACTATTACTCGAGGCTATCATGTTAAGATAGTCAGTCCTCCGAAGATGGTAGGGAGAGAGCCGCTAGCACTACGAGTGGAGAAAGAGTCAATTTATGCTTTGGCGGAGATCTTCCTGCCGAGGACCTACAGGCAAGTCTGATAGTGCCCAGCGCTTATGAAAGGATAGAGAAGGAAGCGCTGCTAAAGCAATTCACTCTTCTTACTCTGCCTATTCGCTTCGCGAGGAGCAATCTTTGACTGACTCGAGCTCAAGTGCAGCGTCATTATTTAAGAGGTGCAATAGAAGAGGGCAAGCTGGGAAGAAAGTGCACGAGGAACTTTACTGTGGCCCGCTTAGTAGAACAAGGACTGCTCGGAAAGAGAAGGGCTATAGGAATCATGAAAGAGACTGGATGAGGGATCTGGTAGACCTGGAAGCTCCTACTGCTTCTTCCCAGTGGTTGGGAATTGTTAGCTAATCAGATAGTGTCAGACATCGGAGAATTGCTTGTTCTTTCTTCCTACTATCTCATAGAACGATTGCACTAATCAGAGACTTCATAGATTGAGCCCAGTAGAAAAAGGGGTAGAAAGGGCCGTCTATTGAATTTGCTTGCTATTAAGATGTGGCACCTCGGCTTCTGCTTTCTATGAGACCACCTCTGGACTACTCATACTCTTCCTCCTCTTGCTCTTTGGTGCCGGGCCTGATGCTTGAGAAAGCTGTCCAAATGCCCCGCCTCTCACATATAGAAGCTCCCGGTCATGGGAAAAGAGATTGGAAGGCACGTGGCGAAGAGGCTTGAATACATCAGTCAAGAAAGAACTCAGGTTAGAAGCAGGAATGTAATGACTAACTCAATCTATGCCCAGACGGAGACTATTAGTGAGTTGGATTACTCAGTACTCGGGAGCGGGAACCCACTTTGAAGCTGATAAAAAGCTGGGTGATGTAAGTGACTCCTGCGCCTGGCCTGAGTTGGTAGTGTGGTGCACACCCATTAAGTAATGAGAGAAGCTCATATAATTATTCTCCGGATGCATTACATTAGTGCATGGGATCTGATCACTGTCTTCCCTTCCTATAGTGTAGTGGTTCCACTCTTTGCTCCACTCCCAATGCGATAGCTAAAAGAGTGCTCGAACTCAAAGGTAGAAGTCTGGCAATCCGGAACCCCTTAATTAATGAGATGAGTAGTTGACGGGCTCAGCAGGCAATCAAACCCCGTCCGCACCAGGTGAATAAGATGTTTAAGGAGAATAAGGTGCAGATGATGGAGTTGGTACTCCGTTCATAGTTGACTGGCTTCAGCAGCATGGCCTCACCCGGGGATAGAGAAGTCTAATGAACCTGCCTTTCCCCTCGTTTACTTTCCCCTTCATATGCATGTTCTGAGCATGTAGCATTGCTGAGGGAGAGATGCTTTCTAACGCGTACTACTTAAATACTCAGTACTACTACTTCTCTTCTTAGCTTCATCTCCAGCTTCTTCATCAGATAGAGGCGAGAGAGCTTGTGGAGAAGGGCTAGACTGCTTCCGTGGCATGATCAGGTAGTACGCCTGACGAGCTATGATCAACCGCTCCTTTCAGTCGTACCTTGCTTTCTGGGCTCCTCGTCATCCGCCGCACCAGGAAGAAGACATTTCCCTATAGCCACTGATAGTTGACAGAGCACTCGCCCGCGTCAGAGGTTCTGTTCTTAAGAGTAGAGTCCCGAGTTAAGGGAGAGTTTCTGATTATAAGCTCGGCGAACCAAGATCTCACATATGCCCCGTCCTATGAATCTGGTGATGGATAAGTCTAACTAAGTTGAATAGGATTGCTATGATTCCTCATTTGAAGTTGCCCTTTCCCAACTCTGATGGAGCCTAGTCTCCTCGCTACGCTAGCCCTAATTCCTTGTCCGATTCCATGCTCTATCCGATTTATTAAGATGAAAGAGGGTTACGAGAAGAGGGCGAATCATCATACCTGGTACTCTTCCTCAAGGTCAGAAAGAGACTCCCGTCTAGCCCTTTCCAGCGCGCCAATTGTGGGTCTTCTTGCTTAGGAAAAGGGATAAGTGAAAGGTGAGAATGAAGGTGCTGTAGAGCGCTTCACTACCCTCTCATTTCCTCTCTTCCCTGTAGAGTGGAGTTGCTTCCGCTATTAGAAGTACTTTACTTTCATGGTGCCCTTTCATTCTCGTCTGAGATTCACAGTAGAAGAGTAATATAGAATCAAACCTTACGAGTTCGGATTGAAGTGAGACTTGTACTTGTATAGTAATAAGTGAGTGGCGTGAGGCCAGCAGTCGGATAAATTCATGGGTGCGGGGGAGGCAGAAAAAATAGCAAGTGACTTAACCGAGATCTAGATCTTGGAGGAACGTCTATAAGCAGAAGAAACAATAGTAAACAATATAAGCACAAAGACAAAGGATAAAAGAAAAGCTAAGCCTTCTAGGTAGGAGAGTCTCACTGATAAGTAAAGTTAGAGAGCGTACATGGCTTGATTCATTCATTTTTTGTATCAGAAAGACGTAGCATTGCAAGGCTGAAGCGGGGCGCCTGTCTTCTTCCTGGGTTTAGCGAGGAGAGTGTGACAGAGAAGTTCCGGGGTCAGGACTAGAGCTATGTAGATATGAGCAGCCCCTGCTTCTTCCATGTTCTTTTTAGGTTCTCACTACGTTGAGTAGAAGATAGGAAGATAGAGAGTCTGAGGGCAGCTCTTGAGTGAAAGTATGCTCGTCTCAATAGGGGGTCTCGGACCTTTCAAGCGTCAATGCCGCGGGCTGAGATTGTTGCCATCCGAATTGGGAAGGGGAGGAGCGAAGCGGAGTTAAGCAGAGATTTGCTTAGTCTTCCCCGGCTCAAACATCTCATCTCATTCAAATGACAGAGGCTGGCAATGTTAGATGCATTGAATTAATGAAACAAGACACGTAAGGCCGGGCAGGCACGACTGGCGGGCTCGGGCTTTCCTAGTCAGATCAATGCTAGTGGGTCAGGATTCCTGGTCAGTTCCGAATACGATGAACTTCTGGCTGCGGTGCCAGGTCTCATTTTGTATTTGCCCGATTCCTTTCTTATGATTCAAAACTCCTAGCGGGAAAGGAAGTGAGATAAGATAAGAGCTAAACGAGTTCATTCTCTCAGAGAGATCTCACACAGCAATGAGAGTAAACAAGATCTTAGCAGACCGAACCAGCTGCTTTAATTGAATAAGAAGTAGAACGCTCCAATGCCAGTAGGCTTGGGATCCACTATTCCCTTACGCTACAGAAGAGTGAGAGTAGCTGCCCAACTTACTTAAATAAAGAAGGTCAGCTTCTATGGGTTACTGAGATCTATATCCAATCTTAGCTACTAGAAGCGTCTTCCACTCCTTCTAATCAAGATCTGAACTCCGGGAAGCCTATCTGAGACAGAAGTTCAAGTAAGAAATGGCATAGCACGCGACCAGTATAGTACCTGAGCCCTTAAGGAAGGAATGAACTAGAGTCCCCCCCACCTAGTAGGGCAGCCACCTAAAGTCCTTTGCGCCCGACCCCCGCCCGACTATAACTCTTTCCATTCACTCTTTTCCCATAAGCACTCTTAGCCCATGATGCAATAAAAAGAAGAAAAACGAGAATGCATTAACTTTTTCCATACTGACCTGAGTCCCTCATCCGCGCTCCTCTATTGCCTCTGAGTCAGGACAGCATCGTTCACAATAAAGAGTGAGGACTGCTTCGCTTACTTCTGAGGTCAGTCGTGGAGTCCCAATTCAATCGGAGCCTCGGACTGACGAAGATGGTCCTTCTCGAGCCTCTTGCTTTAATATGGATTCTCTCTCATTGAGCACATTCGTACTCAGAGTCATTTCTTTCTTTCTTGCCATAGGACGGGCTCGGGAGAGAGCGAGAGTGAGGGCATGGAAATTTCTTCTTCTTTCTTCTCAGCGTCGTTCTCACTCGCACCTCTGTCTTTATAGGGCCATTCGACACGTGCTGCATCCGACCTGCTGAATAATTCTGGAGCTCAGCGCTTTCATTGCCTTTCGCTAATTCTTTCAATAAGAGAATAGTCAAATAAGTCTCCTTCAGTAGCTGCCTATTCGGCCTCAAGCTCTTCGCTGCCCACTCGACCTCAAGCGTCAGAGGCCCTTCTCAGTTCTCCTAGCCTTCCGATTCAGAAGGATGCTTGTCAAATTCAGTTGGTTCAGAATCTTCCCAGGAACTCAAAGTAAGAAGAAATGAAGAATCCCTGACGGTCGGTTCACATCATGCCAACCTAAGAGAGCCAACTATACTCTAATAAAGAAGTACTCTACGCCGTCCCATTCCTCCTTTTTGAGCCCAATCCAATAGTAGTGGATAGAACTTGCATCACAACCTAAGATAGTCAATTGATCTTGCACTGCTAGCTTTCTTTCTATAAAGAAGAGAACTCTACCCACCTAACTAAACTATCTCCTGGATCGGCTGCGGATCAATGTGATAATGCAACATGCCGTCTTCTCTACAGGCGATCAGTCAGGCAAGTACAGGCTCCACTCTATAAGGCAGATTCACGGGCTCAACTTGGATTATTAGAAAACCTCTCGTGGTTCAATCCTTTTCAACTAGAAAGAGGCGACGAATCATACCTATTTATACTAGAAAAAGGTCTTCAACTCACATGCGAGCTGGCCAAGGTGCGGAGCGAGAAAGAGAAAAGAGATGAGTTCAAGCGAAGCTAGACTAGAGAGGAAGGGATCCCCCTCTAAGGCATGCGCTCGTGTCAGTCGGGAATCGGGACGGCATGCGGGCTAGTAAGGGCAATCTTAAGAAGACCTTTCCATAAGGATTCATTCCTCGGTTGGTGCCTTTTCAGACATGAAAAACTTTGTCTGGCAAGTTCAGACATGAAAAACTTTGTCTGGCAAGTTGAACCAATGCTCTAAGGCAGCAGCGAGCGGGATTATAGAGCGGAGTCTTGGGTAAAAGAAAGTAGTAGAGCAAGGAAGAAGTGAAGCGATAGCGGAATGCGGTAGAACACCAAATCAGGCCTCATCAATAATATTACCTAATCATGATGGGACTGATAGTGATAGGTCTTTGACCGGATCGCATAGAAAGAACTCAGAAGATGAAAGTAAGCTCGAGTCTCTATCCAATCCATCCGATCAGTGATCAGGAGATGATGGGCATCAGTCATAGGCAGCATGCGAAGTGGAGAGCAGAAGTCGTGAAGCAATCGGGGAGGTCCCCAACTACGGGTTAAGTCGCAATAGTTGGAACGAACGCTAGGCTTATCACTCGCTCCTCCTTTATCTCTTCATTCATTCCTTTCTCTGTCTCTTTCTCATTGCTCAACTAACATTCAAAGAATGGGAATGGGTCCTTCTCCGCTATCTCTCATAGTCAGTTCGTCCCCTCGCCCCAGCTTCAAGGCATAAGACCCCTCAGTAGCTATTGGCCTCTTAGTGCTGACGATATGGTTCTGACCACTGCTAGATTGCCGCTATGCTTCGATTCCGCTAGACCTCCTGGCACTACTCTACTTAGCTATCGCTCGTTCCTCTTCAGTCAAGCCTCGAGCTCAGTTAGATGCTCTCTTTGCGAGTTCATTCCACTCGCTGCTTCGACTTCGCTTCTTTCTTATGTATGAGAGCTTGATTCATTCTCCTTCGCAAGAGCGGCAGTGAAAGGAAGGAAAAAGTGTCATTAATAGAGAAAGAGATAGATCCAGAGAAGTCGGAGAGCCAAGCATTGCTAAGCTCCATGCGGTAGTCGTGCAGCACTTCAGAGGAATTCTGAGCCGGCATGAAAGAGCCAGATTGGAAGTTGAAAGGAAGAATTAAGAAAGATGGATATTCAGGATGGGCCGGTCAATCATCGGTGGGAGATAGCATAAAGTCAGGGCTACTTTACTTCGAAGATGGGACTTGAACTTCACCTCTAAGATCTAAGCCCACTACGCGGTTAACTATTCTAGTCGCCGTATTTGCAATCCTTAGACAAATGGGAGTCCGGTCCGGCCTTTGCTCACAGTCTTTTTTCTTTTGTTCGGTTCGTTGGATCGGAGCGAGTTCAAGGAGATCCCGGGTCAGATAAGAGTGAAAGGCCGACAAGATCTTCGTTCAAGGGAAGCCGAGAAAGGAAAAATTCCATACCCAGTAATAGGACTCGGAGGCAAGGAACCCGGGCTGAGTCCACGTCCACTGCTCTATTCACTTCTCAGGAAGAGTGAAGAAAGAAAGAGTTCTCAGTCTGGCGGAGTCAGTGGGAGTTGAGTTAGGAAGCAAGGACCGAACCAACCGCTCCTAATTGATCGCAAGGGCGGGCAGACAGTTCACTCATCCGTGGAAAGGTCGGGCCACATGAACTGGTGAGCGAAGTCCGGAAGAGAGTTTATCAAAGATAAGGCCCAAAAAAACTTGAATTTGATTACTCATTGGATCTCCGAGATAGATCTTAGCCAAGGTTCGTTTTAAACGGAAAGGAACTGAAGACCATCTCTTAACCGCTTTATGATAGTGGAAGACCATTCATCATAGGTACATTTAACACTATGACAGTGCTTCAAATCCTCATACCACTCGAGGTATTGGAATCAGAACATAGGTCCAACTTAGCATGAAAGGCAATGTTCTTTCTAAGAATCGCAGGATCTTTTTGCTTGCCAGCTCATTTCTTTCTTTTCCTCTCTCTTCTTCTCGTTTTGATCGAGAGCCTCGTCCTTATAGTATTTGTCTATATCCCAATTTTTGGTCTTATCGTATTAACTAAACTGAACCCAGGAAAGACACTCGATCTACAATTGGGATTTGGAGCTCATCTTGGGGGTCACTATGCATAGGAGTGTCGGCACGCACATAGGTCATTCAGTTTGGGATTCCGCTGTGCAGGATTTTGGATCAGTGGGCGAGAGATTCCACACTTGCGAAGAAGTGGGGCTAACGACTGGAAGGTCAAGATCACGTCACTCGCGCTGAGGGCCTTGACCTTTAATGGAATTGAGCAAAGAAGGATGAGACTGAAAGAGTCCACTTCTACTGGCTGGCATAGGCTTACTTCCACTGATGATTCGACTGGCTAAAGCCGCTGTGTCAATTCTGCCAATGATAGCGCTTTCGAGATCCTTGAATGAGTCTGCCTCCTTACTTGAACTGAACCCGGACTCCTGACTCAACTGATACTTAAAAATAGCGCATATTTGGCACGCAAGATTGAATGGAATAAAAACCCCTCTCGTCTAAGGCTTTTCTTTTCTATATCCCAATGTGCTTCGCAGGCTCCAATTACGAGTTATGATTGAAGGCTCTTGAGCTCAGAGGGCCAGCTAGAACCTCTTCGCTCGCAACCGATCGGGCATTGAATCTAGTGTGGGCTTACCCTCTCGAACTAATAGTGTAGTCTAGTCTCGTCTGTCCCGTCCTATGTCTTATATCTTATCACTCGCCAAGCACCTTGAGTTTCGGTGCCGCTTGAGACGGGGCTTATAGATATAGCTCCTGGTGCGAACATAGGGTCTAATCTTTATCGCCTCATCCTATAACTATAGTAAAGAAAATGGTCTTGCTAGCGAATAGAATCATCGAAGAAAGAGAGGGGTCGTCAAATCACACTGAGCCTTCAACATCATGGTACGCTCCAGCATCTTTATCTGAACCCTCTTTTATTCACCAACTGGATCCGCTACAGAGGGCGGTAGCATCCACATGTTCGCTCTTAGTAGTCTCTGCTCTGGGGCGCTTCCCTCTAAGCATCCATTTTATCGGAGTGAGATTGGTCGAACCATCACAACCCACTATCCTCACCCATTTATAGGAGAGATTACTCTACTAATAAGGAAAATAACTCTGACCACTAATAACTATTTATTGTGTGTGCACCCCAAGACACTATTCGCATACTCAAAAAGGGAGTGCGGAAGTAGGAGGAGGACGGTTCACCACCTAGCTCTTTGACCCACATCCATTTAATAAGAAAGACCAGTAGTGAGCCGAGACGGCAGAATCAGACTCTAACTCCTTACCTACCTGGCCTGGGATTCGCTGCAGTTAGGAATTGAACCACACATCAAAGTGGGCTTGCTTCTTGCTATCAATATGCCGTGTATTCCACTTCAAGAGCAGATGGGCAGTCCCAACCTCAAGACCGAAGCAGAGACCAGACCATATGGGTGCCTACAGTAGCTGCCCTTTGGATGTCGTCTCCCGAGTCCCATTCGCAGAGATCAGATCCCATAATGATTCGCCGATCCAAGGATAGTGAACTCTTTGCCCTCGGAGGTTTGCATATTCTCAAAGGTCAGTTCTACCGGCTGTCCTAGAACTAGATGACCGCACAGTTAGTTTTGGTCTTGCACTACACCGCTACTTTCTTTATAGAACGAAGAACAAACTAGCCTAAACTCAAAATAAACTATCCGAGATCGAGATAATGAAAAAGGTGGGAGTGCCCTCCCACTAGTCCCACACACTGCTAATTAGCCACTGACCAGATTGAATACCACATTGAACTATATGCCCAGATAAAAAAGAAGACGGGGAAGGTAGAGGGAGAAAGAATAAAGACGGAGTCAAACTCGCCTAGCCACCCTCTGTGCATTATTGCCCATAGACCCCACTCTCCCATTTACTCCATAGGTATCTCGGTCTACTTATTCACTACTTTGCTAATCGTAGCTCGCGCGGTTCTCTGACCTCTTTTCACTGTGCTTGCTTCATGCGACTTAGGAGCCTCGATCCCTTTTATTCCCCTTCCTCCCACAGGCACATTCTGTCTTCGTAGCAGTGAGCCATTTCCATTCCTTCTTCCTTCGCTAAAGGCTCCTTTTCATTCTTTCTCAGGCTCTGACCTTCGATCCTTATCTCTCTCGCTTCCATCTCTACTGCTCCACCACGCTATCATCGGTGCTATCCAACCATCCCAACCCATCTGAGCTATCCCAGCCATGTCTTTCCACACCATCGCTTGAGCACAGTTCGGTCGGTCCCATTCTCTTCTTTTCTCATCCTCTATCTTGAGACCGGATGAGAGTTATCTCTCTCTCTTTGGTCCTTCCCGTCCTACCCTACTTTGAAGTCGGTTCTGTGCGATTGGGAAGCATGGGAAAAGCACTAGAATATTCCCGACAAGTGAAGCTATTAGCGGCAGAGAACCAGTCCAACAAGAGCGAGCTGCCGCACACCCCGTCCGTGGAGAGCAGAGCGTAGCTAAACTCGTGCAACGAACGACCGAGCTAAAGTAGAACTTATCATTCTCATTACATAATATGATTGTTGAGAGTCGCGATCAAGACCCTGGCCTGAGAAAGACTTGAACTCCTCTGCCTGAGAAAGACATGAACTCTGATCTTCCTTACTTTCTCACTCCTACTGTTGTCTTTCTTCCCCCTCATGCCGGGCCTCTCACTGCTAATGCGAACTAATCCTCATCCTGGTAGCTAGTCGTCCTTGGAGGCTGGTAGTTAGTCTGGAGCTGGTAGCTAATCGTTCTTGGAGCTGGTAGCTAGTCTGGAGTCCAAACGAGTGCGCCTTCATGCGCTGGTAAAGATCCGGTCACGAATCCACTGATGCGCTGGTAAAGAGTCCTCCAGATGGTCAGTTACGATTTATCAATAAGTGAGACTCATCAAAAGATAAGAGATAGCGCCTACCTATTCCGATATCTCTCTCTCTCCGCTTCAACTTCCGTGACGCCCAGCTCTCTTTGGTGGCTAGAGCTTCCCACTCATACTTTACTTGTCATACTTGTCTGGAATATCCAATACCAAGTCAAAGGAGCAATTAGCTTAGCGTCCATCCATAGCCTCAGGCTTAGCCTTACTTAGAGCCCCCCATGAATGCGCTGCCCTCCACGTTCTAGCCTCCAACCCACTTTCTCATGCCAAACCAGGCGTAGCCATCCACGACTGATAAGGAAATTGCTAATGAATGCCCAGATAATGAACGGTAGTAAATACGATGGATATCATTCTACTATACCATAGACGTAAGATGATGTAATGTAATGCCACTAGAAGCCTGCTAGATATATTATTTTTATTTTTAGGTGTGTATAGAATGCAAGGAGAGGAACCGGTGGCCCCATGCCAGGAAGACTGAATTTGACCTAGGTAGGCACTCAAGAAGGCATCTATCCTCCAATCATTCCAGCCGATAATTTGGAAAGGTTTTTCCAAGGCACTGGACCTCAAACGACTAGAATAGCATCACCTACGTAGAGGTACTTGAAAAGTATAATATATAGATGAACTAGAAGGGGAAGGCCAAGTCTTACCAAGTTCTAAATAGGCAGAAGGAGCAGAGTCGTAGTACATGGGGAAATCGGTCCTAGAGAATTGAATTGTTTTCCATGATAGGTATAGAGGATGTAGTTCGACTAAAGTCAAAGATCACAGAGGTACGAAGCCTAATGACAGAACAACCAAGCGCCTAATGGCACAGTAGAAGATTTTTTAAACAAGGAAGGTTGATAAAGGCTAGCTATAAAGCTTCAAACACAGAATAACAAGGAGAAGCGAGAACCTTAAGAGAAGACGTCGGATAGGCATGTCCAGGTCGAGTTTAAAGCACGACTCTTCAATCATCTTCAATAAGACCAATGAGCGGAGGCAAAAGGGCGAACTCTTCCTCGGTAAGAAAAAGAGGCATCCCACACCGGGTGGCACGAGGCCAGAACTGAACCCGTGAAGAGGCAAGATGCAAACAGAATAGATACCATATGGTGATTTCTGAGCTAAACAATTGAATATGGGCTAGAAGACCAGAATTCGTCGTTTTAACGTGGGTTTGTTATCTTAGGTTAAGATCTATCATGAGGGTAGCCAAAGTGGCGTTTTTCTTTAGTTAAATTGACTTGCCCTTGCCTGACCTTAGACCTGGCTAGTCTCCTGCTGCGAAGGAAGGACGGGTAAGAATTTATCATCTCGTGTGATGCTTAACACACGGTGGAGTGTACTTTTCCTAAACAGCCTTCTATCTATTATCTATGAATGGGTTATTAATAAGAAGAGTTGGGGGCGTCGAAATCAATAGCATAGATCAGCCTCGCCTAGTGCAGGATGTGAGGGGCCAATTGGCAGTCCTGAATTCGATCAGGGCGTACTTACCGCCGCGATAGCCCTCGCTGGAGCCTTCCTATCATAAAGTCGATCTTCAAGCTGGAGAGAAGCGTCCATCCACGACGCTACCACGGCAGACACGACTAAGAAGCTATGAGGCTGGCTTCGACACCCTGTTGAGATTCGGTTTTTCGCAGTCAGTCTTTCAAAACAAAATAGGGCTTGAAAAGCCACGTTTCGCGATCCTGTAATGGTTTATGCCATCAAAAGGGCCTTAAAACGAAGAATTTTCCCAACTGTTGAGAGCTTGGATAGGACAGGTGATCGCTTTCGGCGCACACAATTAAGCTTCCTGCGTGCGATGGTTCTAAGAAAGTCTTGTTAGAATAAGTGCTCCATTACTTTTATCATTCTATTGATGAATAGGACAAATCCACTATGACTGCAATTACAGATCGGATTGGACCATTTTCTCTATACATTTCGAACGGAGAATCCAGCCTAATTAGTGATTCCCTTCAACGGATCTTCAAAGCGCTTTCTCAATGCGTCAGTTTGCCTCGGTGCTACTATTCTCTCGTTCTAGCATAAGTCAGTCCCCCGCTCTCAAGTAAGGAAGTTCAAAGCAAGGGGCGTAGCGAAGCAGAAAGCGGCTCCGATCTGCATGTGTTATTAATATAGTCGACTGATTGAACGATAGAGCAAAGTCAACAAACACAGAGCAAACCACGTCGCTGTCGCTCGAATTCAGTAGTATCCGTCACTATATTTCGCTGTCGCTCGAATTCAATTAAGTAGTAGGAAACCCGGGTTTTTTCTCTCGACTCACTTTTCCCTCGGGAAAGGGTGAGAGAGTGTTTGTCTTGTCGAAAAGTAGTGGTTTTGGGCCTATATGAGATCGAATTTATCGCTTTTTTGACCTCCTTTCCAAGCGGGACTACTTTTGCTGCTATATGAGATCGAATTTTGAGCTAAAGTGACCCCGTTCTAGTGGAACTGTCTCAACCTAAAAGAGACTTGGTTGGTGCAAAAAAGGAGTTGTATCCATCGAAAGGCAAGATAAAGAAAATCTTATTTAGGGCTCGACCCGGGGTCTTGGAACTGACTAAGGCCATAAACTAGAAGTATGGTCACCGATAAAGAAAGTAGCTGGGCTTCCTAGTGGTTTGAAAGAGATCTTAGTTACCTTAGACGACCTAGAAGGAGGATTGCTTTCTCACCCGTAGCAAGGTAGCCCAAGATTCTTTTGAGACGAATGAATGCCGAAGAAAGGAAGGCCTGAGAGCTTACTCCGCTGTTCGTGGTGGAATGAATAAGGGCTTAGGAGTAGTAGGGCTAAAGGCATGCCTTAAGGCAGCTCGTGACCTAAGGTGGGCATGAATTAGTGTTAGTTTTGGCATTTATCGCAGGAGAATAGGAAGAATTTTAAATGACAAAGCGAACTTATTAAAAAAGCGGACTAGGAGCGGAAGGCGAAAGGGGATTTCTTTAGTAAGGAAGGAAAATTAGTTACATCTATCTTAAAGTCTGATTCGGATTCGGCTCTCGCTGTTCTCAAAGTAGCGAAGTTACCAGAGAGAGAAGGTCTTCATCCTCTTGTTGAATCGACTCTTTACAACGTTTGTTTCGTATTACTTAAAAGCAAAGCAAATATGTTCGTTATAAGAAAGGACGAGAGGAGCGAATGAATATGACGCCTAGCAAGCATTGAAAGCAGATGCCAGAATGACTCTTTGAACTGAACGACGTAATAAATAAATAAAGAAACTAGCTGCCTGAACGAGATGAGGATTAAAGAAAATCGAACTGTGATAACGTTTGTTTTTAACATAAAAGCTGAAAGAAGGAAAGAGAACAGATGAAAGTTCGCCCAAAAGAAGCGAGTGACTCAAGGTATGCCATCGCTCTTCTCTCTTGACCTGAGACTTGGGAGAGTTCTGTGAGCGAGGAGCGAAGCCTTTCGTCTTAAAAAGAATCAATTCAATCAGCTCCAGAGCTAGGAGTTCTATGTCTAGGTTGAGGGTTGAGGAGAGTCCTTTTAGTTAATCTTAGCTGCTACCCTACTTATCCCAGCTCTAAAGGCAGCCAGTGAGTCGATGTCTTATGGAGTGAAATCACTATAGGGTAATTCAAAGGTTTCAGCTCTGGTTAAAATGGTATCTGGGGTATATCTCTTATCTCTTGTTTCCTTTCAGGTTTTCAGGCATATCAGGTCTTTTCTCTTTCCCTTTCTTGGGGGGGTATAAGGATAGGTAGAAGCTAATATATAAATTGCTCCCCCTTTGTTTTCTTTTATCATTCCTGCGATTCATATTGATTGACTATCCGGCCAGAAAGAAAAGTGTTTTAGGCGGCATCTTAGGCAAGAAAGCGGGTTCTAGGTCTAAGGATAAGAGAGCCAGTTCTTTCCCATCGAGTTCTATCCTTTTCTCTCTATTTTTCACGGGGGAACAAGGACTATCAGCTCTAGGCGCACGCAATCAGAACAAGAACTTAGTTAAAGCATGTGATGTTTGGACCCGGATACATCCGCTTATCTCCAGCCGAGCTAACTTCGATGACAGTCCTTTCAAATTAGCTGCCAGCCAAGGCAGTTTGTATTTTCCTTTCCCCAATCCCCTCTTCCTTCTCGGAGATAGCCATAGCCTTTTAGAGGAAAAAGATCCATTCTTTATAGCCGTTACGAAAGCTTTTTAAAGAAATTCAAGGAAATCAGAAAGTGTGAAACACTTAGAGTTATTCTAAGCTTAAAACGTTGATTGACCGTTCCCATCGTGACCCAGTTCCTTTATTTGCTTGTGACCCCTATTTGAGTAAGGCCCATACTTATCTGTTCCATAGGACCAAGGGTTTCATTAGAAGTTTTATCATATTTTGTGGTTGACGAATTTTCTACATAGTCGCCTTCTGCTACTCGAATTGCTAAGGCCAGGTCCTGCAGATTGCGTTTTTGCAGCTCTTTCCGTGCCCACTCCTGGAGACCCATCTAAAACCTAAACACCTTTGTCTTCTTCTGCCATGTTCCCTATCTCCAGCATCAATGACTTTTTCTGCCTAACAGACTCACGCACGGACCAGTCTGCCTCTGATGCTTTTCCCGCCGTCTGTACCTTTTTGCTGCTTCAGGTTTCCGATCGAGAACCCGACCTCTTCCGATATCTACCAACGTGTGGTACTCCAGCGCCTTCAAGAGTCAGTCTCACCCCTATTGGCCAAATCTTGAATCTTTAGTCGTAGAATCCGGGGGTGGACCAACTTCTCAACACGAAAGAGCTCGTTGCCTCATTCAGCAACGACAAGATTTCGTCAGTAGCGCACCTATAACATAGCCCAATCAATGTTCGAAGAAAAGAGGGAACAGCCCTCCCTCCGCCTTCCAACGAGCGCGATTACTCAAGTAAGGAAAGGTCAGTGTTAAGGATAATGAATGGGAGAAGTAAGGGTCCTAGCTCCCGAGCTTAGCAGACAAACAATCAGTCACGGTCTGAAGGAAGAAAGAAGCAAAAGGAGCATGGGCCGCATCTCACCCGTCTCGCTTCGATTGCTCAATAACGAGTTAAGATCCCTCGCTCTAGACGAAAGAGAAGCAGTAATTGAGGTTCAGAAAAAAATGTGATAGATACCCTTTCTTTCAGAACCTCAATTAGTGGTTTTGTCTCAGAACTTGCTGTGAGATATCAGAAAATTCTCTTCTATTGAGCAACTTCAGACCATTCTTGACAGACTTGAGTTTCTGAACCACCCTAAACATGGCTGATCCCTGAACTTCAGTCCTCCACCCTTCTTGGACAATCTGTTTGAAGCTGGGATGATCTACCCAAAGATTGAAAAATCTGAAGGCTTTTTTGTACTTTGGAGACTCCATAACTCTCACAAGAATTGGGGAGTGATCAGAAATACCTGGAGTTAGAGCTTCTGCGAAACTACCCCCCAAGCAAATCCAACCAGTGGAATCAAATACCGTAAACCCGGTAAATAAATAATGCATGCAATGCAAGTTGCAAATTCGTTACAGCCACTGTTTTGCATTTCACAAATAATGGCAAGATTCCATTTTCCTGTTTTCTTTCTTTATCTTTAATAGAACATCCTTCATGCATGTATCTCAGAGTTGAAAAAGAAAAAGAAGAACAATTCATTCCAAAAGAGGAGAATTTGGGTTAGGGAGAAAAACATCGATAAATTATCGAGTATCAGCCCTTTCGTCGCGTGCATACATCATGCGCCTGATGATCTCCTTATCTTTGGGCGTAGCATAGGATGGGAAGCTTCGATCCTTGAGGTAGTTTCTGATGTCGTAGAACCATGAGTTGCCATCATCGTGTTCCTCAGCGGCAAGCGCGGCTTCAGAACTTTCTTCTTCATCTTCGAGAGGCAACCGAGTGTTTGTCCCACGATGGGCAAACTTTAGGAAAGAGTGAAACCATTGCGCGCTAGCGCTAGCACTTATTGATCCAAAGCTCGAGTACGGTACGAAGCCCTTCCTCCATGAAAGGATCGGGCAGAAGGTAGAAAAGCTAAGACAAAGCCGCTTCCTAAGTCACTCAGGTATGGCTTTCTTTGGTTAAGTAAATTGACTCCATCTTCGCCAGTAGCCAAGGTAGGCATAATCCGCGTGAGCTCTTTAAAGCCTTTCGTGCCTCACTTCACTGGTGCTCTTCGCCAGATCTTTTTTGAAGCAAAAATCATTCTTTCCTTATGACTTGGTCTCGTTCTGCCGTATGGGCTTTCCCCAAGGTGTAATAATTATCTAGCTAGATCCTGAGATCTCGCGGCTTAGTAATCCGCATCCGCAGAATCCGAATCATCCGCCGAAACAGACGCTGAAGAGGGGAAGAGTTCCAACAACCGTGATCCCGATTCTGAGTCTTTTGACTTGTTTAGGAAGGAGGGCTTTTCAAAATCTAAAACTGATGAAGCATCAGATGAAGCGAGAGCTAGCTTTTTAGCTGAATCTAGGGCAGAGGGTTGAGTTTATTTTTTACCAAATCCAGAAGATGAAGCTACTGAGATCGAAAACATGAGGTTCGACACCTTACCTAGTCCGAAGCAGCACCGTTGGCTCTATTCTATGGTTGCGGGGCAGTGACCTACCAATAATTATAGAAAACGAAAATGTTGGGGAAGCCGAAAGCAATAACAGATTTTTTGACTGAGTTCTCGGATGTCATGCCACCGCAACTACCGAGAGCTCTTCCTCCCCGAAGGGCTATTGATCACCAAATGGAGTTCCAGGTGCACGGCCCCCGGCTAAAGCACCTTACCGGATGGCTCCCGTCGAACTAGAATCACTCAAGCAATTGCTTCAAGCGGGTGATATTCAACCCTCTAAAGCGCCGTATGGGGCACCTGCCCTCTTTCAAAAGCAAAGAAGATGGGTCCCTTAGACTATGTGTTGACATTCGTGCTATTAATAAGGTGACGGTGAAGAAGAAAGACCCAGTCCCGCTGGTGGCTGACTTGTTCGATCCTTTGGGTAAGGCAACTTCTTTCACTAAGCTGGACTTACGCTCCGGGTACTATCAAGTCAGAATAGCGGCTGGAGATGAGCCAAAGACGAATATCTTACCCGATATGGTGCGTTTGAGTATCGCGCCGCCTGACCAATGCTCCTGCCACTTGAAGACAGTTCCTACTCCCGTCCGGAAGGGGAACTCATGAATACAGAAAGAGCTTACCTGATTGCGTCATTAAGACTATTGTGCTACTGATAGAGGAAATGCTTACGGTCCTTGCTTGCATCTTTTGTGGGTGGCGTGGCGGGAAGGCATAGTGGAAGCCCAGCCCGCACCACACGTTCTCTGATTTAAACTCAAATCTCCGCTCCTTTCATTCCAGCAGACGTGATACTGGTTCAGCAAACGGACTCAAGATTGAAGGAAAGAGAAAGAGGGGATATTGGACCTTTCAGATACAAGAATGAAGGAGCACTGTTGCACTTCCACGACATGGGAAAGGGATCATGGGGTGAAGCAAACGAAGGAGATTCCATGGAAAGATAAAGAGAAAGAATGAATGTAAAGAGATTAGTTGTTGCCGTTGGTTAGAGTGAATAGAAGGATCTGTCGTAGTTTTGTAGTGAATGGAGCGTTAGAGAGTGAGGGAGACTCAATGAGGTCGTCGTCTTCTCCCCCAGCACAGGATAAGGGAATGCCCCCTCTCCATTGCCCTGAGCTTAGAGCTCTCTTCCACCGAATCTTTCCCACGCAGACCGGACATTCCACGATCATGAATCTACGTCGCTGCCCTCCTTCCTCTAGCTCTGGTAGAGAATAGAATTGATTGAATCAAACCCTTTCAACGAAGGGCATCCGGGCCATTCCCTCTTTCCCATGTCTCCAAACACAGCTACCTCAAAAAGTGCTAGCCCTCCTTCTCGCAAATGTCATGAGAAATAGCCGGGGCTCATTCACATCCGAAGGAAGTCCCTTCACCACAACCACTCCGGATAAGCTAGGGAGGACAAATTAAACAACTACACGTGGAGCATCTACTTCGAGTAGTAAGAAGAAATGCCTCAACCGGCTAAGTCACCTTTAGAAAAAAAAAAAGGAACGGCAGATCTGTCGGACTCTCTCTTATTTTCCCATGTTAGACCTGCGATAGCGACGTGTCTGACTTCTCCCCTTCTCGGCATGTCTTTGTCTTCGGCATGCAAACTCCCCTTCTCACCCTACGAACGAAGCATGACCTTTCTCCTTCCTGCCCTAATAAATCTTCCCATGAAATCAAAGTCGAAGGAAGAGCATAACTATACTTATCCTCCCAAGTCCAAGGAGAATGACTTAGATAAAGAAGAGGGCTTGAAAGACCAGTCCAAAGAGAGTGAGTGACTTAGATAAGGGGCTATGCTATTAAGAATAGAAAGAGCAGCGGGGCGTAGAAAGAGAGTTCCCCTATTGACCTAGGAATTAAACCTTATTCGCATCTACATTCCATCCCAAACGGTGGGCATCAAAACAAATATCCCAGACCGCATCTTCCAAAATCTTGTAACATATCACACAAGTATCCAATACAACACGAAATAGAATAGGCCCCATTCGCTATAGCCATTACACGATAGTGAAAGCACCTCACCAATCTGAGTGACAATGAGCCTCCATTACAACTCTCCCATTCCACCGTCTCCTTTCTTTCCCAGGTGTAGTAAACTCTTTAAATTCTGACTTCCCTGGTTTACTACTGTTGCATACCATCCGCGACCGCCTAACTAAGCTAGAAAAAGCAGAATTCTTTACTTAATTGAAAAAGCATGGAAGATGATCTGTTGAGCATACAAAGCCATAGATTGGCACAGCTAATTAACCAATCTTTTTCTCGGTGTAGAGGCACCCCCTCTCTATGATTCTCTCTCTCTTCAATTTGCTCGTTGAAAGTGACAGAACCTTCTTTCTCGTTGAAAGTGACAGAACAACCCCCTGTTTCACTTCTGAAGGACCCGAACCCAGAAGTGAGGAAGATCAATCTAATTGATGGATTCGCTATCGATTGGAGTGGAGTGCACTGGAGCCTTTTCCCCTATATCACCTGGACCCGGATCTCAATCTTGACCTCTCATGCTCCTTACAGACCTAATAATAAAGGAATGATTCTTAAACTCCGCGTATGACCCACTATGAACTCAATATTGAATTGTGTCCCTCTTCGCCCTCTTGCACCCCCGGATCAAATCAATCACAAGAACCCCTATTATCTCTTTCCTTCCGATACAAGTAGAGGGTAGATACCTTTGCTTCGGAGAAAGGTGGCTTTCGCACGTCGCTGTCGGATTTCAGTTTATCCTCTCACTCCTATCTGTCTTCCCAGCCTCGCTAAGGACCCTAGACTCACATCTCTCTTAGAAAGACCCACGGGGCGGTACATCGATTATAGGTGACCAGACTCTACCCTTTCTGTGAACTCAGGTCTTGAATGAGAGCTATAGATCCTAGGTCTTCCTTTCGCATAGCCTTTCTAAACGTAGACAAGACAACTTATTCTTAGTAGAAAAGAATAGGTTCAGAAAGAGAAATAAAGTAGACGCTAGGACAATGCTCTCGTGAATTAAAGCATCCATTCTCAGATACTCTTCACTCCTTGCCAAATATGAGTCTGACTCGCTAGCCCACTACAGTCTGCCTCGAACCTAGCTTACCCGAAAGGCCCCGACACTCTTGTATTCTTACCCAATCAAGGAAACCTTGTATTCTTAACCAGACGCACTACCTACATTTCGTTGGCTTCTGAATGATGTCCCTGCGAGAAGACTAGCTCTTTCTCCCCTTTCTAATCTCACCCATATCTTCAGTAGAAGTGGGGGGATTGCATCTTCTCTTTTCTTTCACTAGGACTCCAGGGAAGGAGAGTCCGCTCACGAACGAATTGGACTGGAACTCAGAACCTTTACCTAGGAGGGAGAGAGCAGATGAACGAACAGAGAGAAAAGACAGCCACTTTAGAGCTTAGGAATGGTTGGGCACAAGCGCAACTACACTCCCGGATAGAGGAACGGAACTTATCAATCCGCCTCTAAGTGAATAACTGTGGGTAGATCCTTTGTGTCATGCATGATTCTACTGCTGAATCTCTTCGTGGGCGCGCCTTTCAGTCCTCTCCCGCCCTGACAATTAGATCGGTCTAAGGTACCCGGACTTGAACAAGAGATCTTTTTCCCTGACATGTAACTACTACTTGCACTCGCTGAACTGAATGAGAACTGCTCCTTGGTTTACGTGGTGAATAAAGGGAATAAAGAATAATACGCCACTCAGAGTTGACATTGAAAAAGTAATCATTTAACACTTTTTCTTAGGAGCGAAAAAAAGATAGAATCCATATAGGTTTGAGGTCCAGTTCATCGAGAATCCACACCAGGAGTTGAGAGTCCCTGGAAATCCACTTAAGCCGGCTCTAAGAATTCAGTGAGATAGCCTGAACATTTGCATTCCGCTTCAACCTCTCGTTCGCATGCCCCCTCTCACCTCCACTTGGACAGAGATGAACACTTGATCGACCTCCACATGGTAAAGTGAACTACTTGGGACTTGCTTAATTCACTCTTTAGCACCTGCCCTCGCAGAAGATCGTACGGGACTCCAGACGCCGCAGCATAGATATTCCTTCTCCACAAAGCTATAATGAGTCTCCCATATCCCATACTGAAAACCACTGTTCTCAACCCACTGTCCTCAGTCCCTCTTCGTTAACCTACTCGCGCTGCGTCACTCTCGTTCGCTCCTTGATTCAGACCTCTCAAAGAATAATTAGCAAAGTGTGGGCCCGGACTCGCTAAACTACTTCCCCTCCTTAGCTTGGGCATTCAATATCACCTCCCTCTCTTCACTTACTGGAAAGTGGGCCCAGAATCAAGACTATGATTCGCCCTTTCCCGGAATGAAGTAACGAATGCAGGTCAGGGATTGAACATAGATAGCGAGGACAAGTGAGTAGTTAGTACACTTCAGCCTATCAAAGTAAAGTCGAATAGCTCTTGAAAGAGAAAGATGTTGCTGAACTATGAAAAGCGTATCTGTTGGGCGAATGAGTCAGAGCGGCTCCTACTAAGGTTGTGTTCACTTATAGGATAGGCGTAGGAGACCGGATATGGTGCTTCGGATCGAATGATAGCTGTAAATCCTTTTAAGTGTGAGAGTTCTGCTTCATAGATCAGCTTCGGGCTCCACTGTATAGTAAACGCCTCCCGACATCGCACTCCCGTATCAAGAACACCACTTCGGTTCCAGACTAGCCAGACCCACCCTTAACATGAGACTAAAGGAATAGAGGATAGCACATAACATTGTAGACCAACACTAATGAGTCAAATGCACTAAGCACGTCGCAGAATGATCGCTCGTCTCTCTAGCAAATTATAGTATTACGTGAATGGCATTCAAATGCAAAGACCCTTTACGTTATCTGCCCCGTCAATTTTTCTGTCTTTCACGTTGTTCCCCGAACTCATTCTTTCTTTTGTCTGCGTTTACGCTTGAATTCAGGATTAAGATCTTACAGCAACCGGAACTTTAATACTTCGCGGGCCCATTCCGGACCAAAGGAGTCGTCATGGTATATTTTTCCTTTGGGGAAATGAACTTGATCTTCATATAAACCACACCGGCTATAAGGCGCTAGACACTTGCATCAGTAATGGGCTTATAGCTTTGTATGAGCGAGCTCACTTACATGCTTCGCGATGGCAGAACTGCTATGAGTCTCGAAGACTGGGGGAGCACAGAACAGATAAGAGAGACGAGGTGCACGGGTGCTGCCCAATATAAGAAGCTCTGGCCTGGGACAAATAGCCTAAAGAAGATCAGACTTATTATACAATTACTATAACATTAGTAGACCATGAGACCAGATCAGATATCTAAGCAAGCGAACGAGATCATCAACCGATGCCGAAGACAGCCATCACTCCATATTTTTTATCTTTATCTTCTTTGGGTGGCAATGAATGGTGGGTCATTTATTTATTTATTTTCTCTTTATTTCCCCTAAAGTCAAGGGTGGCATGGTTTGTTTGGTAATAAAGAAAGCCAAGGAGATTCATTCAGTCAGTAGGAAATGTGTAGGAAATGGTTCCTTGTAGATTCATTCTAGTTCGGGTCGGTCAATCAAACTCTCATTCTGAAACTGAAAGAGGGTTCGAAGACTCAAAGGAAGAGACGAAGGACTCAAAGGAAGAGACGAAGGACAGAACTATTTAGAGGGCAGAGGGAACCCCGGAAAGGCATGCGCTCGTACGAGTGAAGCGGTGGGATAGGCCAGCACTATCATGCTCTCGAGGAAGATAACGGTGAGTCAGAGTAGCACTCGGTTTAGAGAGGCGAAGCTTGCGGCAGCTACTTCTTTGCAAATAAGGTAAGCAGAAAGTCAGCATTTGTTCTAGCTCCGTGGGCCTATTCTATTCTCTATTCTCCTATTCGCGTAGCACCTTGAGTCGCGTAGCACAGCGCTCCTCACCTGGCATTAGTAAATCATACTCTTTGATTCCTACTAGACTAACCTAGACTAAAGGAAAGGAATTCAACCTGGCGAACCTGGCTCTTATCTTGATCTTGCATCTAAAAGGAGGATCAGCCTCCTACACGGGAAAGAGAAGCCCACCACGACTGCAAAGAGAAGCCCACCACGAGGGAAAGCGAGCACCGAAGATTTGGGTAGTGATGCCTCGCAACAATAATACACTAATGGGAATGGAATCTTGGAATCTTGCGATGCGAAAGCAATTCGACTAATTGAATCGGAATCGTCACTACTCGTCACTAATACTAATGGGAATTGAATATTGAATCTTGCTCGTCCTTTCGAAAGCCTCTTTCAGAGCCTTTGACTCTTGTGCCTTCCAAACTCCAGAAGAGAAGATGAGATGATGCGTTCCTCCCTTTTGGCTTTTGGGTTTAGTTGACTTCTAGTTCATCTGCAATAGGCTCGTTTTAACTTAGTTCATCTGCACTGCAATAGGCTTTTAGGCTCGTTACTTTCTTTACTTTAGCCCGATAATTCAAGTTTAAGTTAATAGTAGTCGTTGGAACAGGTATAGAATCACTCTATCTCCTATAGGAGTCTCTCTCATCCCTAGTGCCCTATAGAGTCTCTATCTCTCTCATCCCCTATGTAGTCTCTCAGATGGAGTTGAACTCAGTCATCTCTCATCTGGAGTGGAACTAATTTGAGTCTGCAGTTGAACTCATTTTATGCCCCTAAGAGTTGAACTCATTTTATGCCCCATAAATTATTCTCCCTCTCGGATCTCTCACTTAACTTAATATGAAAGAAACCCTAGATGAAAGAAACCCTCTCGCACTAAAGTAAAGGAATTGAATCTGTCGATTCCGATGCGAAACTTCCCTCTCAGGTCGTTCATGGCTTTGGCATTCACTCTTTCCATTCACTTGACGTGTACGTGGGTCGAGCCTAATTTCGATCCGATTCCCTAACTAGAATTCCCTAACTATATAAGATAAGCGATCCCTAACTATATTTATTATATAAGCGATCCGATATCCCGGATATTAATTGAATTAACCGAACGAAGCCCATTCGCGCCTCGCTACTTTTCCTTTTCTTCGTTTCCTCTTGAAGAGCCTTTGACTCAGCCTGGAACTATGCCTGCCCTGTCCCTCCGAGACTATGCCTGCCCTCTCTTCTTGTCCCTCCGACGAACACTATGCCTGGAAGTGCTGTCCTTTCCTGTCCTACTAGCAATTCATACTATTTGATTCCTCCTATACTACCTATACTATAAGTACTATAGTAATTTTCCTAAAGCAAGTACTATAGTAATTTTCCTAAAGCCTAAAGGAACTAGCTAAAGTGCTTTTCCTCCTGTAAGTCCTCCCCTACTGGTAATTTCATCTTGCGATTCCGATGCGAAAGCCTCCCCTACTAGGCTAGGAATTGAATCTTGCATCTTGATCTTTCCTACCTCCACTCCCTGAGCTATCGGACTTAGGATAGTGACCTACCTCACCCCGGGAACTGCTTACTGCTTGAACTCGAATCCTAAACTCCCGGGAGCGAAGCCTCTCTTTAGCACTTCACCCCGTCCGTACTCGGATAAGAGACGCTCCCCTTCTTCTGCGTCACGTGTCAATCAAAGAAAATAAAATAATAACTTATGAAGCGAGGATCCAATCAGCGGTCGGGCTCTTGCTCTTGCGAAGCTACATGCTATACTATAATCTAATTATAGGTGCGAAGCATCGGCATGGGCTTGAAATTCAAATAATGAATCCGCACCGAGCCAAGAGTCGCTTACCTGGGACCTGGGCATGAGTTTCGCATCCCTGGGCATGAGTTTCGACTTCGCCATTGCAAAGATTTCGCTCAACGAAGCCGCTAAGCACTAAAGTAGGCTCGCGTAGCACCTTTCATTCTTCTTTCTTGACTCCACCATTCATGAATCTATCTTTCACGAGGAGGTGGGATTTCTCCGGGTCTCGGATCAATTAGAGGGCTTCCCATCGTCGCACCCGTCCTCTACGTCGTTTCACTCGTCCCTCTTACCTTTCCTTGCTCTTACCTCGCATTCTTTTCCTTGATCTTACCTGAGGGTGAGGGGCCTGGTGGGAAACCTCACCCTTTTCCTCTCTTCTCCCCCGAGGGGTTAGGAGGGACAGGGACGTCAACTCAAGGGCATCGTCAGATAGGCTCGACCTTCAGGGAGAGGGTAGCTCAACTCAAGGGCATGCCCGGTAGCTCGGCGGCTCAAAGGCATGAGGGTAGCTCCTCAAGGGCATATCCGTCAACTCAAGGGTTGCTCAAGGGCTGCTCAAGTCAAGGGCGTCAGTCCCCTTGTTTGAATGAGGCTTCAAGCCTAAATTCCTTAATCCAAATTGAATTGAGCTAGAAGGCTTGTTTGAATGTACTCGCGTGTGGGCAGCTCAACAATCAAGGAATCAAGGGAGTTGCAAGTTCAAGGGCTGCTCAAGCTCAAGGGAGTTGCAAGTGCTCAAGGGCTGCTAAGTTGTTTCAAGGGTCTCGTTAGATAGCTCGACCTTAAGGGTCTCGTTAGATAGCTCGACCATAAGGGAGAGGGAGAGGGTAGGTAGTTGTAGTTGGACTTGAACTCGTTTCCTTGTTTCCCCCAAGGCCGACTTACTGAATTGACCGAACCGGGCAACCGAGAAGGCAAGGGAAGGATTAAAGAATGACCGATCCGGGGAAGGCGGGACACCGAAAGGAAAGGGAACAACCAGACAACTGATCCGGGCAAGCTAAATTACACGTGGGAGCACCAAAAAGGCTGTTTAAGCGCATTTGAGATGAGGAAATGCAAGGGCAGAAAAATACATCTTAGGATAAGGTCGTTGAAAGTTGTGTCCGACCTAATCTCGAAACGGTATCGAGCGTCCGGGAAGCATGCGTGAAAGCGCTTGGCAGAAGCTTCTCGGATGTAGGGGGAAAATGCCATTCCTAAACTAGTTGATTCAGAAAACGCGACGAACACAGATTGAACCAAACAACCTTTGCGAACCTCTTTCTAACTTAGGCTGCCCAAAGGGATAGTAATTGGTGAAAGGCCGGACAAACGGAGCTTAGCTCAATGGAAAGTACCGGAGGAGTCAGAGTTGGGGGAGCCGGCACCACTCAGTTTGGAAACGAACCAACTCGATCCACGACCAACTATAAACTGGTCGGAAGACTAACTTGGATGGGAGGAAATGTTGACAACAGGCAACAAAAACAAATACCTCTTCATGTCAATCCGTATTCTATGCAACAGTCGCTACCGGATACTCGGCTGGCGGCTCCTCGTCTGAGGTGTCTCAAGTAACCCCATTGGAGAGTGACAAATCGACTCGCGGGATTGGGGATAATGAGCTAATCACTCCCTCAATTCTAAAGCGACCCGGGAAACGAACTGGAGTGGCGCAGATATAGGCTTGCCGGTCCACATCCCCATTTGTGTCCTCCACGCGACCCGCTTATTATAGTCCATTCACTCTTTCCATTCTACAAAACTACGACAGATCTTCCTTCCCATTCACTCTTTCTCTCTCCTAGAACGTTCATGGCCTACTACTACTATATTAAAGTAAGTAGAACTACAATTTCACTTAACTTAAATTAAAGTAAGGAGAGTAAGTGAATTCATTATAGCAATTAATTAAGTAAAGTGGGGAAATTCAATTTATACTCCTAATATTTGAGTAAGAACTCTTGACCCTCCACTTCAGGATTGATGGGCAGAGGGAAGTACGCCCGCAACAACAAAGAGGCCGATTTGAGAACGTTTGGAGAGGCTCACGAGGCTAGACCCATTGCAGACCACAAACAAAAGCCTTTACTAAGAAAGGTGGCCTCAGAAATTTCAAAACACTTTCTACCCGAAGAGCTGATCCAAGCAAGGTTATATATAACGGCAGTTGGTCGGTCAAGACCAGTTGGCACTTTCCCAAAGCTCCTTTTGACCTCATCTCCGCAACAAGCACCGATCCAAAGAAGGGGACGGGGGAGGAAGAGAGGAAGAAAGTCGAGGGTATCAAAAGATAGGCTCGACTAAAAGGAGAGGGTATCAAAAGATAGGCTCGAGCGTAAGGGAGAGGGGCGAATGATCAAATATTTGACGCGGAGACCAACGGGAGAGGGAGAAGGACTACTATTTGTGTTTCCGGCTCGACCAAAGGGAGAGGGAGAAGGACTTATAAGTATATTTCGATAGGCTCGACCAACGGGAGAGGGGAAAAGGAAGGGTCCGAAGTAGAAGTCGACGCAGAGTCTAAACTAGAGCTGTAGGCAGAGAGAGAGCTAGTTAGTCCCTACGCACCGTCTAGTGGGTTAGGAAAAGCAAGACTCTGGCTTTGGAGGAAACTGAGTAATGAAGTTCATTACAACAAAGATTCAATCAAGTTCATTCCAAGAAAAGCTCACCTGTTTGAAACCAATAAAAATCTTTAGATGAATCGAATGCTAATCGGAGTGACTTCTGCTCCATTGAAGGCACGAAGAAGGTCTGTTCTATTAGAATAAATGTGCGGAGAAGGTGCTAATGAGGCAGTGGAGGTCCGTCCAGTTCCTGTCTTGAGTGAGGGCAAACGAAGCAAGAAGTCCAAAGCCTATAAGCTCGATCTTGCCTCCTAGTATAGGTGCTCACGACTATGCTTGATACTTCAGGCTTCCCAGGCAGCGAGGGTCTTCTTTCAATAGTGCAGGTCGTAGATAGAATACCAAGCTAGATCTGCTCATCTCGGTCGGTCGAGAAGGAGGATGAAAAGAGCAAGGGACTGTGCTATCTAGAACGGTGCTCAGGGTCTATGGGGAAGCTCTAGGTATGCCTCTTCCTCTTCTTTCCCTTCCCGGGTTCCCACGCCTATTATCCGGCAGGGTCTTCTCCTTAGCTATGCCAGTTCGGAAGTAAGCTAGTGCGGGGAGGATAGTGATCTTTAGTATACATATTCTACTCACTAAGCGCGGACCTGAGGTCTAAGAGCTGTGGATTCCGGCAGCTTCGTACGATTCCGTCGAGAAGTATTGGTCAAGCTTCTTACTTCCATAAGTTAAGTGAGATATCCAAGAGCCTGGCTTGAATCACCCGGGTTGAGTAATCGAGTCAGCGGCGGATTCTAGGTGGGATTCTGAATAAGGATTCCTATTCTCATGCCCACATCGGCGTCGCGTGCAATAGTCCTCGAACGGAACTTGCAATCAAATAGATCGACAAAACCAACTGGATAAAACTAAACCATTAAGTGGGCTCCGGGGGAGATCCTAATTTCGAGATCTTTTTCGAGACCTTGGCAAAAAAAGCACTATTTTGGTTGGAAAAAAAAAAAGAAATCGAACGGGAAACGAGCGCGGCTGGCTTGTCAATCCACATTTTAGCAAGCGCTTTGAACGATAAACTTCGTGAAGCATACAGGGCCCACCAAGCCAACCAAAGGCCCACGATCGTCTTATATATAAGAATAGGATAGGTGAGGGAAAGATAGGATAGGTGAGGGAAAGGTGAGAACCGTGCCATCCTTCCAAGAGCACGGGAAAAAGATGAGTACAAGCACTTTAGCCATGCTCATTAACAAGAGACATGGTAGAGAGTAGAGAAGAGTTCAGTCAAGCCTCTACGTCACGCTCCCTATGAGTAATTAGCTAAGGGCTAAAGACACTCCTCCTATTACTATAGCAAGATAGCAAGTACAAGTAGTCCTCGGAAAGGAATGATGTCAACGAGAACTGGTCCACGAATAAACCGCTTTCAGATCTATAGTGACGGGTCGGAGTCCTTCCTTCTGGAGTGCCGGGTCAACAAAAGTGGAGATTATCTGTTGAAATCAATCGTGCACTCCTCACGCGACGAACGAATAAAGAATGAAAGTAGCTCTGCGAACTGCTCCAACGGAAAGTTCAAATCTTCCATCCGAAGTGAAAATAAGAGTTTGATCCGCGGAAAGCAAGAAATGGTGTACGAACACATCTATCTCGCTGGTTCAATGCCTACTATCTCCTCCATACCAGACCAGGTTCAATTCCCGGACGAGTGCTTGATTTTACCCAACCCAACCCATGGAGCTAGATCTCACTGCCAACCAGAAAAAAAGATGGTAGGCGCGGGTCTCAAAGATGGGAGGCTGAGAGCAAAGGAGCTAGGGTCTTCCTAGGCTGTAAAGCAAATGAGTTATGCTATTCCCTTTCTCTCCCTTATTCTCACTCTGAGAAAGATAGATCAAGTAGTCCGTCAACCCAACCGAGAGGGAAAGAAAGATTCAACTAAAGAGATTGAAGAAAAAGATCTGAGATTATATACGATACGCTCGTGCGGTTCCCACTCTATGTGATTCTTTACTCCCAATGCATTTTTCAAATCTTGTTCAATCAATTAAAAATGAAGTTTGCACTACCTTCTATTGTAAGTTGATGCCAAAAACAAGGGATTCCTGACCCAAAAGTGCACTATAGAGATTAGAGCGTCTAACTCACTCGTCCCTCCTTCCTTTCTTTTTCGGAGTGTGACTCTCTTACCTGGGGGTCTGCCAAAGGGTCACGAATCAAGTGCTCCTTTTCGCTTCCGGAGGTCTGACGCTGGAGTTGTATCGCTGCAGATCAGCCCTAAGACAGAACACAAGAAAAGAAGTGCACTTCTACAATTCCTATTCTTATTAACAGGGAGTCAAGTGCGTAAAAGACCTCTGAAGACCATCAGTAGAGGGATTCCATAATAAGCTGTGCTTTCAGACCTTCAGATCCTTAGCCAATCTATCGGTTCAAAGAGGTCCTTTCTTTTCTTGCTAACGCTAGGTGCTTTGGCCAAAGCCGAAACAATCAGATCTGAGCTCCCCTACAAGCTTATTCAGCGGATTGATCGCTGGAAACTTGAGCACATCTTTCTTAGGGCCGATACTGGGAGAACCTTAGTTCAGATGGAAATGGAGACCCTCTCTAAGAGCCCTTGACCCATTCCTCTTTTTGGGGGCCATAGCTCAGTGGTCAAACAAATCGTTAGCTGCGTGCGGGTGAATTTGACCACTTTGGCTTTCCCCAGGCAAAGAATTGAGGTCTTCGGTCCATCTATAGAGAGGATGCCTTTGCCAGGCTATTTCCCACATTCCATAAGGAGGTATGATCTTTCGGGTGGCAGGAAATCCAAACTGAATGAACTGATGGGCAACCCAAAGCTCATGGCTTGGATCCTCTTCTTTAGGCTTCAATCCTATTAGACGAACGGAGTGCTGGGTGGATTCGCTTATAGGGTCTCTTCCAAACTAATTTTAAGGTATCTACAACCTTGGGAAAACTCTTGTTTTCTCAGGCATGATTCTGAGGCACCCCTCAGGTCCACTACATCAACTTCCCCCTTTTCACAGTTGAACCAGTATTCTAAGAATGGTGTCACTCGTCTAAGCTTCGATGAGGACCCACTTATACTTATAATGAGTAGGAAGATTCCGCGGGTAGCCAGGTTATTGAATCTCTGTCGGCTTCTAGCTTGAGTTCTTTCCTCTATTTTTATTTTGACCCATGCCTGCCTCTAGAGATTTGGAAGAAGAAAGCCAAAAAAGCACATCTATTCAAAAAAGCAATTTGGGCGAGTGAGAATCGAATTTCTTTTCTATCGTTAGGAGCGAAGCACTTCGAGACGCAAGAGAAGCGAATGCGCTCAGAAAGACTCTCAAAATGGGGGATAGTCGGAATAGAGTTGTTTTCAATAGTGAATGGTCCGCACTTAAACTTAATATAATATGGAGAGTATAGGAATGGCCTTTATAGAGAGTCTAGTCGTAAATGAGAGGTCCGAGTGAGAACTGGCAAGCAGAAGAGCCAGAAGAGCCGGAGGGGGGAGCTACTTATCTTATAGCAACCCATCTTATCTGAGCCCCTTCTTCCCGTCCCTGGTCGAGTCACTGCGTCCCCCTCTCACGTTGCTGACTTCATTCATTCATGCTGCTTACAAAAACAAGGAGACTCATTAGAAGGAATCTGGCCCTTAGCTTGAGGGTCTTGCCTTATCTTGAGAGGCTAAGCCGATTCGGTTGACTCGTTCGCTCCCCCGTCTTCCAACAAGGTTGAGGAGTCTCCATCAAAGTGTGATGCGTTCACTTACTTAAACATATAGGAGGTGCCGAGAGTCAGCCCGAGCCGATTAAATTAAGGCCTCTTAAATCACCTTCCATGAATAAGAACTGCAGCTGATGATTCATCTCTTTGAAAACTAACTTAGTACCGCATAAGCTTCATCCCTTTTATGCGTTGCACCAATGGTGCTTCCTCTCATCTTCCTTTTTTCCCCTAGTGCTTTTTCTGCTTAAACTGCACCTTGAATGTAGGATAGGAAGCGTGTGGGGCACCTCTTCATCTTTATAGTGCCTTTAGCTCTCATTGCTTTCGTTCGTACCTCTCCACTTATATTTGATGTCCCGACCGAGTACAACTCACTTTCACCATTCACTGCCTAAACCGTCTCATAATGACTGCCGACGGAGGTGCGCTGCCTTGCCTTCTCTGTGAGCTGAATGGCCTAGTCCTAGAGTCTAGCTAGAACTCATCACCTCTTTAGATTATGTGCACCCATAGTCTTTGAGGAGCTTTCTTAAGGTTCAGGATAGGAGCCCGCAGCAAGAACTCATTCAGTCTTGGAAAGCACACCCACTGGAGCTGCATTGCATAAAGAAGGTGCTAGTGAGTGAGACGCCAAAAAAAGGTTTGAACAAGAGGGGTGAGTGAGCACTCTCATTCTAGGTCTTTGCTTTCCCCCTCACCATCACTCTATAGGGTACAGACAGAAGGTGAGGGTACTGAAATAAACTATAGTATAGAATGCGTACTTCCTTAGTCTATCTCCCTCCCCCATACTCGTGTTTTCCTTATTGTACTATGATCTTCATATATTGAATTCACTTATGGTCTATATATATATATAAAGTAAACGTATAGTCCGAATCATTTCGTTCATTGACTTTCATTTTCATTTGGATCCCGTTGATTACAATTCTTTTCCCCAAGTTGCAACTCGCCAGACTGCTTTCCAATTATAAAAAACATATGGAGCCTCCCCTCCATCAAAAGGAGTCGGTGACGCAGTTCGCTTGTCCTTCCCTGAGTCTGCGGGTCGGTGGACCAGACCACCGGTGGAGTGCTTTTCAAGGAGGGCCCCTCCTTGTGAGAGGTTCTAAGGTTTGACCTTCTTTGTTCATTCCTTAATTGACTTTGAATTCTGCAGCTATGCGCTTTGCTCTCACATTGCATCCTTTGCCACCTTTCTAGTTCTCACTCATACCTCCCCTCTCTGTCTTCTTTCTTTATTGGTCTTGTCCCCTCCCCTTATCATAAATAGATTAAGGGGGACCTGCCCCCCTGTCATGGGTGTGCGGGCTTCTTTCACTTTCTTTTTTCCCATAGCCATTATCCGTCAGTCCATGCTCTTTTTCGTCTAGCGTTTTTGGTGACGCTCGCGACCATACGAGAAGAGTCAGACTCCACTTTCAACGATCACTATACTTGAGGTCGCCCGCTGGTGGAGCCGCGATAGAACGTCCTTTTGTGGTATCGTAGGATAAAGATCTAAAGTGAATTTAATGACTGGTACGTGATCCGCCCTCTGGTAGCGTCCCAAGCCGGAACGCGCTATAAGTCCCTCGCCTTCGGTTCTCCGGTTACTGGCCCCCCGGCCCTCACTCCCCGAACGGCTCTTCCCTCGCTCTTGCTAGGGTTCGATGGGTTGGCTCTGACCTCGCACATGGTTATATGGTATAGGTGATTGCCTTAGCATCATAGCGAGAGGGTTGTTTTTCCCTTTTTCCGCTGGTCAAATTCCTTAAGTAAAAATAGCTTTTAAAAGCACTTTGATTCTTATCTGACTACCTAAATGGTTCTTTACTTTCTTATGATTTATGAGTCTGCTTCAAAAGGGCTCTTTTCTTGCTTAATTTTGTTCCATTTTATTAAAAATGCAGCAATTTCAATTTGGGCTCTCTTAAGCAATTGGATGTGCACTCGCCAGGCGAAGATCCTCAGACTCAGGGTTGCACACGAACCGCGTTCGCTATCGCTCCTATCTTGCTTCCTTAAAGACAATGGATGCGTCCGACACACTCAAAAAGTCTGACACAAATAATGTTATGAAAAATAATGTTATTAAGAATCTATCTACCTTCCCTTCCCTCTCCTCCGATGGAGGAGAGCCCACTTGCTTGAAGCTCTGTCAAAGAAGCCCTGAAACTAGATGCAAGTTATTGAAGAACCCACTCCTCTTCATGCGACAACTGTGCCATCTTCCAACAACTCCTTATTTTATTTTGGAAAGTGCTTTGTGTTCAATTGCACAAGCCATTCTCAGCAAGATCAGACTGATCTCTGACCCCCCTAGCTAATTGAAGGGCTGCTTCCCCCTCAATTACTCTACTATGTCACTTCATTGTCCTATTCTTTGAGTATGCATGGGGTTCTAGGTTGCTTTATCTTATCTGTTCAGGAAGGGTCTGCTTAAGCCAAAAAGAGAGAAAAGGCTTGGCAATAAGAAGTGCGGAACTAGAGTGAAGGATGCAAAGCAATCCAAGCGAAAGCGGAAGGAGCCACTCCTTTGATTGGGTCCATACTCACCATTACTGCCTAGTGTACCTAATAGAGGGAGCTGTTGAATAAGCGCGGAGTGAGAGCAAACTGTATATAAGATAAGACGTGTGGAAGGTTGATGCCTGCTCTTATGAGCCTAGCGCTTAGTCCATCCGTTCACTTTTCTTTGGCTTTCCCTCTGAGTAGTAAGGCTATGAGAAAGGAAAGAATGAGCAAGAGACACAGAGGAGCTTGATAATCTGCCTTATTGGCGTATGGGCTTCTGTCCCTCGCTTGCGGCAGTAGGATGCTTGCAGTTAACCTATCTTTAATCCGGTCCCCAGGACTATGCAATGTTGACTTTATACGTTGAGTGCTCTTACCGCAAATCAGACTAGTACTAGTAATAGAGATTCTATTAAGTTAGAACTTCTTTGTATATATTATAATAAAGAGTACTTTAATCAGCCCGTGGGAAAAGCTATGATGTCTCACTATAGCACGCACCACCACTATTGCAAGAGCCATAAAAGACCAGAGACAGAGAAAGAGACTGACAAAGATGGAAAGGGCGAGGAAAGAGAACGCAATAAGAATCGATTCTTCCGGCAAGCAACTCGTATGGGAATTCTCCTTCTATTATAATTGGAAAGAATAATTGAGTGGGAGCGCCCTCCTCTCCTTATATTGTATGATCACCTGACGTAGCGCATGGAAGTCCCACTTCTTGGAGAGCCCGCCCCTCTTAATGGATCATTTCCAAATGGCATATACATCAAATCAAGTCAAAAGGCTTTACAGCAAGCCACTGATATATAGATTGAATTAGTCATTTATGATCTTGGGTAGCCGCACCACTTTCATTTTAGAGAAAGACCCCCTACCAGTCATGTAGACGCTAACGAAAAAGTCAATCCATTGAGAGATGGTATGCTCAAATCTAATTTACAAAGAGACATTCAATTCATTTGTATGAGTGATCCTTCCACTTCTAATACGGTACATCAACTGTGCTTTTCGGGAGCTAGAGCAAAAAATGCATCAGATATCTCAATTAGTGGAGAGGAGTCGGATCACTAAGCACTAATGATTGATTTAGCCACGTGAAGCACTGTGCTGATTTCCAGCTATGGAACTTGCGAAGCTGTTGTAGAATACTGCTCCACGAACAAATCTTAATAAGCTCACCCTCACACGTAGTAAATTATATTGGAAGTAGTACAGAGAGTACGTAGAACAGATTGTGGCACTATCCGAGGTCCCCACGTGAGCGCTAAAAAGGTATGACAGAGAAAAGGTTTGTACTGCTTAGTAGCATAGGAGATCCATATGGGTCTGCGCTGCCTTGCCACTCGAAATCGGATTGGACTTCGAAATCGATTCATAACCCATATATATATATATAATTCTTGAGTTGGTTCTGAGTCCTGGGGTAATGATGCGCTTCCTCCCCTTCCTTTCATTCATTCCTTTTTCTGCATTCGGTTCGAGATTGAAGACTAGCGTAGTGTCCACCTCACTCACTTCTTTATTCCTAAGAGCAAGGGCTAGACCTACATCTCCGAGTTATGCCTTTAGGTGAAGACGGGAACAAAAGGTTATATTGGAGGCAGACTCAGATCCTCGGAGCAGCACAGTGAGTAAGTAGTTCTGATCCGACTTCTGAACCTCCTAAGATAAGAGCAGTGGCAAATCCTGGAGAGAACTTATTCTTTTCCTTTATGTGAGTGCCAGTAGTCACGCAATAGATAAGAGTAAGTAGGTCTTCTACGCTCAACTCTGCTATTAAGGCTCTCTTTCCCGTACTCAATCAACCCCTAAGGTCAGGAGGCATCTTCTATATAAAGAAAACGAAGACTCATGAATCAGAAGAAGAACTAGCTAGAAAGATTAAACTCTCTTCTTCGCGAGCTTTTATTCAACTGTGCTCTTGGGAGGAATGACCACTCCACTATGAGGTTAGCGGGGTGCGGAGAGAGCACTCGACTTCTTATCAGTCCTTTCCTTTAATTGGAGAACTAGAACAACCCTTTGTCCGGCATTATATATTTTTTGCCTTGCAGTCCATAGCAGCTGCTTCGTGGTACAGTAAGTACTCAGAACTACCACAATCAATCACTTGAGCGCGTTCATCGAGCCTTACGAAGACGACTTTCCCACACCAGTAGTAAACCGTCCACCCTCTACTTGGCACCCGATCGATATATATATGTCCACCTTTTACTCGACACCCGATCGATATAAAAATCTTCGGCTCAAGCGGGCCGGACTCCTCATAGGCACCTCCTCCACGTGAATTAAATCAATCCTTCACGTCCCTATCTTTCTTGTCGAAATCAGACTTATACTCGCGCTGTCCTTTCACTGTGCTTCGCTCCTTTTTCCTCTGTATCACGGATCCTACGCTAGGATCTGGCATGCAATGTTCAAGTGCCCTCTTGCTTTTCCGATAAAACAAAAAGAGTGAGACAAAGGAATGAGACATATAAGGGAAAGCATGCTGCTAGCTAATCTAATCTAGTAGCAGGAGATGCTGTCCTTGCCCGAGAGAGAGCCCACTAGAAGTTCAACTGCAGCCCCTTGCCTTGACTTAACTGCTCTGCAGCCCTTTGATGCATATGCGCTTCGTTCCAAATTACATGCCCCGGGAACTATTAGAGAAGAGAGAACCGGTGAGGATAGATCTTTATTTAGACCTGTGTGAATGAGATGAATGGAAGAGAAGCCAATTGCGTGTCTTTCACAAGGAGAGGAAAAAGAAATGGGGATTAATTGTTGGTAGCGAGATCACTCCGGGGTAAGGCGACTAGAAGAGGGACCTTTTCCCTGTTAACAACAGGAGAGTGGAAGGGAAGAGAAAAAGTGAGGTCCGAGTGACAACGACGGGGATAGGAGAATGTGAAAAGCAAAGCGATACGATAAGACAGTCATCTCACACGCTAGGCCCAAAGCCTATTCCTGATCTGATCTTTATGTATTATCCAGTTTTTGAACAACTGTGTAATCTCAACATAGGTTTCACCTGTCATTGCTGCATCATAGCTCTAGTCTAAGTATAAGCAGACAATCAGACGATTTATCCGATAGAAGACGATTCTTCTATCGGATAGAAGGGCTTAGCGAGGCCTTTTTAGGAGGACGAAGACTTCCCCAGGCAGGATTCGAACCTACACTTCGGCAAGCAAACTGCCGACCTCTACCATTGAGCTACTGAGGAGGGTGCGTCCATTTCAATGATCCGAGGCCCCGTAAAGATTTTTGAATACTATCAACCCTCTCATCCCCCTCATTCTATGCCCTCATTGACGCCGTCAAAGTGGCAGCAAGAATGACAACACCTACAAGAACTGCCAAAGCAAATAAGCACTTTTCCGGAGGAAGACCAGATACAGTGAGATTGTTCCTACCATTACTCGTACCCGCTATCTCTGTCGTGCCCGTAAACCCGATCTCATGTTGTTCTCCACCAGCAGCCGAAAGCCAATCCCCAAAGCTTCCCACAGAAGAGAGACTCGAAGGAATGCCCCCCAGACCTTCAGGAAAAGGTAATTGACTAAGAAGATCGGGAAGACAAGCCCAATATACATAACAGCCTATACACAGACAAGGTAACACTAATTGAAGAGCGGGTGAGATAGGTAAGATTGGAGGATTGTAGCTGGTGGATGAAAACCCCAAACTAGAGGATAAACCCAAACCCCTCTCGGGGGAACCCAAAAAAGGAGTTCTGTACCCCCTAGGTAAAAGAGATGGATCGACAATATTACGAACGATCCCTTGTGGGCACACCCGGAGTAGTCCAGGGACAGACCGGGTCAGGGCGAACATCAAACTTCCATTTCATAAGAATTTCTAGGGCATACCGGGTGACCGGATTATCCCTCTTTACTTGAATCAGCTCCTTTATCTCATAAAGGAGGAATTGCTTGTCATCGGAGCCCCCGTGCATCTCTTGGGCCAGCTCTTCCCAACTGTGCCCTAGAGGCATCCTCTCGCCCAGGTTTTCCACAGAAAGCTCTAGAATAGCAGTAATGATGTCCCTTAGCTGTTCTTCTTCTGGAGTCACGACTTCGAGTTCCTGCTCTGGGTCAGGCGAGTCGACGCATGCCGTATAGAAAAAAGAGAAAAAGAGACGGCGGATCTCGCCAGCATCTCTCCTCGTGTAGCCTGCCCAAATTTTCATCAAGTTTGTATGATTTTGCCAGATAATAACGAAGACGCTCTAGTACTTATGGCTCTATCCAGGGAAAGTATTCAATAAAATTATCAAACCACACCAGGTATGTCCTAGATGCCCTACCTGGGAATCCTGGAATGAAACAATACCAGTTGCAAACTTGAAAAGCGTCTGCCACAGGGAGGTATAATTGACTAAAAGAGTGATGCAGGCTTCTGAGACTCGGAGTAGGTGTTATAAAGGATATTGATGCAAGGGTGCGCTAGGCTTTGATGCATGGGTGTGCTAGGCTATGGCTGTGGTTGGTTCACTGAACTACGTCCACCCATCGCCTAGCCATAACCAGCATGAAACGGGGGATCTTCTCCCACAATAAACGTCTATCTTGAACTATCAGAAGGCTGATCAGTCAGGTTAGTAAAGAGTCAATCAAAGGAATCGAGCCTTTGAGCAAAGACTATCGATCGAAGGAACTAGGTCGTGACCTTGAATGCTAGCATCTCGTAGACCGACCAACTCATTCCGTACCGAGTAATCAAAACTTAACTGCACGATTGCCGTTTTCTTTGGATGCATTGGAAGAGAGACATTAGAACCGCTATACTAGGTTGAGACAGAACTGACCCCCCATCTCTGGTTAGGGGAGTTGAACCATGGCTTGCCTAGAAGCCTTGTTGCTACCACGAAAGAAAGACTCGCTGGGAATCGTAGACATCTGCCTAGCCGGTCAGCCTTTCCTTTGATCGAATTCATCCTTGATGATATAAAGCTTCGTCGTACTTCATAACTTCTGAAGGTAAAAGGCAAATCCTGTTTCAAATAGTCCTTCTTGGGATTAAGGCATTGAGCCCTTTTCGGGTACTAGTGCCGGATATGCCACCAAGATCAGAGGCAGCAATGGCTACAGCGTATGGGAAATCACCCTGTCCGCAGGTAAATCTGAATTCTGTGTAGGCCCTGTGTTAGAGAACGTAACAAATTCTATAACCGAATACTTTGCTTACAGAGGTTTATTCCTTCCTAGAAAATAGAAGTTCTTCATTCTGGTTAAGGTATAAAACTCATACTTCTACTTAAGAATCAACAATGGACAGCTTCCCCAATCGGTTATAGAAAGACAGAATTTCGATTTACAACCTTAAGGCCCTAATTCTCCCACAGAATAAACCTCTTCAGTTTCCGTATTCTATTTATTGAATTTCTTTAAGGATGGGCTTCACCGAACGAGACTCCGTATAGGAACCGAGGATCTGGTCTAACAACATACGTTTTGAGGAAGAGACGAGCTCATTGTCTCACGATGTTCAATCTAGAGTACGCTGACTGGGCCCCCTGTCCCTGTTATTGGTGCCATAGGTACTGAGATAACACACCAACTCGAGGTCTATCTTCAATGGTATGAATTGCCATGTCATGGTAGAACAATACTCGCATGCTTCTCTTCACATGGATCGCCCTTAGCTCTAGTTGTATGACCAATATATCGCTTTGCCAGCTGCTCCAGCAATGGGGTTCTAGAATTTTCAAGTTAACAAAAAGAAGAATTTAATAAGTGAAAATCTGAAAAGAGAATAGTAGGAAGTTATGGCCGTAGGGGACTTAGTTCTTTGTTTTTGGTTGAGTTGCGAAAAGCTATTTTCACCCCCACTTTTTATTCTTTTGTTATGTACCCGCAAGAGTAGGCTTTTCAGTTTGGCTGCTAACGAGGGAAGAGAGCTGACACAAAAGTGGCTTTTAGGCTGGTTTGGAACCCTTGGGTAGTACTCCCCTTGGGGCATTGTCTAAGGAAGAGATTTTCCCTTTATCACAGCTTGTTGAGAAAGGGGTGAAAGGGCTTAAGGAGCAGCATTAGTGTATAGAATGCCTAGTTACGTTCAACGCAATCTTTCCAGTCAACATTTTCTTCCTTTCTTGGGCCTTTCGGGCGTGTTCATATTAATAATAAATAAAGGCTCTCCTAATCAAGGAGCCCTCGGAAAACTCCATTGCTTTGACCATCCTCAATGACCTGAGGTAAAGCTAGCCCTCAAAGAAGAGCAATTTACCACTCCTACTATAATGGAGAAAGGACAATCTGCCTTCTAACTCGAGGTCCAGGTATTACGGCCTCCCAGAGAGAGCGTGCCAAAGCCCGATGAGGGGATGGACAGTCCTCGCGTTCAGGGAGGAAGAATAGGGAGAAGCCGTTGGCATTCCCGCCAGTCGTTGTCTTGTACCTGTAACCTTATTTGCAGTAGCAGTACTAAGCGTCAGTCCCGAAGTAGATAATATGCCAAGCCAGCCTAGATTAGATGATAATAAATATCCCTGCCAGTTGCAGAAAATGGGTCCAGCCATTGATAGTGACATTCTTGGTGGAAGGCTAGAGAGGCGGCTAACATAGTGGTATCAGTCTTCGTGCCAGCAGCAGTCTCTGGCCATAAATAGTGCTTACGCATTCTAAACCTTCGTCCCAGTTATAAACTGAATCTTTGCAAGCAAGCATTAAACTACAAGCGATCAGGAAAGCTAGCAGAGTAAGAAAAAGACACATGGATAGTACCGTATTACCCGGGCATTCTTTCTCCCTGCCAGTTACAGGCGAGTTGCCTTTGATGTCAGTCCATGCAGATGCCTTTCGAACCATTTTCATGGAAGTTGGACTTTCTTTCGATGGTGATCTCGTCTTGCTCCCGGGCTCCGGATACTACCATAGGCGGGCCGCACAAGGAAGACCCAGAAAACGGACCCCTCACCCCCTTTTTCCCTAACCCATACTCGTCGCGGAAAAGTCACTATCACACTAGGACTTGACCAAGAGAACGAATATCGCATATCGCAACTACCACGTAGGCTTCTCCTTGATAGCTGGAAGTTCTCCAAAAGGATAATCTACGCCATGTAAAGGAGCTGGTACTCGAAGGGGAAACAGTCATGAAGTCTTCCTCTTTGAAATATTTCTTTTTAACTATTTCCACCCATAGAGCTTCAGCATTGGTTAATAATTGCCATCCTAATTTTGCCAACAAGGCTAAATTCACCTTCCTCACATTTCGGATGTTTAAAACACCAGCTTCTTTTAGGGAAGCAAACACGGTCCCAAGCCAAAGCATGAATCTTTCTAACTCCATTGGTTTCCCCCCTTTGAAATGATCTTATCATTTTGTTGATTTCATCTATAACATTTTATGGCAAAAAACATGTTTGCATCAAGTAATTGGGAATGGCACTTAAGACAGATTGGATAAGGACAATTCTACCTGCCATAGACAAGCTTTTGTTCTCCCATGAGGCCAAGCGGAGCTGCATACGGCTAAGCATGTCCTTATAAGTTTGACGCGTGACCCTGCCATGAATCATAGGCGCGCCAAGGTACTTACCAAGGTCTTTAGTTAGAGGAATGCCACAAAATGTACTCTTTGCCATAGCCCTTTGGTGAGAAAGATTTTTAGAGACAAATAGCTTCGATTTAGAAAGGCTCACTTTGGAACCCGAAGCTGAACAAAAATTATCCAACACTGTCATCATGGTTTGAATTTGAGCTTCACTAGCTTCCCCAAATAGCATAATGTCGTCTGCAAAGCAAACATGCGATATATATGGGCCATCTCTGGTTACTGCTATTGGCTTCCAAGTCCCACTATTAACTGCCTGATTCACGAGAATTTATCAATGCACAACAAGAATAAATAAGGTGAGAGAGGGTCCCCTTGCCTTAACCCTCGTGATGGGGTGAAGAAAGGAAGCTGCTCTTTTTTCCATAATACAGCAAATGAATTAGAAGTGACAATATACATGATCAATCGAATCCATGAACCCGGAAAGCCAATTTAATGAAGTACCTGATAAAGGAATTCCCATTTGATTCTGTCATATGCTTTCTCAAGATCGACTTTTATGGCACCCTCTTTCTTTTTTGTCAACTTCATGGTGTGAATTACCTCCTGCACTACTATAATGTTGTCTGTTGTACTCCTTCCCGGAATAAAGCTACTTTGAGTTCTGCCAATCATTCTTGCTAGCAAAGGTCGCAGTCTGTCTACCAAAATTTTGCTAATAAGCTTGACTGGCACTGAGCATAAGCTAATGGGGCGAAACTGATTGACTTTTTCTGGACCTTCAACTGACGGGATCAGCACAATGAGCGTTTTGTTCAACTCCGGATTCAAAAATCAAGTTTCCAAAGCTTGTCTGACCATATGAACAAGATCGTGACCCACTATGTCCCATAATTTCTGAAAAAAGCTGGCTGGAAATCTATCTAATCCCTCCCGGACTTTTACTTGGATTCATCGAAAACAAAGCTGAACGAACCTCATCCACAGAGACTACCACCGAAAGCTGCTGTTTTTCTTCCTCCGATAGGCACCATTGAGTGTTGAAGCAAGTTAGCAAACAACCCGATTCATCTTCAACCCGATACAATTGTTGGAAATAATCATCCACCATAGAACGCAATCTGTCAGGATCATAACACCAATGCCCCTCCTCATTTTTCAAAGCATGAATTTATTGTCTATACCGTTGTTTATTACTGAGTGGATAAATTGTGAATTCTTGTCACCAAAGGACAGCCAATCCACCTTTCTTTTTTGCCTAAGCAGGCAATCCTCCTGAAAGCAAATTAGGTTGTACTCTTCAACTAGCACCACTTCAAGATTTTGCAAAAAATCATTTGGCCCCTGTCTAGCTTCCGTTGTATACCATTCAAACGCGCCAACACCCTCCTCTTTCTTCGGAATAAATTGCCAAATGTGAGCCAACTCCATGCCTTTAGAGAGGAAGAAAGAAAATGCAATTTTGTTACCAGATCACCACCACCTTCAGCCCAAGAGTTCTTCACAGCATCATTGAAAGTGGGATCTGTCATCCACATGTTTTCAAAACGAAAGGGGGGCGGGGGAGACATGCTGGAGTTACCACCATCCGTTTTAATCAGCATCGGATGATGATCCGAATGAGTTTTAGGTAGCGGCCCGATAAGACGGAAAGAGTTCAAACCACAACTCATTTGCTACCACCCTGTCTAACTTGACTCTAGTGTAGTTAATTCCGTCACCATTATTGTTCCAAGTAAGCTTCGGCCCTGCCAACTCAACATCCATGAGATTGCAGTAATTTAAACAGTCTAAGAGTTGCTTACACTGAGCCGGATTAACCCCTTTTCTACCACACTTCTCATCAGCAGATAGTACCTGATTGAAATCCCCCATGATTAGCCGAATGGACAAAGCTGGCCAAACAAAGAGATTCCCAAAGCTTCTTTCTTTCTTCATATTGAGGGCAACCATAAATAGCAGTTAAGAGCCATTGGTGCTGACCATTTAAAGATATTATACATGTATCAATTGAGAAGAGTAAGCCTCTACCTCAATTTGATTCGAGTTCCATAGCAACCATATACCACCAGAAAAACCCTCCGCTTCAACTCTGAAATAATCCGAGAACCCCAACTTTCGGCACACCTTATTTGCTTGCTCGCCAGAAATCCTTGGCTCTAATATTATAAGCACACTCACATGGTGCATTGACACCAAATTTTGCACATTACGCTGACATTCTACGAGAGGCGGCTCCTCTCACGTTCCAACAAAGGAAATTAACCATAAAGAAATAGGTAAGAGGTGCGCACAAGCAGGCAATTTCAAACTTGCATAGCATCCACCACCCCTTCATCGGGGTTGGCGATCTGATCCGAGCTCAAACCATCAACTTTTGCTCTTGCATCCCCATTTATGCCTACTCCAACTGAGCCCTCCCTCTTGCTGGAATCAATGGAAGAAGGGATAACTTGGTGAGATGATTTTGGTTCGGCAGTGGCAGCAACATGCGAAAGCTCTCTCATATGCTGCGTAGAATCCCTTGACGCCAATAAATTTGTAGCTTCTTTTAGAGCATCAAAATCATCCGGGGCCTTGGAAACAACTTTCCTCTCAGGTTGAGAGGAAACAACTCTCACTGGTGTCTCAAGATTAATACCTTTCTCACCCTGAGATTTGCCACTTTTATTAGAAACCTTGGCTGTAGCTTGTAATTGCGCCTTCAATTTACCATTACTTTTCCCCTTGTCACCCTTCGTAGCTTTGCTTGTCTCGCCTCTGATGGCTTCCCCCTGAACATAATTCAAAGGGAATGACTCCGGTTCCTCGGCTTCCTCCAAAGCCGCATTCCCCTCTAAGACCGTGAATCGAGATCCCGAACTCCCATTATTTTTGACTGCAGTAGTAGCCACATTTTCCTGCCCAGACGAATCCCCAGAAGATTTAGCATTCAAAGAACGCCTGTTACGCCTTGTTGCAATCATCCAAAAAAATTCGCTGTAACCTTCTTCTTGGCCTTTCTTGATGCCACAACCATGCTCGGAATGTCCAAAGCGGCCACAATGGAAACACAACATTCCCAGGCCCTCATATTCAACCGGGTACCAACGCTTTCCCACACGAACCTTAGGAATCAAGGGTTTAGTGAGATCGAGTTCAACACAAAGCCTAGCATACCGGCCCCTCAAAGCATAGCCTGTGGTATTGTCAATTTTGATAGTCTTGCCTATGGCATCCCCAATCTTGCTAAGTATCGATAGGTCATAGTATTCTAGTGGCATTCCCGGTAGTCTTATCCATGCAGCTACAGAGTCAATGGTGGCTTCAGATGAGTGGAAACCCTACGTCCAACGACGAATAGTGAGATAATGCCCTGAAATCAACCATGGACCCACAAAGTCATAATCCGTTTTTTTCTCAAAAAGAAAACAGTAATAGCCATGATCAAGATCGATGGCTTTAAACTCTCCAGTTAAAGACCAAATTTGACTCTGTTGCACAAGTAGGTATAACTGACAGTCTTTCCTAACAGTTTGACTATCAGAGTTTTCCTCCATGGCCGACGGATTCTTTGCTTTTCATCGCGAGTCAGGCAGATTCTTGGACCATCTTCGTCATCCGATTCATAAACATCATCATCAGAGACGTATTTATCAGCATCCGCATCATCCTCATCATACGAGGACGGAAAGCTAACTGAAGGGGAACCCTTCAACTTGCTCGCATAAGATTGAGCAGGCTGTCGATCATTCTGAACTTCAGAGTCCATTGCATCGACACCACCATCGCTTACATTCCCAGCCTCCATTGCTTCCAATACCGATCGCCCTCTTTTGCTTCCTGATCTCCCATCTAAACCCCGATTGGACCCAGACCCTCCTGCCGGCGGATCGCCCGCCGCGTCTTCCTCCATAAGCCTGTCAGGAACGACCGAAAAATATGGGACTGGTGCACAATAGCAGCAAACCCTAAACGTGCGCCGTCAGAGAGTATTCCTTTTTAACGCATTCCTTCGATCACGGGTACGATCTCTAATGGGAAAGCTCCAACGCCGTGAATAAAAAGAGGAAGGAAGGGGTGCTTCCAAACTCTTCTGCTTGCTTGGTTATAGGGACTACCTTCTAGTGTAGATTCCCATTTCTTTTTGCTTTTTTAATCTTCCTTGCCATACTTGTCTCAGGCATCGGCTTGATTCGACTATAGATAAAAACTCGTTACGTAAACTTAAACTCCCCTCTCTCTCGAAAAAAGAAAAAACTCCTATAGCTTTCGCTTCGTAAACGTAGCTCTTACTAAACGTTTCGATTCCATTAGTGGCTGGTCGAGGTAGGCGCTGCAAGCGGTGAACATTTCCTGAGGCATGAGCGATATCGGGGAAAATGCTAATAGTTTAGATGAAGCCTCAGCTGGCGATGGGAAAGCCAACGTATGAGGATCGCTTGGAAGCGAGAAGGAGTTGAAGTTTATAGCAATACTCGAATCAACAGTAGACCAGTTGCATCTGAGGTTGCATTAATCGTTTTCGACAGAAGGAATAACTTCAAGTGTAACTAACCGCTGACGCGCTTAGACCCAAGGTTAGCCGTTACGTTAGGTTTTTTTCCATCCCGGTTTCATACCGGATGTCTTTCTCCTTTCTCGCCTCCCTTTGAGATATGAACTGGCTTTGAACATTAGGACCGTTTGGAATTCATCAGCCCAACTAACAAACTGACTGCATCCAAAGATCGAGGGGTGTCCTCACCATTTTCCGTTGGAATGGAATTAATCAGTCCTATCCTATAACTGACTTCATCGAGGGGTGTCCATCTGCTTCTTTTCCCCTACTGGGTCACGGAACTCACTTAAGACCAAACGAATCTCGCCAAAGAAAGCAATCAAGCAGGACTGACATTGACCTCCCGGGAGCCTCCTTCGGAACCTAAACCCAGAAGGGGAACTCCCAGCGTAGGGGCTGATTGAAGGTTCACTGCTAAGCTAATCGTTCTCCTTCTGCTTTATTGCATGGGCTTTAAAAGCAATGTTCTTCTTGGGCATAAGCCCACTCGACTTAGAGGACTCCCCCTTTGGTCTCTGCCCATTCTCAACATTTGACTTTTGTATATTATCCTTACTGGCCAAATTTGGCAAGTCTTTCTCCATAAGGACTCTACTACTCTCATCCTGCCTGCTCTTCTTATTAACCCTCGAAGCATTTACCTCGTCCCTTCTATCTTTCCTCCGATTTTGGCTCCGAGCCTCCTGCATTTCCAAATCCGCTGGTTGCGAATCCTCACACTCTTGAATTATCTCCATCCCTTCCTGATTATCTTCCCCCAAATCCTCGGATAAGACACTCCATTTCTTCCCCGAAAATCCCGCGTTATCGTTAACCACCTTTTTTCCTTTTTGAAATGACCCCCTTCCCGACTTTCGCGGGACCAACATCCACGGCCCAAATTTATCAGCCAAGGTTTGACCATTAGATGGAGCTGCCGACGACTGGCCACCACCGGAGACTGATTTACCCACCTCACCGGAAACTGATCCCCCCTTCTCACCAGAAACCGAACCCTGTGCACTCCCGGACATCTTGTTTAACACACAGTTTTCTGCCCTGTGCCCCACGATACCACAATGGAAACAGATTGTGAAAATAGACTCATATTCAATCCTCTGTAACATACCATCGAGAAACACATACGGAATCAGCGGCTTAGATAGATCGACCTCAACACAAATTCGGGCAAACTTCCCTCGACTCGCAAGGCTCGTATTGGCGCCGAAGTGGTTTCCCTATTGCCTGCCCAATCAACATGAGGATTTCCTCATTAAAGTACTCAATGGGGAGTTCCGGAAGCCGAATCCAAATGGCAGTGACTCCGAACGTAGCACACGAAGGCTTGAAATTCGGCTTCCATCTCTGAACCATAATGTAATGTCCCAAGATCTTCCATGGACCCCCCGTAAGCACCTTGATCATATCAGACTGAACAGAGAACTTCACAATATAATAGCCTAAACCCAGATCAATGAAATCTATCTCCCCTTCCAGGCACCATAACCTTAACAACCTCTCCCGTAGGGCATTGAAATGCAAGGTTTTCCCTAACATCTTGATAATCAAGCATGAACTCCATGGCTTCCTCAACTCTTTCTTCTTCTCCTTATCAAGGCCCAGCCGAGGGGCATCACCAACATCACCTTCTATATTCGTCTCCTCCTCAGGCCAGTCATCACCCTCTCCAGGGGTAACCTATCCCAGACTTCTTTTGCAGTGCTAACTCGTCCAAACTGACTTTTGATTTGAAGAGTGGTAGTGCAACGGATCCAAGTCAAGATTTGATGATTTTTGCTTTCCCAATCCTCAGGTCAGAAAAGTCTGCATCGCTTTCGTCCTTTTTCTGAGTATTAAAGTTGGGTGACCGATTGTCCTAAAAGCTTAAGCTAATAGGAAAGGGCCCTACTATAATATTTCACTTTTCAACAGTTTGAGTATAGCTAGTTTTTTGAGATCTGGGTCAACTAACCGGTGGTAGAGGACTGGCAATTGAATCAATAACCGCAGGACTAGCACTTCAATTAGCTGTGACAGAATCCGTTGGTGCCGTAGTTAGAGTGAGCGTTCCCGCTGCATCGAAAATAGGAAAGTGTTCAATTAACCGGTGTAAGCCTATCCACTCTGACTGTGAAGGTTTCCGGTGTGATAGAATCAGCAGCTATAGAATCTGCCTTACCTTCTGACTTGACTGGTGTTACCGGTATGGGAGTACGAGTAGTTGGTGGTGAAGGCAATGAGTTTTGTCATTGGAGCTTACAATTCATACATTGAGTAGTTGGCTTATCATGTTAGACTGATGAGAATCAAGGCAAGAATAGCCTGCTCCGCTACTAAACTCACTTGGAGAAAGCAAGCTAAAAGATCCAAGTTTCAGTAGGAAAGATCAGAAGATGAAGAGTAGACTCCTTCGGGCCGATATATAATAGGATAAGAGCCTTCCTCATTACCCTCCTGCCCTCCTGTTAGCTTTGCCTATGAGTGACTACTGAGGAATCTAGCCGTGAAGAATGAGGGCTCATCTCCTGCTCTGTCTCAGCACCGGGGGACCTCTCTTTCCCTTGGCGAAAGCTTGAGGTTCTGAAAGAAAAGGGGGGTATGGAGCCACCGTCGCTGTATGGCATGCCACAGTTCCCGTCATATCGACCTTGACCAGAGGTAGGACGAGTCAAAGGGGCGACCGATCCATGACAGCCAGTAAGAGAGAGAAGAGAGAGAGCACAAAAAGGGCTTTCACTCTTGGGTGAGGTGAACCCCATCTGTTGGAGGAAGGCACTACCTACTAGTAGGTAGTGGTTCGGCAGCTCTTATCTTATTAGTAGCGGTCAGTGGGAAGAAGACTAGCTCTGGTTTTCAAGCTTGAACCAGGTCCAGGGCCAGGAATTGACGACGTCTAGCCTTCTTTCCGCTGTTCTAGAGTCGGTCACTTTAATTACTCGTCTTGAAGAAGGCGGGAGTGAGAGCGATAAGGATGAAAGTTTCTCGCAATGGAAGCTCTGTACCAAGGGTAGAGGGGAAGGTAGCTTCTTCTTCTCGGTCTTCCGCAGTGAAAGAAAGCTCGGAAAATTCAATTGTTTCAGCTCGAGCGAGGTAATTAGCCTGTGTTAGCAGGGGAAGAAGCAAGGGAGGATTTTTTCACATCTGAGATTCCCGGCGGCCTATCTGTTGGAATAAATCTGAGCTGTGAACGTAGGAACTATTGGCAGGGACTTTTGATAGCAATCTATTAAGTAGGATAATATCTTTTAACTATAAAAAAGCTTTCTTTGTTTACTATAAAAAAGCTTACTTGGTAAGCCCATTGAAGAAGAAGGAGAGCCCGCCCACTCTAGCAAAAAACTATATGCATCGAATGAAGGTGACTGGCCCGATCCGAAGAGAGAAAAGAAAGTCATCACTTCTTTGTGCTAGTCTTTCACATTTCGCAGCTCTTTCTTTTTCGGGGCGGATGAGAAAGATACAAAACCTGTTGACTCTGATGCTTGCTTGATGGGTTGGGATCCTGCCTTGCCCACCTGAGTCCAATCCCTTCTTCTTTGAAGGTCGGAGGTCAGCCCCATGGGTACGGATATTAGCCTTCATTGGTCCTTCCTCTCTTTGAAAAGTATTAGTAGGGCCTTCCTCATCTAAAGGCTCCTCATATCATGAACTTGTCCAAGTCAAACTCTTCTTGTTGCGGGGGAGCAGACTGAACTTCTATTAGTTGATGAGATTTAGGATATTTTTCCGATGAGCTGCCTTCTTGAATTGTTACCATGTGAACGCTTGCTTGATAACCCAAACCGCGAGTTCCGGATTTGAGTTCTCCATCATGATGCAAGACCCATTTTAGTTATAGGGTTAACATGTGTTCAAAAAGAGAGAAATTCAGTCTCATATAGCTGCTAAAGCACTCCCCCTCTAGAACGGGGTCACTTTAGCTCAAAATTCGATCTCATATAGCAGCAAAAGTAGTCCCGCTTGGAAAGGAGGTCAAAAAAGCGATAAATTCGATCTCATATAGGCCCAAAACCACTACTTTTCGACAAGACAAACACTCTCTCACCCTTTCCCGAGGGAAAAGTGAGTTGAGTCAAAAAAGACGGGTTTCGTACTTGATTGAAAAGTCAATTCAATGAGTGGTAATAGTCATGAGTAATGAGTGAGTGAAGAGAAGAAGAAGATTCAATTTATTGATTGAAAGTAGCGCTTCCCAATAAGCCAATAAGTGGGTTTCATGAAAGCTAATTTGTTCACTCAAGTCCGGGAAGTACGGGAAGAGAGGTAACTCCTTTACGTTTACGGGAACGGGAAAAGAGAGTCAGATGCTATGTGCTACGGGAACGGGAGGGAACGGAGAGAAAAGAAAGAAAGACAGGGGAGTTGGCTCGACGAAAAACAAAGACAGACATGAACATGAAAAACGAAAATCAGGTAATTGCTAAAAGCACTCTAAGACAGTATATTCTACTCACCCTTATTCATACACAAAACGAAACAAGAGGAATTGTAGCAAGAGAGGAAATCGTCAAAAGAGTAACGGAGACCTTTAGTTGCAGATCCATAGTAGTCGCTACCGAGAAGCATCAGCAACAAGAGGGGAAGCACTACCACGTAGGCATATGGGCCTTAGACGCATCCAAGAACACCCTCTTAAGAACATTAATAAAAATCTTTCCGGAATGGCAAGGGCGCGCTATCGACATAAGCATCCATAAGGGAGGGATGGGAAACCATTTGCGCCTATATTATGAAGGAAGACAGGCAACCACTAGTTTGGGGCGAGTTTACTATAGCTGAGATACAGCAAGTCGCCAAGGCACAAAAGGACCATAAGCAGGCCGAGCCAACAAAAGTGGATAATGCAACCCTACTCAAGAAGCTAGAAGAGCTCGAGGATTTCTACCAAGCGTACAGGGACGAGATGCTACAGACAAGGATATTGACCGCATTGCCGCGAATGAAGGAGGCTTTTTAGGATCTAAAAATTATCAAAGATATAGAAACGGCTGTAATACAAAGACTTATAGATTATTTAGAAAAGGCCGGGAACCAAAAAGAGTATGACATAGAAGAACTAAAAGAGAAATATCTTGTAATCGATTGGATTGCTTGCCAGCTAGCCTTTTTTAGGCGCCCTATAAAAACAAAGCAGCTCCTCATTTATGGAGAACCCTCCACCCAGAAAACCCTACTACTCCATCTACTCTCGAAAGTAGTAAGAATCTACTTCGCAAGCGCAAGAAGGAATGATTTCGCGGGGGCGCATGATCACTACGATCTATGGGCCTTCGATGAATTTAACGAGCAGAGCGAGCAAAGCAGCTCGGGAATCCACGTAGGATCCACAACCGAGGGAAGCTCCTTTGTAAACAACTTGCTCAAAGTCCTTGATAGACAAGAATGTAGGCTCGACAGAAAGTATGCAAGGGTTTTCAAGAAAAAGAGGAATGTGCCCATCATTATGATCGCAAACAACCTGCCGAAGATCATGAGAAAGCACGGGCCCTTTCGAGCAAGATTCTTTAGAAAAAGGTTTTCCACCCAAATTCCGGAGCTCACCGAAGAGAGGATAATAGCAACCCTTTATGGATGCATGGTAAGAAGGATAACGCGCAGCCCCTACGCCCAGGCATTCAGAACCCCCATCGAAGTAATAATGGCGTATAATAAGCAAAATGCCATTATTTTGCCAATACCAAAAGAAGAAGATCAAGATCTAACAAAAGAGGAAGATCAAGATCAAGAACACAGAAAAAAAAACTTAAAAAAGAAATAAAAACATGGAAACACCTGCTCGAAAGGATAGAAAATCCACTCGATGAGTTAGCAACCCGCGATGAGTTAGCAGAAGGCGACGACCGAATGCAGGTAGCCCAAGCTATGCAGGTAGCCCAAGCCCCAAAGGGAAATAATCCTCCTAACAGAAGAGGGAAAGGTCTACCCGATAAACACTTAAATTGTATATATAGACAAAGAGCCAAATCTAATTTTTGAACTAACAACCCTTTGGGGAAGAGAATGGGAAAGGTGGGATATGCCTAGAGACCAGATAGACCTATTGGATTTCGCAACGATCCCTTTAAACAAGCAAGAAAGACACCCAGGAACAGCACAGCAGTCCCATAATCAAACTCTTCAGACAACGACAAGAGGAAAAACAGGAGGGACAAGCTACACAAAAAGGAACCCACGGCCGAAGCAAAATAAAAACCATTTTTTTGGACACCCAAGAGAGGAAGAACATACTGAGGAGACGCGGACGCGGCGATCCGGACCAGCCTCGCACGGAGCAAGTAGACAGCGCGATCTATGTACAAAGAGGGGAAAACCCCAATGAAACTGATTACGCGGCATGGCCTTTGGAAATTTAAGTTTATTTAAAGGGGGCGGAGGAAAATCAGGCCAGTGTGTTTCCTCTAACCATACTTTATCATTGGTATCCGCTTACAGAAAATCCTTTAGAGCCTCCTAGCTACGCTACCGAAAAAAAAGTGTTTATACAGATTGAGTAACCTTTAGAGGTATATATATATTTTATACTTACCACCTGCTATTAGATTCAATAAAGAGGACTAGCTGTGAGCTTTGAGGAAGTAAGTTCTCTTTCGACTTCCCCAGGAAGAGAAGGGAATCCAGGGTGAAACTGATTAGGCAAGAAATAAAAAATGAAGTGAAAAAGCAAATTTCTCTCCCCTTCACTAGAGTTGTAGCTTTCTTCATAAGGTTGATAGGTTCTTAGCCTACCGGTGACCAGCTTTCTAAAATTTTAGTTTCCCGCCAAGAAATGCCACTAATAGTAAGAAGAGGCTTAGCAATCATTCGAAAGGAGAAAGATTGGAGTTCAATTTGGAATTGAGTTGGCTCGGGTAGAGAATGAGATGATTCTGCATCAGATAAAGCAGATGAATAAGCAACTGCATACGCATACGAATAAGCAGGATACTCGAGATCCTGTGGGGAAGGCATCAAATGCAAGGTGCCAAAGAAGCGCTAAGCGCGAGGCCAGTAAGGGCCCTTCGTGAAATCTGGCTTTCTTGGCGGAAGGCAAGTGCTTTTCTCTTTACCTTTACCACTGGAATAGAAGAGCACCTATTTAACCCATAAAGAAGAGAGAGAGCTGTACTCTAGTCTAAGTACTTATCGAACCGAACTTGAGGCGCTGTAAGCGGCTTGCTTACTTTCAGAGCAGGTCTCCGGAAAGCCACTGCACTCTTCGTCAAAGAAGGCAGATTTGCCTGACTTTCCTCCACCTTCAGATCTGACTCACCGTTCTCAACGATTCTAGTAAGGAAAGGTGCGTTGTCACCACCGATTGCTGCCTATGTCGCTTCTTTTCTTAGCTTCCTCTGAGCGGATTTCGTGACCGATGGTAGATGAATCAAAAGAAGCAAATGAGGATCAAATTTATGGTCTGCTTTAAAGATTTTCTTACAGGCAACAAGTGAGTCGGTCTCAAGCTGAACTCTGCTAAATCCCAAGCTCCGGCACAGATTTAACCCATGAAAAATAGCCCATAATTCTGCAGTCATTATATTAGAGATGGCAATCCCTCATGTTTTTGTGTTTTTGAGTTGCAAGCTATATAGTTCAGTTTGCGTTTAGCTCACGTCCCGTATACAGGACCGCATCGCTAAACGCAAACTGAACTATATAGAAAAGGCATGCTAAAAAAAAGCATGCTATCGGTATCGTTCTTTCGAACAAAGCGGAGTAGAGTAACGGTAAACTCGTTTGGCTCATCACCAAAAGCTGAAGGTTCGAATCCTGTGGCCTGGGAACGCACATCACATAAGATGGGATGGCTTCCATGGTAGATTTAATCAAAATAGTTCGACCAGTAGGAGAAAGAAGCCCAGCCTTCCATCGAGCCAATTTCGTACGAATCTTGTCCACTAAAAAAGCATAGTCCTGTTTTTGGATTCTTTTCGAGTGAATAGGAAATCCTAAGTATTTCCCCAACTCGTTTGTCTCCCTAATCCCCAGGGTATTTGACACAAACATTCTATTTTGCTCTTTGGTATTAGGAGAAAACATCACTCGTGATTTGTCCCAGCTTACTTTTTGTCCCGACTCTAACATTAAATCCTCTATAATTTTTTGGATAGTAAGAGTCGATTTCTTGTCCACACGAGCAAAAAGGATAATATCATCCGCAAAAAAGAGGTGCGAAAGAGTTGTACCAGACCTTGAAGTTTTAAAAGGCTTCCATTGTTTTCTTTACACAGCTTCTTTAATTTGCATGTTGAGATACTCCATGCATAAAATGAATAGATAGGGGGAAAGGGGGTCCCCCCGCCTAATGCCACGAGAAGGGAGGAAGCTTTGGGTGGTGCGGTGCCCCCATTAACAATGACCGAGAGCGATGAGGAAGAGATGCAGGACATAATGAGTTTAATCCAGCTATCGGGAAAATGAAAGTACAAGAGGACTTTTCGAATGAAATCCCATTCCAATCGATCGTATGCTTTCTCCAGATCGAGTTTAACAACCATAAAACCTTCCTTTCCTTGCCTTTCTTTCTTTGAAGAGAATGGACAACTTCTTGAACCACAATTGCATTATCAACAGCTTGTCGTCCCGGAACGAAGCTTCCTTGAAGAGGGGAAAGAAGTTTAGCAAGAAAAGGTCTTATAATGTCTCGTGGCGGCTATGTATTGTGGATTATAGGCAATTGAACAAAATGACTATCAAAGAAAAATTCCCTATTCCTTTGGTTGAGGAATTATTGGATGAACTAGCTGAAGCAAGATACTTTTCTAAATTGGATCTACGATCTGGGTATCACCAAATTCGGATGCATCCTGACGATATCCACAAGACCGCCTTTTGGACTCATCAAGGCCATTACGAGTTCTTGGTTATGCCATTTGGCTTGTCCAACCCTCCACATTTCAGAGCCTTATGAATCATGTTTTTCAGCCATTCTTGCGCAAGTTTGTGCTGGTCTTCTTCGATGATATATTGGTATACTCACCTTCTGGGTCAACCCATCTTCAACATTTGCAACAAGTATTTACTGTTCTATGGGAACATCAGCTCTTTGTTAAGCTCTCGTGCATTTGGGGCGCAAGAAGTGGAATACTTAGGCCACATCATCTCTTATCAGGGGGTGCCCATGGATCCTCAAAAGGTTGCGAGTATTTTGGATTGGCCTGCTCCTACCTCAGTGAAGGAGTTACGGGCTTGGGTTGACTGGCTATTATCGTCGATTCATTAAAGGGTATGGTCTTCTTGCTAGGCCTCTCACTAATTTGCTTAAGAAGAATAATTTTGAGTGGAATCCGGGGGCTCAACAAGCTTTTGATACTTTGAAAGGAGCTATGGTCGAAGCTCCTATTTTGGCATTGCCCAATTTTAATGAGACATTTGTGGTTGAGTCAGATGCCTCAAGCTTTGGCATCGGTGCTGTCCTAAGTCAAAATGGCAGACCCCTCGCTTATTTTAGCAAGGCATTGTCCCCTCGGCATCAAGCTATGTCAGTTTATGAGAAGGAAATGCTTGCCATTCTATCAGCTGTAAAAAAGTGGTCTGCCTGGTCGACGCTTCACCATCAAGACTGACCATGAAAGTCTTAAGTTATTGTTGGATCAGAAGACCAATACTCCAGCACAGCAGTTGTGGGTTTTTAAAATGATGGGTTATGATTATGATTTGGTTTTCAGGAAAGGGAGTTCTAACACAGTGGCTGATGCCTTATCGAGGCGACCCATCGCAGCCCTTCATGCTCTCACAGTGCTCGAGTCTGGCTTGCTTCAGCAAATTAAGCAGTCTTGGTTGCAAGATCCAGCTGCGATCCACTTGATTCACAAGACTAAGGACAAGCAAACTGACCCAAACCACACTAAATATACCTGGCAGTCCGGTGAATTGCGAAGGAAAGGTGGGTTGGTTGTTGGTCATGATCAGGCATTGCGCAAACAGCTTCTTCATCATTTTAATAGCTCTTCCACTGGTGGCCATTCAGGAATGGAAGCAACTATGAAGAGAATTTCCAGTGTGGGGAAAGGAAAGGGTTGAAACGAGAGGTTCGACAATTTGTGCGTGAATGTGATGTCTGCCAACAAAATAAGGCTGAACATGTCGCCTACCCTGGCCTTTTACAACCCCTGCCCATTCCTGAAACAGTGTGGTCTGACATATCCATGGATTTTATAGAGGGATTACCCAAGTCCTATGGCAAGGATACTATCTTGGTGATTGTTGACAGACTGAGCAAGTATGCTCATTTTTTTACTTTGTCGCACCGCGTCGCACAACCTCGACAATGTTTACAAACTACATGGGTCCCACACAGCATTGTCTCTGATCGTGATCAAATTTTCCTTAGCGGAAGGAACTCTTTAATAAGTTGGGCACCGAGCTGAAGCTTTCCACTGCTTACCATCCGCAAACGGATGGACAGACAGAAGTGGTTAACAGGGGCCTTGAAACCTATCTCAGGTGCATGACTGGAGAGCGACCTCGAGATTGGGCTAAATGGATTCCCTTAGCCGAGTGGTGGTATAACACCATTTACCATTCAGCAACCAACACTACTCCTTATGAGATCGTTTATGGTCAGCCTCCACCGCTTCACATGCCTTATCCACCAGGTGACTCTAAGGTCGGAGCAGTTGATCGGAGTTTACAAGCTCGAGAAGCTGCCATTCAGCTTTTTAAGTTTAATCTTAAGAGGGCTCAAGACAGGATGAAGCAGCAGGCTGGCTGATAAGAAAGGAACTGATCGGCAATTTGCTATTGGGGATTATGTGTATGTCAAGTTGCAGCCCTATAGGCAGAAAACGGTGGTGAACAGACTCTGTTTAAAACTTTCAGCCAAGTTTTTTGGCAATCTCTTTGAGATGACAGCACTCGCAGGACAAGCAGAAGGAGCAGCAAACCAGGACTTCCCACAGTAGGACCATCGGCTCCACTCCTTGCTTGACTACCTGCTCACTAGAACGAACGAACCATATTAGTGAAAAGAGTACCATTCATATGTCTTATTCTTCGAATATTGTTAAGTACCCTCCTATTTCTTCTACCAGGCTGAAGGTACCCCAACAGCAGCAGCAACAGCAGCAACAAAGGTTGGAATAAATGGAAGGAAGCCGGGCTTAGTTCCACAGAAGGGAGAAAGAACATCCACAGAACGGAGGAAGAACATCCACAGAACGGAGGAAGAAAGGATTAGACAGCATTGAGCGAGGGGACTTAGGGAATTAGGGGGGAGAGCTAGCTTATTTGAGTCTAAAGGCTTACATAGAGGGGAAAAGATAAGGAAAGTAGTATGCCGAGGAGCTGCTAAAGGGAAGGGGCACTTCTTTTATTCCATAACCTTTACAGTCGAGTGGCTTCGCACCTTAGGTAAAATTACATATATAAGAGGACTTCCGATAAGTAGTGAGCTAAGGTCTATACCCATTTCCGTAGCGGCTAAGGCTTCCCTTTCTTTCTTGTCCACCCTCCCCGAAACTCTTGTACCCTGGCTTCGGTACAAAACTAATAAAATAGATAATTGCGTAAGAGAAAGAGCTTGATCGGTGATCGCACATTGGGGTCTTGTATCTGGGGGGTGGAAGGAGAGACGACTGATCTTAGGTCAATCGCAAGGTCTGAGTCTGAGAGCTACCTATCTTCAGGAAGAATCTCTGCGGCTAGCCTGATTGATTGGAGGGGCTTTCACATTCTAGATCCCCGCCCGCATCTTCAGGAAATCGAGTCAGGGACGAAAGAAGGAGAAAAGTCACTTCCGGTTCGCGATTCCCTTGTGTTCACATCTCGTTTTTCCAATCTTTGAAATTCCGTAACGGTGGCTATAAAGGACATCTAACGGCCGCTAGACCAGAGCTCTTAAGGTCAACCCAACCACAACAGCCGATACGATGAGTTAAGCAAAAACATAGGACAAGCCGAGCTACTTTGCAAGCATTCCAGGCTAAAGACCTAACAGCGCTTACTCCTCCAACGGGTTCTTCTGGGCTACGCTAAACCTTACTGATCAACTCACAAGGATTGTTGACTCATCCTATTGGGAAGCCTAACGACTGCTAATGATTGAATACCTAGCTTATTGATGAATTCGGCGTAAGGAGTGCAAACTTCCACTTATTCCCTAGAATAGAAGACATGGAGGATACCTGTGACTGGCTGAGAGACTGATTTTCCTTGTACCGCTTTCGGGAATAGAATGAATCTTAGTCAACTTCCCCTGGAAAAAAAAACCTAACCAACATTAACTCGGGAATGGAAGATGAACTCCTTCTTGAACTACTTCTTTGTCAGTTGAGTAAGAAAGCAGCTAACCACTAGTTGATTGAGTTCCAGGAAAGGCTTTGTCGATTGAAACGTAACTCCTTCTTAGCCGAGCTAGTAACTTCCTCTCACTCGAAGTGAGAGATTGTACCAAACCTTCTTTTAGTCGAGCTCTTTTAAACTCCTCTGCTGGAATTCCCCTTCGAAGTTGTAGATTCCCAGAGTGGAGTTCTTTCCTACCCGTATTAGTAGGTAGAGCTCTTCTCTTTCCCTACTAGTCAATTGGGGATGTTATCAATCGTTAAGCCTCTTTTACCTGGTATTCCTGTGTAAAACTTTCTTAGTCGAGCATCCCCCGTCTTAGTCTTTGTCGAATAGCTCTTCTTTCTTATTACTTGGAGCCGATCCGGCTTATTGCTACCTCCTTCCTCTCTTCTTCATAGTTAGTGGATCTAGCCGGGAAAGAATGGTTGAGAATCTGAGTTGAATCAGTTTTATTTGACGTTGTAGTGTGGATCCCGGAAAAGGGCTTTAGCACTGTAAGACAGATCCCAACATCCTCTGTGAAAGAAGCCGAGTCTGTAGCCAACAATGAAAGAAAGCATGTCTTTCGAAATGGGAATGGAAGAACTGGGGCACTGGCCTAACATTCCTACTTCACCCTGAAAGGGAGTTTGTGAGGCGACACAAGTATACAAGAACTTCTCGTCTAACCTACATATAGTGCTTTCTCTTTCCTTCCTCAAGGGTAGCAATGCTCTTTTCTTTTGGAAAAGCAAGAGACAGGCTATTGTGTTTTTCTTGACTCATCATTGATCTTTTGGAAAAGCAAGAAAGAAGAAAGGGGAGAAACAAGCCCCAGACAGACAAGGCAATCTCTCACCAGAGTCCGAAAAGCGAGGCCTATTCCTGCCAGGAATGAGGTCGGCTTCGGTGAATATGAAGTGAAAGACCCGTGACTCCGTAGAAGGAAGGGCTCTCTTCCAGCTGTTTGACACCTGTGTAATTTGTAGAGGGCCTGTGGTATCCTCTTCCGCCTCCTCAGGAAACAAACCGTGAAAGTCGTTGGAGAGAAGACAAGGCTCGTTCCGTGCGACTCCACAGAAGAGCCTTAATCCACAATTCGAATACCTTATTGCTGGAATCTCTCGACACTCGAGACGAGAACATGTTGGGAAAGGCGGAGCCTGTCGGGTGAGAGAAGGGACCCATCTGCCGCCTTGAGTGCCATCTTCTCTCTTGTAGGTGCAAATTATGAAGGAGACCAGGAAAAGAAAGAGCTATGTCTCCCACCTTAACTTTAAGACCTTGCTCCAACCACTCGGCTTGGTGCGCCAAAGCATTTATTTTTATTCGTAGCTTCCCCCATTCAAAGGAGAGACAACATTTTCACTGTAATCAAGTGTTGGAAAAACTAAATTTTATATTGGTTGTTGACCAGGAATAATTTTTTCGTAACATTCTTTTTCTTCTCTTACGAAATTTAGTAAAGTAAGAGAAGGGATAGCGATAATGTCTCGCATGAATCCGATGAAATACCTGTTCTCGAAGCTGATCTGGTAGTCGCTAGCAGAGGAAGAAGGCATCGACAGCAAGGCAAGCAGGTATTAGCTTTGAAAACCCGAGGGCGAGCCACCTGCATGTTCATCTTCATCGAGTGCCGGGACCAGAACCAAGCTCTATTCCACCTCTATCGGAACCAGCTCTGCATCTCTTTCTCCTGCTGGAAGAATGGTCCTTATCAAATCAACTATGGAAGCGATCCCTGCTTACCAAATTCAATATCGATGAACCTAGATCAAAAATCATCTGATAGGGCCTATGCCGCTCGAAGCAATGCAGCCTCAAGATCCCAGTCATCTGCTTGTCAATAATAAGTACTTGGGCATGGACCTGAACTGCGGAACCCGCCCTTAAGCTATCTATCTTTCGATACGGAGGGTTCCTTCTGCACTGGATGCCCATATCCTTTTTATACAAAATCCAAGGAAGAACAACTGCTGCTTCTTTAGGGCTATCTCGCTATAGGCGTCAGGGCTAAATAACGCACTTGACACGTCTACAACCATCGGAGACCTCATCTTGCCTCTTAAGCGAGAACCTCCAATTGCTTAGCACTCCACTCGTTACCACTAAACGACGAAGCCAATTGAGTAGACTCTTTCTTTCGCGCTTGGAAAAGATATTCCCACCTATCTATCGGAGACAGCGTGACAAGAACCAGAAGACGAAGAACGAACCGCTTCCCCTTCTCATCTCTTTTGGACAAGCCCGAGAACACAACCTCCATTCGAGTCATGCCAAGCCTGACAACGAACCGTCAACGGCAAATCACTTCCATTTGGACCCCTAATCCATCCAAGAATTGGTGCTTCCAGGAATGAAATAGCTGGTTCGATAAGGACCAGGAATTTTCGTTAAAAAGCAAAATTGGTATAATACTCTCCTAAGAATAGGAAAATCCCAGTTTGACTTTACTCCCTTGATCATACAGAGAAAGAAAGCATGCTCATGGGTTGGGTACGACCTTGGCATTCTTGTCAACAAGGCTTTGCACCTTGACTTTGATAACATAGACGAGCAAAGAAAGGCGAAATGCTTTAGGCATCATCTTTTGAGCATGTTCAGCTTCTTCAATTCCTGGAGAAAGAATGTTGCATGAGCTCAAGAGTCAAAATGCCATCCCTTATAAGATCTTCAATCTTTTCTTTCAACTGCCTGCATCTTTCTGTGGAATGTCCAATTGCCCCCCCATGTGATACTCGCATCTACTATTCGGATCATAATTCTTTGCTGATGGATTTGGAGTTGTTTTCATAGGCACAGGTAGAAGGTACTGGTTCTTTTCTTCACTAGCAGAGGAAAGAGATCCTGAATAGGTATTGGAAGTCTTTGTTAAATTGCTCAGAGATTGGGCATTGGGACTCTTAGCCGCCCCGCTAAAGCACCTCCCCCCTGGGATCTCTCGGGAGCGAGCTCCGACCCGCTAAAGCAGACGACGCGATAGCCCTTAAGGCATCAATCACGGCTTTTGCAAGCCTTGTACGTCTGATAGATATGGCGCTTGTCCTACCTACACATCGGGTTTTCACTATCCTGGTTGGGTACTAGGGATGGGCGACGGGACCTTTACCCTCCGTCAGCACCTCTTAGGCTCTAGACTACGCTTCGATAGAGAACAATTTGGCATGGCGCATCTTCTCTTGGTATTCAAGAAGTTAGGCTTGCTTTTCTGTGAGTGAAATATATTCGGCATAAGCCTTGCTCATGAAATTCAGTCAGCTAATGAGAGGAAAGAAGGCTAACGCGAGTGCAATACAATAGCTGATTTTATTGCGCCTCGGGTGAACAAAAAACTTAGTTAGCACTTCCTCAGTTCAAATCATCCTAGCTTGCTAGCCGGAGTCAAAAAGCAAAGTTCAGCGTATAAGCCTCATTTCCAATCCCCTGAACGTTTGAAAGAATCAAACTTACTCTTCCTTTGCGGGTAGACAGAAAAAAACCGTGTAGTTTGATTGAATTCGTTTCGTTCTTTCTTTTCCTCGGAAAATAGAAATGAAAGGTTCTGAAAGAAAGAGGATTGAGGTTCTGAAAGTTCAAGAAAGGGTATCTATCACATTTTTTGATGAACTGCACCCCTCCCCTTCGGGTCTCCAACTCGCACCGTTATAGCATAAAAAAAAGTGGTAAAAGAGTTCACGGAACAATAACCGAATTCAAAAGTGAAGATAGCAAGAGAGTTTACAGGCGAGGTAAAGAACACATGGATCGAATGAATGAACTGGAAAGAAGGGCAGTAAAGAAATATGGGCCCAAGACTTATGAGGAAATCTCAAAAGAAACCCCCAGAGGATATAAGACAAAGGTGTGGGTAGAGAAAGTCAATCCTCTCACAATCAAAGTAGCCGAGGATAAGTCAGAACAAGAGCAATCCTTGAAGCAATGAAGGATATAAGCCGTAAGCTAGCACGCATGGAGATGATGATAAAGAAAAGGGGCATGGACGGTATTGATGACATTGATGATGTGTTAATGAATGAGGACAACCGCCTTCCCGCTATGTTCCTTCTCCCGGATCCCCCTAAGTTCGATGGGACAGGCGATCCAAGGATTCATCTGAAAAAGTATCTCGCAATCATGAGCACCACTGGGCTATCTAAATCTGAGATTTTTAAGATCTTTGTTTTGTCCTTTGAAGGCGTGGCAGTCATGTGGTACCACGACCAAAGTGGTTATGTCAGAGGGAGGGAGCTCTTTGTAATCCCTTCTGGCAGCAACAATACCCCCAGCCACTGTTCGCCACTTACCAAGAGTGTGCTCTGATCATTGCCCCATTTTGCTTAGCGTTAAGCAGAGCCTTGTCGGAACATCGGGTTGCCTAAATTAAATTGTCGGATGATGCTATGCGGGGTCGATGCTTGCATACGCACAGAGCTGCTATGCGTCGGATATGTTGGCTTATCGATAAGGTTGCTTTTTCCGTATGAGGGCTCAGTAAGACTTGGGCATGACAAGAGTGTCAGCCAAGTTCGTTGGCATTACATGCCTTAGCGAAGGAAGAGATGCCTTGCGCTGCGTGGTAGCAAGCTACCTTTATTCATGCGGGGGAAGCTAGCGACAAAAGATAAGGCCAGAACAGTAGATGTCTTTACGGGACGGACGTGTTTGAGACTGAGTCTAGGATCCTTGTCTCCCAGGTTGGGGCCGGCGCTATGCAGACGGATGGTGATCCTGAATTTCCTCTCATAGCAGCCTGTGTTATACCCATATCTTGATGGTCTCCAACTTATAGCTCAGTTGAGTGAAGTAGTTGCTCAGACGAAAGTCAGCCAAACCAAACCAAATAGGGACTCTCGATTAGCGATTCTCGTATACGATATCGGTTATGATGCATCTGCTCTCCCCCGCGATTCATTCAATGATGTAAGCTAGTTCATAATAAAAGAAAGTCTCCGACCCGTATGAAAGAGACTCTTGAAAGCTATCGAAGTGGACAAGAGAGTGCTGCTTCTTCTGAAAAAGCCCTCGGAGCACCTACTGTCATTCTTAGTCTAGCTCGGATTAGGCAAGATCGGGACTCTTTCCACCTGGCCTCTTTACAAGAGCTCTTATCTCTGGCTTCGTTAACTATGGTTCCGTGCCTTCCGTACCGCTATACCGCTACACTTGTCTGGTTGAGGTATCCCGACTTGCTTTTCACTCTTACTTGCTTCTCGATCTTCTCTTTCTGATGAGTGGGCGAGCGAAGAGAAAGCGAATAGATCACAGTCGTATAATTTATTGGCAAAACGAGCCCTATCTCCCCATCCCTAGCCTATCCTATCAATGGTTCCTTGACAACACCAACATCAAATAGAACAAGAGATATAAGAGATTTCAAAGACTGCTCTGCCGAAACCGCGTCAGTGAACTGAGAGACGAGATATTGACTGAAGAAGGGAATTTGGCTGAGTTACAGTACGCGTACTACACTTATGTATATAATAAGAGCTGGTGCCCGTTGTATATAGAGTGATGGTTCCGCTTTTGCCCTATTACAATAAAAGTCAGAGGGAGACAAGAGTTCGCTGCACAGACAAGACAAATGAATGGCATTGCTTCAGCAGAAAGAAAAGCTTCATAGGACTCTACCGGGAAAGCAGTAGTTAGCTCAGCTGCAGTTAATTCCAAGATTGACTCTCAGGGCAGGGGTTCAATTCTAGTAAGGAGAACAAGTCATTCGTATAAAGTTGGGTAGCCCTTTTCAGCCTTCTAACGCCGTGTTATATATGCGCATATTTGTTTTCACGTCGCGATGCTCGTACCTACCGGTCGGGTCTTCTCCAGGTTCCCATCCGGAATAGAAAGATGAGAGCTTATAAGGACTCGGATGGGGGAAAAGAAAAAGAGGCTATATTGAAGCGGCGCAGCCCACGGAGCGGTTAAATGAGGAGGCAAATGAACCTCTCATTCTCTTGGGCCTGCAGCGGAGGACTCTACTGGGGTTAGGATTAAACCGAACTGAACTGCCTATCAACGAAGGAACTCCCGGTGTCCTCCGGTCGGGGCTTCCTCCCATTAGGAGTGGGGTGCCCAGTTAGACTAAATAAAAGGTTAATGACACCATGAACGGCTGCTGAATAATAGGTGTGAATGGGTTATTTTCACTCTCCTGTACCCCGGGCGTTAATATTAAAGTAGTCCCGATCAAGCTCTCTTCTTTCCATTCACCACTATTGAAAGCTCAGAGAAAACACTCTCTTAGGCAACGCAGCGAACATCAAAGACAGCTGTTTGGGTTGGGTTTTGGGCCTCATGCTATGTTAGCTTATGTTTCCTCTCCGGAGTCCTTGGCTGCTTGGTGGAATTCACTCTTAAGAACCTGAACCAGAACTAGAACTCTAACGTGATATGGGGCCCCCTCTTAAAACCCTTTCATAGGTCTTCATGGGTTAAAGGTTAGACGAGCAGGAAAGGAATAGGAGATGTGACCACCGTCTGCTTTAGATCCAACATCTATAGGTTCAGGTCACAGAGGAAGGAATCGTTCCATCAGCGGGTGCGGGAAGAGCAGATTCAGTTTCAATATGCCATTCAGCCGTCGTTATCACTCGGTCCTACGTCTCTTATCTTTTAGGCATATAAGACCGTAGTCGTTCATGGTATTCAAAACGTAGACAGATCTGCCCATGGGGGAATCGCCCATCCTGTAGGATGCCCTGACGGTCGAGCCAAAAACACTATAATTCTCTCCCTTCCTTAATTGAATGATTAGAAAAGTCGAGTCAAATTCAATTGAATGATTAGAAGTCGAGTCAATCTTAACCGAGCCTACCTCCTCTCCTTATAGTCGAGCCTATCCTTCCTCCTACTATCGGACTTTAGGTCGATCCCGTCAAATATTGTTTCACTCGGCCCTTTATTTTCACTATGTTCCTCTTTATTTGTGTTTCTAACTGGTCAGGTGCTCTTTGACCTTGGAAAATGAAACACTCATGGAGAAAGTTTTATGCGCCCACGAATGATATAAAGACTACAGTTGCTTTAGCTTGACGTGAGTCCGTCGTTGAATGCGGGTCTTAGCAGATTGGGTTCTTTTGGAAATTCAATCAACTCCCATCCTTTTACCAATTAACATCCTATAATCTTTCACAAAACCTTTATCTCTGAGTTTTCGACTTTTCGCAAATATAATATATTAGCTGATGAATTCGTAGTTGTTGTTCTTCTTTCTTTAGTCCCTTCAGTAGTTCCTATACCTGTCATCTTTCTTGGATTCGAGAGGGACGACCTGTTAAGTCTATCAGATCTGTCTACGTTTTGAATGCCCCAAAGACGATCTTTCGACTGTTGCGGTTGGAGCGATTTATATGAGAATGACGCTCCAGATAGCTCGAGCGGATACGCGAGAGGGCCGAGTGAGAAGGAGGGATCGCTCTCAATCTAAAGTAAAGCAGGGACGAGCGGAGCGACGTTAAGACGTGGATAGCTCGACTGAGTTGGAGAGGGGCGAGCCCAGCAACAGTCGTGAATGGACGATAGCCATTCACTCACGTCGCGATGCTCGTACGTCCCTGTCCCTAGTCTTCGTCTTAGTAGTTTCATTAGAGCAAGCTCAGATTAGGGTTTTGATTTGAATACCTTGTTGTTAGGCGGTAAAAGACAGAGTAGAGTAGTTGCTTTCCCAACCCAGTGAGTTGATAGAGACAACCAGTAGTCCGCAGCCAGTTCCAAAGCATAGGAATAGGTAGAGTACTCACTTAGTTTTAAACAAGCAACAAAGAAAGCACGTCGCTGTTGCTCGTACCTTCAATCAAGAGTATTCATAAACAAGCATAGGAACTGGTGCCCACGAGTTATAAGGAAGAGAAAGATCTGGGCGGAAGGAGAAGGGCCGAGTGAACTGCATGTGTCCTGCCTACGGGGAGCCTATCGAATATTAATTAAGGGATTTTCCCTTTGTTCACATCGGATGATGGTTCTGGGCATCTTCCAGCTACTATTCTCTCCCTTACTCGTACAACAGGCAGCCAAGAGCGCAAAAACCTATGCCCTTCATGTTTAGATGCTTCCTGTACTGCTCGATGCTTTTCATAGCCCTAGTTCCAGTTAGTTTATCCGCCCAGTCTATCGGTCCTTTTCCCCCTTCAGTACCTGTACCAGACCTCCCATCAACTTGCTCATCGGAAGCGGTAACGGAGTGAACTCTCAGAGTGGGAGGTCCTGTCTTCTGGCTTGTCTCTGACCGGGCCCCTAGCTGACCTTGCTGATAGGACACTTGACCTACTGAAAACCGGAGCTTTAGGGAATGAAGGACACTTGACCCTGTTGTTGCTGTTGGGCCTGTGGGCTGCAGCCTAAACTGGATTAAAGATACCCACGTGCCCAGAAGTAGCTGCAAGAACTGGAAGGCCAGCGCCTATGGTTGAGTGAACAGGGCTTGTCACAAAATAGTAAGACATTGACCTACCTTAGATAGATGCCAGGATAAGGATTCGCAGGAGATATCTCATTAAGAGAGGAAGCAGGACAGACAAGTAAGGCACGAAGAGGCTCCACAATAAGGTTTAGGCATCGGCTGAAGATCACCTCTTCTCTCAGGAACGAGCGGCTTCGAAAGGATAAACTGAAATCCGACATTCTAAATACTGCTATCGTACAGCAATCACTTCTACAAAGGAAGAGAGCTCTTTTCACAAGAAGCACTACTCTACCGTCGAAGTATTGGCATGGGCTATCCTTTCTCAGGGTCTCACCCGCGGAAGGGGGCATCACTGGCTTTAGACTTCCTCTCTTCTCCTCTCCGCAATCGCAGCCGTCTTGTCTCTGTCGGACCCTTCAGGCTTAGAGCCCTATAGGCTTTGAAGAGCCGTTTAGCAGCAGTCGCCCATGGAAGGAAGCAGAACCATATTGCCCGGCCTGGTGGTTTTACCCCGATGGCCTGCGATATGGTAGAAGCTATAAGCCCTGCGCGTCTTTCTCCCGCCTATGATATGAGATTCGACTCAAACTGTTGTCGGGGACGTTTAGTGGCACCGATCCCATAGCTAGTCGCTACTGTCCGATCACGAGTTTATGCGATCATATACGCAATTATTGATGAAAGAAATCGATCTTTTGAGACCTTGAGGTATTAAGATCAGAGGGATAAACTTTCCCGTTATCGGAACAAAGATTTTATTTCCTCACTTGTTTTTCCTTTATTTTATTACGCCGGAGAGCAAAACCTCTCCCGACAATTGGAGAAGGAGAAAAGCCATGGAGGAGGAGATGAAAGCTCTTGTTGAAAATCAGACTTGGGACCTAGTCCCGAAGCCAAAAGAAAAGATGTGAAACCCAAAACATGCAAATGGGTCTAATTGATCAAAACTCGTCCAGATGGATCAGTTGAAAGGTTTAAGGCTCGACTGGTGGCACGCGCTTTCTCACAACAGTATGGGCTGGACTATGATGAGACATTCAGTCCAGTAGCCAAAATTGCAACTGTTCGTGTTTTGTTGGCACTTGCTGCAAGTAAGTCCTGGAACTTGTGGCAAATGGATGTGATAAATGCCTTTCTGAATGGAGAGCTTGATCGAGAAGTTTACATGGAGCAACCACAAGGATTTGAGAACCGTCTCTACCCTGAGCATGTTTGCAAGTTGAAGAAGGCTCTATAGGGGTTAAAGCAAGCCCCTAGAGCTTGGTATGGCAAAATTGCTGAATTTCTCATCCACAGTGGTTATGCAGTCACACCGGCTGATTCGAGTTTATTTGTCAAAGCTCAAGAAGGGAAGCTCCTGGTTTATGTGGATGATCTTATCATTACTGGAGATGATGAGAAAGAAATCCACCAGACCAAGGATAATTTATCAGTGAGTTTTCAGATGAAAGAACTTGGGGAGCTGAATCACTTTCTTGGATTAGAAGTGGAGCGCACAAAGGAAGGCTTGTTCTTGTGGCAAGAGAAGTATGCAAAGGATCTTCCTTCAGAAATATGGAATGCTTGATTGCAAACCTCTTGCTCTTCCAATAGAGGTGAACTCCAAATTGAGTATGTCTGAAGGGAAAGATTTGGAGAATCCAGTGATGTATCGGCCGGCGGATAGTTGGAAGTTTGATCTATCTGACACTCACACGACCAGATATTGCATTTGCTGTTGGAGTGGTCAGTCGATTTATGCAAAGTCCAAAGAAGCCACACTTGGAAGAAGTTCGGATAATTTTGAGATACATCAAAGGAAGACTCGATCTCGGGTTATTCTACTACAGAAGTGGAGTAGCTTGCAAATTGGAAGGATATTGCGATGCTGATTATGTGGGAGATTATGATACTCGGAGATCAACTACAGGGTATGTGTTCAGTTTGGGTTCTGGAGTGGTTACTTGGTGCAGCAAAAGGCAACCAACGGTCTCACTCTCGACTACGGAGGCTGAGTACCGAGCAGCGACAATGGCAGCGCAAGAGAGTACCTGGTTAGTCCAATAAATGGAGAATTTGCATCAAGCAATAGATTATCCAGTAGCATTTTACTGTGATAATCAGTCGCAATCAGTTTAGTAGAGAATCCTGTTTTTCATGCAAGAACCAAACATGTGGAGGTGCATAATCATTTTATTCGAGAAAAGGCATTAACCGGAGAGATTAATGTAGTTCAAGTAAAGACAGATGATCAGCTTGCAGATATTTTCACTAAAGGGGACTCTTTTGCCTCGTCTGATAACTTCCTACTCAAGGCTAAGCTCTATTGGGCGGAGTTACCAAATTTACGGGGTTTTTGCACACGACTTGCATCAAGATCATTCAAAGCACAAGCTCGAGATAGACTGTAACCTTGGAAAGCTAAAGATCGACACTTCGTGTCTCAAGGCTTCGCCGCCCTGCGGGTCGAAAGTTCTAATCTCCGTTCCCGTCCTCTAAAAATGACCTGAAAGCAAGAGTAGAAGCGGACGAGAGAGAAGACACTGACTATTACCACCAAGTAAAGAGTAAGGAGAGGTACTAAGAAGAAAGCGTTCTTACGTAATGGTTGGGATGTGATAGCAGATAAGAAACCTTACATTACGTAGGAACTTTTTATTTTGAGTTCCCCGACTATTCCACACAATCAAATTCATTGAGAAGAAGCAACATTGGTCCCTGGACAAACCATCCCTCCAGGGTGAGACAAACAATGATTAATATCACTTCGGGTAACCCCATTTACCATGTTCGTTCGGCTGAAGCTCAGTAGAAGGCTGTGTCTCCATAACGACTGTCTCATTCAAACCCTCTTTCTTCGGGCGGATACCGATGACGAACGCCCGAGGAGAGGACGTCTTGCGAGGCAGTGAGCGGAGAAGAGATCACCGATAGACCCGCCTCCAAATTATCCTGCCTCATAATCGAAGCTCTATTCTCAGACGACCCAGGATGCATCAACGCTGTCGCAGCAGGTTGAGCATTATTCTGCATGGAATTCATGGTAGCCCTAAGAGGATGGGGCCTCACGTGAATCCCCTGAGATTGATTGGTTTTCAATTATTTGGGCTTTTGTAGTCCAGATTGGACATTCTCAGCTGGCCCAGAAGTTTCGATGGAGAAATCTGGAGGGAAGTCTGGCAATCAATCTGCAGTGGTAATTGGAGGTTAGAATAGTAGTATCTCTTCAGTAGGGATCTCTTTTCAAGCTTCTAGTTCTTATGGTGTTATAGGGGAGAATGCTAGAAGAAGCCCTGCAGAACCCCCTGATAGGGATGATTGTCAGCTGGAATATGAGGGGGTTAAATGACCCACTAAAAAAAGCAGAAGTGTACAATCCGCTTGCTTATTCTGGTGTGCAGGTGGCTGGGTTAATGGAGATGAGATCAGTTGGTTGTTTTTTCACATGGACGACAAACAATCAACTTGATGGGAGAATATGGAGAAGACTCGATAGAGCCATTATAAATTCGAAATGGTTAAATACATATGGGGGCAGTTTTGCTGAAGCTCTACCTCCTATCATATCTGATCACTCTCCAATCATAATCAGAATTCAAAGGACTTTGAGTTCTGGTAGGAGGGTTTTCAGATTTTACAACTTCTGGTGTAAACATCAAAAATTATTGGGGATAGTTAAAGAGGGATGGAGGAAGGAAGTAAAGGGCTCTAAGATGTATCAGATAGTCAACAAACTGAAGCAAGTAAAGGAGGGCTTGAAAGAATGAAATAGGAGAGAATATGCTGAGATATCTGATCAAGTGATAAATTTCAAGCAGCAAGTTGAGGATTTGCAGAGAAGCCTTCAGTTGGACCCCTCCAATTATTCTTTATTAGAAGAAGAGAGGGCCATGGTATACCATTTAAGAGGTCTTATGTTGAAGGAAGAGAGTTTTTACAAGCAAAAATAAAGGATTAATTGGCTAACTTTGGGGGATGCCAATACAAAGTTCTTTCACAACTCGGTTAAACAAAGAGTGTGTAAGAACACCATCAGTAGCCTAAAGGATGAGATGGGAAATAGAATAACGGATCCAGAACTAATTGGTGAAGCAATGGTGGATTTCTACAAAAAGTTGCTTGGATCAGAAGGGAGAAATAGGAAGTATATTGATATGGAGAGAAGTGGAATCCTGGTCAGAGAGGAGGGCTGTGAAACAAACCCCGGTGAGGCCAATTACAGAAGCAGAAGTGTTGGAAGCTTTGTTCTCCATTGGTGAAGTCAGCTTTGAGGGCAGATTCCGACGATAGGCGCCCCACATCACGCTATCAGCTTCGGACCATTCCAAAGAGGGGCCGGACGGCGGGCGTAAGCGGAGTGAGACAAGACCAAAAGCATGGGAGACAGCCTGTCCGGATCTGTGACTCCGACCTTCTGTAGTCATGACCTTCTTTCTTCCCTTTATTACTCCCTAACCACCCTACAACTACTTGACAGGAAGAGGAATCCCACAAAAACTGCTCAAATCATGTGCTCTTCTGCGGAGAGACAACCATTTCCTTTCCTAGCCGTTGCCTCGCTTGGCTAAGCTCTATTCACATGTTGCCAGCGGGGATCGCCCATTCCGAAAGGAAAAAACGGATTCTGATTCAAAATCAAAGTACTCGTCAAGGGTCTGAAAGATACTCGACTATAAAGGAGAGGGTCTGAAAGATACTCGACCGAAGGGAGAGGGCCCAAGCGATTTTTTTCTTGTTATTTTCCTGTGGGCCCTTCAAAGAATCCAAGCCAACCCTCACCATACCCATTGGGTTGGACTTAGTAGAGCTTGCAATAAGTACTGAATTCTCTTTCACTTTCACACCTTGGGCTGGCTTTAAAGCTAGCTTCTTTCTTGGGCATAAATAAGCCTACCTTGCTTGCTGGACTCTCCTTTATTCTTTCCTATATTTTCTCTGCTAGCGCAATTCAATCTCCACAAGGCCCTTCCTTGACTTATCCTTTTTGACTTCTTAGCCTCCCTTGAGGCTTGAAATTCGAATTTCCTACTCTTATCTGACTTCCCCCCATCACCAGTAGGTTGACCCGCAGAATCAGGCTGAACAATCTCCATCTGCTGAGATTCCTCTTCCACCATATCTGTTAAAATATCCAATTTATTGATAGAGTCCCGCTCCTTCATCTTTCTTGCCCTTTTGACTATTTCCCCTCCGCGATCTACGTTGCACAAGCATCCAAGGCCCAAAATCGCCGGAATGTGCCTCTGGTTCCTTGGCTTGTCCCCCATGATCATCTTCCTGCTGGGCACCATGACCATTTTCATTCATACAAGCTTCTTGAACCGCCATGAAAGGGCAGACATCCTTGTGGCCCGATCGACCACACTTAAAACAGATCTGATTCAAACCTTCATACTCCACCGGTTGCCAACTATTATCAAAATCAATCTTTGGAACTAGGGGCTTGTTCAAATCAATCTCAACACATACATACTCGTGCAAAGCGGCCTTTAGAGGCATAGCGAGTATTAGCATCAACTTGAATTGCTCTACCAATAACATTCCCCATGGCCATTCAAATTCTCTCATGGTAATATTCATTCAACCGGTAAAAATGGAAATCTCACCCATACGGCAGTGGAATCAATAGTTGCATGATCAGCCCTGAAATCAGGTTGCCACTTCTTAATCGTGAGATAGTGGCCAAAAATCATCCAAGGACCCTCATCCATAACCTTCTGGAAATCCTCCACACATGTAAATTTCACTAAGGAAAAGCCCTCCCCCAAGTCAACTAGCTCATAATCCCCCCTAGGATTCCACATCTTCAATAGACGCTCCTCTAAAACCTTGTGATAAATCTTCCTTCCTAGCGGTTTCACAATGAGGCAATTCCGCCATTGCTGCCTGATATGTTCCTTGAACCTCTCAGATAAAGAAATTCGGGGCCTGTTATCCATGGTTGACACTGAGATCAAACCCTCGTTGCTATCCAAAGGACCAAGTTCATCGTGACCCAAAACACCCTGGCTATTACCCATAACAGCATCCCTCAAGGATGCTGCACTCCCTGCGCCCGCCTTGATCTTTTTGGTTGGTGCTACGAGCCAAAAGATCATCTTCTTCTCCTGACCTACCACGCAGTTCGCTCTCCATTCACTAAATAATCAACCGGTAAAATCTTAATTTAACTAAAAAAGACTGTCATCGAAAAAACTATGATCGTTGGAACTATTTATATTGTGCTACTTTCAATCCTAAGTTTCGGGTATTAGGTGAGAGGGCGCTAGTCAGTAATAATAAGTAGAGCGGAAGACTGTTTTCTGAACAAAAGACGTATGACTTGAGAAAGTCAGATCGGAGATCTGTTGTCGGGAAAAGGAGCTCAAATGGTACTTTAGAATAAGAATAATAGGCCCTTTTAGCCAAATCCAGGTTTTGAGTTGACTTCTAGTTCTGGACCGATGGGAACTCCTACTCATAAACGAGTAGCTTCGACGCTTCCAGCTTAGAACACCTTTTTGGACTCTAAGCTAAGTAAGGATCGGAAATCCAGGCTTTTGACTTAGTAGCTAGGCAGCTACTCTGACGCTTCCAGCTATTCTTCCTTCTCTTATGGGACTTTAAGCCAAGTAAAGATTATAACTCAACAGCAAGCTGCCTTTGCTTCTCGCCCTTCTGTACCCACTTCTTTTAGAACTCCAACCGAAAAGAAGGAGTCAGGGCCTAACCATTTCATTAGCTAAAGTCATTCCAATTCTATTAACTCCCTTATTGTTTACATCCAGCATCGTTTTGTATAGTAATGGCCCTAGATTCACGAAAGCAGAAGAGTCTCTATTGACAGCGCATCTGCGACTTAAAAGCTGATATGCGATCTTAGGTTTCGGAGGATTGATGAACCGCCTGGGGCCTCAAGAAAGACCATTAATAAGGAAAGAGGGACTACCGCTCTTAACTCGCTTGTCGCAGATTGGCTGTTAGTAGGTTCATTGCCTTTGCCAATCCCTAGAACCGGGGATTTCGCATATCGGTTGTTGACTCGTTTTAGCTTTCTTCCACTCTGGTTTTTCTGCTTATCTTGCTTGAAAAAGGCTTCTTACACCGATCAGGTTGCCTGCTTTAAGAAAGCACTACTGGGATCACGCCTTTTGCACTAACTTTTTGGACATGATGCCCGACTTCCAGCAGAAAGAATGGTTCGATGGGTAGCAAAGCAGCATGAGCTAACGCCTTCAGAATATACTGAACTGAGGCTATGACAATGGAACTCTAGCAAGTAGAAGACACCAGGCCAGGCTTCAGGCCCTGACATCGATCAAAGCTCACCAGCTGAGAGTGGCTCGATCTTACAACCACGGATTGGGCGTACAAGCGTTTCAATCTATTCATTCATCCATTTCTTCTGGTGGAAAGATGTGCCGTTTGTTCACATCCATAAGTTTGTAGGGGCAAACCTTGACGGAGATTGCTTCCTCCCTGTAAGCTCAAGCAGGAGCTCGTTCACTTCTTCTCGCCAGCTATCACCTTTTTTCTCGACCCATGCTTTTTGGACTTTCGGTCAATGATCGAGTCTGTAAATAGGTCCAGCTCGTTGGGTCCCAAGAAGGAGTGGGGAAGCACGATCTGTGGAGCGCTGAGAGTTCCGGGTTTGTCTCCTGTAGTTCTGGGCTTATCATCACCATCAGAGCACAGGTCGGCAGGTCCTCGAGTTCTTCCTCCCCAACGTTTCTACGAAGGGACGAAATTCACTGTCCCTTCCAGAAGTCTTTCTGCTGTGCCTCCCCTTTGCACTTCTTTATCCGGTATAGCAGGCAGCTTTTCCGGCTCACCTAGCAGCATGCTCACCCACCACCCATAGGCATCAAATCCTCGTTCAATGAGAACAACTATCTATTAGAAATAGTGGTTTTCCCGATCGGTTCTTTCTTCTGGACAAAGAAGGAAAATGAAGCGATCTACTTCCTATTCTATGTGCAGTAGCTCTCAGAATGGAAAGCCTTCCTATCACTACTGGATGTGAACTCCCAATGGCTGCAAATAGCGCAATTACAGTAGCACTGCCCGCAAGAGAACGTATTCCAGTGCTTTTTTTTTCAGAAAGTAGATTGCTGCTGCTCGTATAGAAAGATGTTAGGGGACCTCTAATCTGCTTACCTAAGCTTTCTCAGAAAAGAAAGTAGCAATACCAATAGTCCTACCATCTATGCTTTGAAGGAAAATCCATATCTCTACCAGTTCAAGAAAATACCTGAAATGCTAGGGTAAGGCCATCTAATTACAGTAGGCAGTAGGAGTGACCATCCCTCCAGGCGAATGAGTTCCCCCTTTGCTTCCAACCAGTGTAGGAGTCGTTTTCTAGGCTCATTCCCAATCCAGTAGGAAAGCAGGCTCTAGGTCGAGATAGACAGCAAGTAAGACAGTCGTCTGTCTAAGGGAAGGGTGTTACAGGATTGAGAGAACATAGAATTGGTAATTGGGCTCTGCTTGCTTGGTTGGTCATTCCCCTCTCTCTTGGTTGATGAATAGGTGAGCGCATGCGGTTACTTCCGAACGAACCGGTCGATGGCAAGCTTTAGCTTAGCTGGCTAGCTGAACAGAACATGGGTTAATGGGCTCTTAAGGCTTTCGGGTTCCCACCAGCTTTGGCTGCCCTGGGTCAACACACTTTCATTCAAGGATGAGAGTTGCCAACCACAAGGATGTTATTTCCAATGTGAGAAAAATGAAAGAGCTCACTAACGCTTCGTTATCGCTTGCACGCGCCACGTCGAAACGAAAGTGTTATCACTCTTGCTCCTACCTTCTCAACTATACGATACCACCATCTGATATTGCTAGGCCCCACCACACTGAATGATGAACCACCAGGTGAGTGCTGAATGGATGCTCGACAGTCCTTCTTCTATTACGAAGAAGTCTATTCTCGTCATGATCGATTCACGTCCTACCGTAGTTTGCTGAGAACCAAAGCTAGCAACCTAAGTCTTTGGAAAGGAGAGGTGTGAAAGCCACTCGACTTTAAAGGAAAGAAATAGAACCTTTGGCGTGCCGAACTTCGGTTACAACACTCTTTCCCTCCGATCTGGGGGCTAGCTTTGCTTGCTTCCTCGGGAAAAGTCAAGGAATTTTGATTGTTTAATCAGCTTTCTTGCCCTATCCCGAGCTAGCCTAGAACCCTCAAACCCACTTGCCTATTTGGCTCATAGAGAAAGCCTATTCTAGGATTCAGTCATATACGATATTCCCAGTCTTTTAGGATAGAAAGATATATCGAAGGCCCCCTCCTGTTACACAGGTTAGAAGGGAACTCTCAACGGGCAATAAAAGAGGAAAAAACGGAAAGTAGATCGATAAAAACTCACAATGGAACTCGCTCGCAAAGAAGGAGTAGGAATGTCACTGGCTAAGAAAAGTGGAAGCCTAATAGTCCTAATCAAAATCAATCCTGAAAAGCCAAGGGAAAACCATCAAATTCCTTATTACCTAGTGTAACAATCCCTTATTATATATAATAGCTCCACTTTATTGTAATTGTATATTTGAGCTATGAGCTATACCCCTCCTGGGACAATGGCAATAGCAAAAAGACCCTAGAAACGACTCCTACAACTCCTGACCGGGACATTCAGGACATAGCAGGTTGGGTTGTGGTGCTCTCTTTGGACGTCTACAACGCGTAATCACGAAGAGAAAACCTTCGAGTAAAACACTTTCCTTCTTTCTTTCAGGCCTGGCTTGCTTGGCCGGATTGCTTTGATTCCGGAGTAGTGGATCGGGCGGTCTTATGTTGTGTACGGGAAATGTTCACGACGCGACGGTGTACACTTTTTTTCATGAAGTCAATAACGAAGACGGGACCATCCCGCTCGGGCTCCAAGGTCCTCAGTTCGGGCTAGATTTGTGGTCAAGACTGGTGGCCACAAGCTACTTTGTTACATAGAAGAAGCTTTCTTCAAAACGGGCAGGCAGGATTTATCCAAAACCTGGTTACTTCGCCCTTCTAGGGGGTACTTCTTTCTTAGTTATGCCTGTCCCTCGTGCGGGTAAAGGAACCATCATCTATAAGACTGTAGGCGCACCTGAGCGCAATCTCGCTCTCGTGTGTCCGTTGGCAGGGGGTCTCTTCCGAATTGAATTAATAGATTGCCACTGCGTCTGATTCGAGTGTCTCCGTCATCCGTTCCGCTATTGAGGCTGCCAAACTTGTGCTTTATTGATATGATATTAAACGTCGCTTAGAAGCGGTCGCAAGGTCTGTTTTGGACAAATCGTCCTATAAAAATAGGTTTTTTCCATATCTGCTGATGTTTCGAAGAAGAAACGCTTACCAAGGTCTAAGCTGGCGTCTAATGTCTCCGTTTCCGTTCCTACTCTTTATCCGAAAAATCTATCGTCTACGCTGTCTTTTTTCTCCTGTGATGAATTTGATTGTTTTGAACCAAAAAACATTCTCCCGTAATCACCGCTCTTAGGCCGAATCTGTACGAAAAACCACTGCTCCCTAAAACCAGATAAGGCGCATCCCTTCGCTGAGTCCTTCCTATCCGAGAAAGAAGAATGGAATGAGGGATCGATAGCACTCTTAACAATCAAAAAGGAAAGTCCCTCAAAGGATGTAGGGATGAAGTGAGTCTGCTTGCTAGTCTAGTCGGAGATAGCCTCAGGAGTGGCGGGATGCTAAATAAAAGAAAAGAGTAAGGCTAAAAGAGCGCTTATTCCGACAACAGGAAAGACAATCAAGCATGCGGCTGGCGCTTTACGAGGTCGACCAGAAAGAAAGATGCCGAATCCGTAGACGAGGCTTTTGACTCTATCGAGGTACTGGTTTCTTCATGTGAAAGAAGACATACTGCACCTTAACCTGCTATAGAAATTGATTATAGGACATCAGAAAGAAGGAAGATGCAGGCAAGCTAGCTATCCCAGCTGTATCTTATGTTTAATTAGACAAGCAACCAGTCCCGCAGCTGTGGTACTGGTTGATGTCGCATAGAAGGTCTTAGCCCGGAAACCTAGATCACAGAACAAAGACTGCATAATAGAAAGAGAATCAGTAAGAATCGGTAGCGCAAGAAGCACGCAAACAAGCATGCCCATCAGTTTCTAAATCAAAGGAAGTCGTGGCAACCCTGTCTTCAAGACTGAAAAGCTGTTGTCATAGTTGATATCACATATTCTTATTCTATAGAAGATAGTTGCATATCAGCTGTCTCACTAGTAGCGCATAGAAGCTATTCTTCATAAGCTGCTGTACCATCTCTTAAATAATGAATCTAGTGTGATTATCCAGCTTTCTTGAAATCGTTTACACCGATGTATCGTACGGAAAGCAGTAAACTGTGAGATTGACTTACCGCTGAGCTGGACGAAGCATGATAGCTCGCGTGATAGCTTAGTCTTCAGTTTCGTCCTCCAAAGAGTCTACAACAGATAGAGTGAGTGTTCCGTTTACTACTTTTAAGTAAATAGAAATGAACCTCTTCTATGTATTCACTCTGCTGACAATCAGCATTACTGATGCAACAGTTACTGATACTATAATTATAATCAGTTTGATAGCTAAAGAAATGCCCTCCCTAGGTAAAGCGATAGTCATTCACCACTCTTGTGGACGTAGACAACTACTATCGATTCAGTTTTGCCAGCCTTATGAGGGGCCTTAGTGCGCTAGGTGGTAGTTCAGCTGTCAGTGTCAACCAGTCGGAAGGGGAACTCATAGCAGCAGGGGAGGAACCTATTTCAAGGGACTTTGTATAGTTGATTATGAATTTCATGAAGTAGAGATCGGGATGGAAAACCAATAGAAATGACTATATGATTTGGTCCCTTTATCAGGTTGGATTTTCACATCCACGTTGGCTATTGTTGGCGAAAGAAATCTGATGGAATAACTAGTATCAAAACGTCTATACTGAAGCCGACTCCGCGGCAGAAGTTTGATCATCTACAGCATCTGATTCCGGTGAGGCTACAAGCCTATCTTCGACTTTCTTCTTGCTGTAAAGTGTAATTTCCGCTCCCCAACGACAGAAGTACGAAATGACTAACTAGTCTAGTTGCGATTTCATTTTTCTTCTTATTTTTCCTTTGTTTTAGACCGATCATTGGAGTAGTAAACTTTCCCCTCCGGTAGAGTTTCTATCTTTAAAGGCAACGTAATGACTTGTGAATGAGCCTCATGGTAAGCCGAGGAACCCCTCTTTTTGTAGCTTGAAGCTGCTTAATCGCTACGCCCCTTTGCTGCTTTTGTTTTGGCATTCCACTTGGGATGAAAAGCATGGGCCTTCCTCTTGTAAACTCTTCCCTTCAAGTACTTCCCCTTCCTTACTTGTTTAGTCTTGTTACCGCCCCGTGGGTCCCTCCAACCCGACAATCTACGACTCTACGACCCTTGGGCAACTTTCCTATTGATTTAGGAACTATTGACATATTAGATCGGCATTGTCAAATGATTTAGCGCTTAGCTACTAAATCAAAGTTTATCTAAATAAGTAGCTTCAACCTGCTCTTACAAGACGAATCTCTTTCTATACGAAATTGACTATGCGCATCTCGAAAGACAAAGATAATGTTAACAGTTTCATAAAAGCAAGGGGATTCGCTAAGCAGCTAAGCAAAAATCCTTTACCCGGAAATCATAGATCTACGAAATGAGCGTAGTGTTGAACTTGAACAGTAAGCACCCCTTCCGAAATCAATCCTTGCTTTCGAGCTAACTTGGCTTGGTTAGGGAATGGAATCGAAGTCAGAGACAGGGCGGAGGGAGTCTAAGACTGATTGATGAGCCTTCGGGGGCAACCAAGGGAAAGGAAGAATAAGAGGAAAAGGCAGTGTGCACCAAGCAAGCAATGAAGACTCACTGTTCTAACCCTGCCTTCAATGCTAATAAGTAATTTACCCCGTCTTCACCGACAACCGTATTCGCATTCTCTTTCTCCGAATGCAAACAGGAAGGCTAAGAGAAAGAAGTACCCGAAAGCCCTACCTTATTAGAAGATTAACCAGTCAGACTGGCCAAGCTTAGTCATTTCCCATCCCGCTCCCACTTCTAATTCCAAGATGGGCCAAGGGGAAGGGGACTGAAGGTTAAGTAAGAAGGATCTACTGGTTGAGACTGACTTCACTAGCGGACGTGCCATCTGAACTTCCCTTATTTATAGATAGGCGCCTAACCTAACACGGGTTTACTAGTTTCATTAGGCGTCTTTCATTCCTAGGTCAAGTCAAAAAAGAAAGACTCTTCAGCATACCGCCATCTCCCGTATTACATATAAGAAGTTATGAACGCGTACCCATTAACTCTCCTGAACTCGTCCCATTCACTTCAGGAATGCTAATGTTCGCGTCAAGATCGAGTGCCGCCCTGCTAATAGGTTCTTTTGTTTTCCTCGCATTTATTTACTATATTACTTATTGTCTCGGCTCGGCTCGGCGCATAAACTGATCTTTTTCATTTCCAGTAGTGTAGGGCGGGGCGGAACATAGCACTTCCTCGCGTCAAGATAGAGGGAGGCCCGGCCTCGAGAATACTCAAACTAGAACCTATCACAGGCATTCGGTTCACTCGATCTTCTAGCCTTAAAGATCTTCGTTACCCTCGCTACCAAGAACTGAAAAAGCAGGAACACCAACTACAACCATGACTGCTTGCTAAAAGCTAAAGCTTTCCTCTTACTTGACTGCTTGAAATGTAGCTGAAACTTGAATCGAGAATTGACGTAGAATGATCACTGAACATCTGGGATTTGCTTATCGAGGTAAAGATGATTGTGGGAACGAGGCAAAGCGTCGCTACTAGGAACAAAGGAATCAATCCAGCCCCAAGCAGGAGCAGAGGAAAATGCATCCCAAAAAAATAAGAGAGAGTAGAGTGTGCGAGAGGCGAGGGGATAGTGACCAGGCAGACGAGAGCGGACTTCGGAAAGCTAAGCTGACCTGAACCCTTTACTAAGTTACTCAGAATACTAAGAAAGGGCTTTCGATTTCGATGTCTAAGAAGAAAGGGTTGTTTACGCTTTCAAATGCTTTCTTTTCTGCTGTTACGGATAAGGGAAGAGGGCACAAACGTAATGCTGATACGTATGAGAAGCCCCTTCCTGATGGTGTGCTGGCAGGATCGCTTGCTTCCGTTACAGACCGGTTCTTTCCCGTTGTGCAGGTTCAGACTACCTACTAGCTAATGGAGTGAGGGTCAGAGGTTTTAAAATGAGGTGGTTAAGAAAAAAAGGTTTGCACTGCAACGGATCTTCTGTGACTTGAGCTATGAGTTTTTGTAAGGTCGGAACCCGGAGACTATGTCCGGAAAAAAGTGTTCCATTTTGGCCTCATCCCGTTCCCCCAATCCTCTTTCGCGAAGATGTAATTGCAACGCAACCTCCGAATAAAATCCCTTCCCCAGGGGGCTCCTTCCTCCGCCTTTTTATATATAAAAATATAATTTTCTTTGCCGGTTTTGATTAGGCTCCTGGGGAGGCTCATGAGAAGGGGAAGGGCCCGGTGAAGGGGACAGTTGAGATCGATAAGCGGTCGTCGCGAATAAAAACGCTTCCATCGCCTCCGATAGAAAGAGCACTTTTGTCCATTGCAGAAAGCAAAAAATCCAGCCATTCAAAAAATGAAACGAAATCAGGTCCCGTCAAGAAAAAGCCCAAAAGCGTTTGAGTAGTAAAGAGTACGGCGGCACTGATCATAAATTGGATCAAAAAATATCTGATTATTGACATTTTCGATTCACTCATGATCTGACCTGGTCGACCGAATCCGTCTTTTTCGCCTCACTCGACTCCATCTAGCCAAAGGTGATGAAATCATTCAGCTCCGAGCGAGAAAAAGGGGTTGTGACGATAGAAGAAAAGAATTTCCTTCCCCACCCCACCGCCCTGGTCCTCGATGTATCGATGCCTTTCTTTACTTGAACCGCGCATAAGACACTCGTTAATAAACGCAATTTGTTATGAAGAGGGTCTGTGTGCGGATTTGAGTCCAAAAGGCTTCGTCAAGCAGGTAGGGTGTAAAAGCGGCGCATTAGTCGCGATGTGTTCTAGCCTTGCCTGGGACAGTCCTTTCTTTTATAGACTAGGAACATACCTAGCACTTAGATCGCGGTATCTTCATAGCATAGCCTTGCCGCCTACTCAAACGATAAGACTGAAACTCTCATTCCTAGTAGTCGAGATTGAAAACTTCTCTTCTCGAGTTGAAGAAACTCTCTTGGTGGAAGGTTTTGGAAGACCTTCGCATGATAAGGAGCCTTTTATCAAAAGTTCAACTTATCATGTTCGACGGTCTAACTAAGGAAGTGTGTGTTGCTTCACACCTGATCGGTAAACAGATTCTTCATTTAGGTAAGAAGTCTGGTTGGCTGTTTGCTGCTTTATATTTAAAGCAGCAAACAGTTCTACTGATTACTTTTCGGGCATCTGATGATCCCCGCTTACCTACTGATCTATCTGTTCCAGTTTCTTTTACTTTTTCGGGTCTCCCACGGATCATTCCGTCCTTTCATAGGGCTGAGATCCGGAGAAGGTCAGCAAAGGGTGACCAATTGATTAAGTTCTATCTTTCTGTTTTCTCTCTTGCTAAGCTTATTGAGCTTGGTAAGCGAGTCTCCAGCAAGACGTTCTTATCAATTGTCTCACCAGTTGCTGATTTGGACACTGCGATTGATCAAGTCAATCTTATTAAAGGTAATCAGAGAGAACTGATCTATCGCTATGTCCCCTCGATTAGGACCTTGCCCCTTTTTCAAGGGCTTAGGTTCAAAACAACCTGGAACACTTTACCGACATGCACCTTGACTCAACAAATGTTAGTCAAGAGGTTTCTCTCGCGGGCTAAACGGATTAATTCCTGTTTTGTCTCGCTTCCTTTTGAGCTGTCCTCTTGGGTGCATTTGTTGACCTTTGTTCATAGTTGGGGAGTGGTCACAAGCCTTTGGGCTCCTAGAATACGCTTTTGATCCAAGTAACAAACGTGACAGTGGTGTGGATTTGGATTGGTTCGAACAAAGAATTGGTCCTTATTTACCTACCTGTGATGATCTAGGGGTTTCCCCTGTTTCCGGTCGTCTTGGTTGCTCTCTCGAAGGAGGTGGCAAGAGGCGTATATTCGCCATTGGCAATTACATTAACCAACGGCTACTATATCCTATTCATTCTTGGTTAATGAAGGTCTTGGCGGAAATCCCAATGGATGGCACTTTTAACCAAACCGCTCCATTAAATAAAACTTTGGATTGGGCAAAGAGAGTGTGACTCTTATGACTTGACGGCTGCCACCGATGGGTGGCCGTTAGTCATGTTATTCGAGTTAATGCAATCTTTATTTGATCGAAGTTTTGCATCGAGTGTGGTTAACTCGGAATTGGCAACCAACACATTTGTGGTTCCTTTCGTTAAACGAAAGTTCTCCATTGTGTCGTTTGTTGCAGGTCAACCTTTGGGATATTACTCTTCTTGGCCACTGTTCACTTTAAGTCACCATTTCGTGATTTGGTGGGCAGCCAATCAGGTGTACCCCGGTGTCCGCTTTAATAGATATGCTGTGCTAGGGGATGATGTTCTTATCTGTGATAAGAATGTCGCTCTAGTCTATGCATCCGTATTAGATCGGTTGGGAGTGACAATATCTGTCTCTAAATCCCTCGTGTCTGATACTGGATGCGTAGAGTTCGCCAAGAGGTTCCTTGTCGATGAGTTGAGAAAGGACTAAAGACAGAGACGCAGACTGGCCTAGAACTAGGAAGATGCTCTCCACGTCGCTGTCGCTCGTTCCTCTCAGCTGCACTTCTCTTAGGGGTTCATGGTGAAAAGACTGACGGAAGGAACGGAACTCCCGGGAACTCTTATCTATCACTGCCTTTTTCGGATGCGATGCCCGAGCTTCCCACACCCAACTCGAAGTTCTTCTCCCTACTCTTCTCCCTACTCTTTCAGAGCCTCAAGTTCTTTCTTTTCTTTCTCCGTAGTGTTTGATGCCCCGGCTTCGAGACCTCTCACTGCCGTCCCGACACTTGACACTTATTCAGTCAAGCAAAAGAGACTTTAATTCTGAGAAAGCTGTCTTCGTAAATCTTCCTTTCCTATATTGAAGACTGCCCCCCTATAGTGAGAGCTTCCAAGTCCAGTCCAACGGAAGAGTGACTTGCTAGGCCAAGCTCCATGCATCCGAGGCCTATCCGGTCTTCTGCTCGCTACCAGTAGAGTGGTTCCATCGAACCCGTGCAGCCGCTATATTCCACGGATCACATCACACGCATCCGCTCTGCTTCTCGGATCTATCTGGTTGATTTGCAAAGAAAGGAGCAGCAGCGTCATAAGGATAGCAAAGATTTCGCTAAAATGCACGCGCTCAACTGTGCCGCAGAGATATAGCTTCGCTTAACTCAATAGCGCTGTCCTAGTTGCAGAGATCACGCATAGCTTACTCTGCCCGTTGCCGCTCCTCGATTAAGATCATATGGCAGTATAAGGCCTATGCTCCGCACCTACACAACTGAATCTCTGGCTTCCGAGCAAACCAACTACGGATGAGTCTGACCATCTTGAATCTACTTTGCCCGTTCGCTGGCTGGTTCCTCGCCTCTCTTTGATGTTGATCTCGGAGGTGCTGTGCGAATATAGTCTCATTTCAAGTGGGTAGGCTATAGTCTCATTTCAAGTAGGCGACCACCGGGAGAAGAGGGAACTGTAGCCGTGGTGCTCAATCAAGTTCTTGAACGAAGGTAGGCTCAGGTCTCCGCCGCGGTAGGAAAACCTTGCTTGGTCGGATCATTCATATGGATCGCTCAACTAGGGAAAAGAAGGGGTGGTCGGATGCCCTCACTGTCACTCAGTCCATAAATTACCTCACTGTCTCACTGTCTAAAGCGACACGAAGAGAATATGCCCTCACTCAGTCCACGGATGCTGAGCCTCATCACCTCTCCATGGCCCATCCGTATAGAGTTCCTCACCGACGTAGCAAACCAACTCGACTCATGGTCCCTGAACAATTTATTTTCTGTGCCTAGCCCTCTCACCAACCCTGACCTTTTCCCCGGCCTCATCATTGGCTCGCTCCTCGATTAAGATCATATGGCAGGCCTCTTTTTTTTCCTTTTCAGAGTAGATCAGTGATGCGTGGAACAAACAGAGTCTTTAGCAGCGGCAGAGTGGGTTCTCACTGCTCCCCCTATCCCTCCCTATTCGCTTCGGTGCTCGGGACTGATACTATATATAGAAAGAACCCCGGGGAGCATAGACCTGAAAGTGGGGGACAGCCCACCAATTAGGTTCGTTCATAAGGAGCCCGCCAATTAGGAATGAATGTTAGAGCTAACCTTGCTTCTTTATCAAAGGTGGGTTCGCGGCTTGCAGCCCGATCGCTTCTTCTAGCAATGGTTGACGTGGGGAAAGAAGAAAGAACAAAGCAAAGGCAAAAAGAATGGAACTGAAGAATCAAATCAGACAGCCAGACAAATTCAGTCCTTACCATCTGAATCAAAGCAAATCAGAAGAGAAAGAGTTGCTTACCTTAGGGACTATCATCTTTCGTAGCCGAGTCCTATGCGCTTAACTCAATAGCTCTTAGAAGCCCGTAGCCGAGTCTGGTCGAACCTCTTTCATAATTCGTTTTCGTAGCCGAGCTCTCTTATGAATTGGCGCAACTCGGATTCTCAAGGTGCGTAGCCTTGGCAGTTGGATTATTGGCTGAAGCATGCCCCGTAGACCGAATATGATAGGTAGTGCATTGCATTCCATTCCCTTCTCTAACTGGATGAGCCGTCCTTGCTTCCTCCTTAACCGTCTACCACACCACCCGTGTGCTATCTATGTGGCACTACTTTTGGAAGCTATTATATTGGATGGACTCAGCCTGGTCATAGTCGTTTCCTCGCCCCTTTGACTTGCTCGCTGGGAAAGCACTCTTTGGATGGGCTGGGGAGACCGTCACTCTTCTTTCCGAACTGAACCACTCCTGTTCTCTATCCCCACGACTGATGAGCCATTAGCGAGTTTCAAATGATTGGCGAGGACCGAAGCGAAGGATCGAATGGCCAATTGCAGCTTTGCTCCATGCGGTAGTCATCATGCACTCATTCAGAAAGCGAAGTCAATTCATTCATCCAGCCAGACCTGACAAAGCATCGATCCTTTACTGAAGACACAGGGGCCTTCCACTTTCAACCAATGAAGCTGTCAAGTTAAAGTAGGCGTTTGACAAAGCACTATAGTTCTGCGTAGGCGCTGCAATAATTACAGAAATGTAGTAAAAGTAGGGGCTTCACCATTTAACTACTTCTTTTAGCAGTCAATATGGGACTGCAATGAATTGAATGATTAGAGCAAGCTGGAGTTTCACTCGGAACCAAAGAACTGAATTGATCCGAGATCCGAGATTGGGCCCATGAATCTGCCTTTCACTACTACGGCCCGGGTTCAAGGGACCCTTCTTCTTGGATTAGGCGGGGACGGGATTCGAACCCATAGTCTGAAGATCATGAGCCTGATGAGTTGACCCATTACTCTACCCCGCGCTACTGATCTTTCTTCTTACATAAGTTCATCTGTCCTTCGACAAAGCTTCTTACATAAGAAAGAGTAGAGATTGAGAGTCCCGTCAGACGCACCCCTATTGGAAAGAATCCTCTAATTCGGTAATCCTTCTTTCTACGTGGGCCTCTAAAGCAGGACTTCTGACCGCACTCGTCTCTCCGGTCCCATGGCTAATCAAATCAGTCCGTAGGACGGGGAAGACTCAGTCGGAGGATCTCCCATGCAATCCTTACTGGGATGGTGGGAAGCGATGCGAAGGTCTAAACTTCACTATGCCTATGCAGCGAGTGGAATGAACGAATCCAACATGTGCGAAGTCGAAGGAGCGAGTGGAACGAACGAGCAACATAAGGCAAGTTGAACCGCAAGTGAAGAAGCGCGAGCGGGATTCTTATCCGAATTCATGGTTCGCTGAGACCAATACCCCGATCACACTTTGATGAGACCAATATTGCTCCCCTATCACACTTTGATGAGACCAAGAGCACTCTCTTATAAGATAAGTTCTTCGTCACGGCCCGGCCTAGCACTTTCTTTCTGAGGTAGCCCGGAATCCAGATCGCGTCTGCTTCTCAGACGAGCCGGGGGTTAGGCGTGGCATGGAAAGGGAGGGTGGCATGGAAAGGGAGGAGAATGAGGCTTGCTTCGTGGCATGGTTCGGTGGATAGGGCGGCTATGGAGTTCGCTCTTCTCCCCTAAGCAACCTTGCCCGGAATGGATGGGAATTGAGGAAGGGAAGGGAACGATGGCAGAGACCGGCCTACCCACTGGTCATGGTCACCGGTCAAAGCCTAGCACGGAAAGCCTAGCACGGATAAGGAATAGGGCTCTATCATCCTACCGACTGTAGGGACAGGAGAAGAATGGGGCCGCTGATAGCAGATATCATAATGATTCACCATCGTTAATCAGCTCCCGAGTGAGAGATGCTATTGACTATTCTACTCGACTTCGCTCATATATGATCTGAGACATTCGACTTTGCAACCTCTGACAAGTGGACACCTGACTAAGCATCTCTCTGCTTCCTTATGTGGCTCTACCATTGTCTCTGTTACCGGGGCAGTCGGCTAATCAGTCGTGGGGATAAAGACTCGACCGCTCATAGCACTGAGTTGAACTCGGGGGCAAGGATCCCGTCCCCATCGATTGACTCCGGTTCAGGAAGACTTTAGTCGGTCCTCCGGTTCAGGCGGATAAGAACTCAGAGGTCGGGTAAGATCCAAACCAAAGCATACAAAGCAGAGCCTCAGCCGGACAACTTGAATAGAGCCGGAAAGAATAAACTGCTCACGTACGCGGACATATGGGACTCAGCTATAGCGATCATGCATAGGAAGGTCTCGGAATTAAAGTAGCCATGCCTGAGGTGGGGACGAAAGGGACTCTGCTATCTCCTTAATTCCATTGGTTGGGAACTCTCGGAGGGTGGGCGAGTGAGATTGAATAGGAAATTCAGTATCGAAGGGGCGAAAAAATGCCCCCAACCAAAACTGCCACCCTTTTTGGGTGGGGCATTTTTGGATAGAGAGAGGGCTAATGCTTCGGTCATACTATCTTCTTACCCGAGGCTTACCGAACTACCTTTGGCCTCACTCCCTTTAGAGAGAGAACTCAAGCATCATCCGAATCAGACTTTCGCTAAGCTGATCACAACTTCACATTCAACAACAGCAAGAAGACGACTCTAGCCCGCTGAAATTGAACATTCGCTTTTGCGGGTTCCTATAGTTCTAGGGTTCGAGAGAGAATTCCAACTATAAGGAAGGGAAGAAGGTAAGAAAATAAGTAGAGCTTTCCGTACTATACATTCAAGCATGAGCAGAGGTCGGCAAGGGGAATCAGAGAAAAGGGTTGTTTAGTCAACAATCATGACCATGGAAACATTTGTTCGCTTTCTAGGTACCCCCGGATATCTACTAGTCATCGCCTTTGAGCTGGGAAAAGCATTTACCTGGAGTCCGCTATTCCTGATTCAGCAAAGGAAAGAGAAGCCTTGATCCCAAGACTAGCTGCGGATTGGATTCTTCCTTTTTATCCGGACTGACTCTAATCGTGATTTTCACTATAATTATATTATGCTCCATCTGTCGCAATAGAAATCGAGAATGGAGGAGCGAGTGATAAAGACTATTAATACAGTAGCGGAAGATAGCTCGCTAACTTTATATGACGGGCCGACTGACAAGGGTATAATAGAAAGATCTACGTATAGAGTTGTTGCTTGGCTCGAAACTTATATAGTGTTGTTGGGGAGAGAGGGTATCTACAGATATGCTCGAAACAGTAGGGAGAGGGACGAGTGATAACGGTAAGTGAATGGAAGGAGTATAAATGGCAACTACTATAAGCGTCTACAAGTTAACCCTTTGGGTATCCCCGATAGGCTCGACCATAAGGGTTATGAATTTGCACTTTTCGACGGCATCTAACGTTAATGGTGTCTTTTTTGATCTCACAAACTATGTACGAGAATATTCCTATCGAGCCCGTTACCCTAACGTAGTAATTAAGTGCGAGCTGCTTCGTATATCTCCCTTTAGGTCGATCCCCCCTCGGCCCTCACTTTATTTCGTACTTATCGGATGCCCAACTCAGTCGAGCTAAAATGTATAAATAAGGGCCCTCAACCTCTCCCTATGGTCTAGCTCCTGTGGTTTTCGTTTGCTCTTAAGCAGTTCAGAGTCCTTATGCTTCTTCGAGTGAAGTGAATGGCAAGATATTAGTAAGTCCGAAAGATCTTCGCGCGATAACAAGAGAGCAAACAGCTCCTTCTAAAGTGAGATAACCAGTAGCAGCCAGGTAAGGAAAAACACTTCTTCACGTCGCTCAAATGATAGTCGAATAGAAGAATCTAATATCTGAATTTGAGTGGAGTGGTATGTAGGGAGAGAGAATAGAAGAGAATATAGAATAGATCTGAAATGAGTTTCTTCCGTTCTTGAATGATAGTTGATCGAGAAAGCGGAGCCCCTTAGATAATTTGCTTAGCAGTGGACACTTTATATTACCCTGCCTCGCCGGTCGTAGGGGACTAAGATCTTTCATTCAAGCTCATTTGTTCACTCAGCAAAAGATCTTTTGATCTATATGCTTAACACATGACATAAGAATGAAAAAACGTATACTAAGCGTTGTAAGTATGGGAAGAATATTTAAAATGTAATAAGTGCACCAATGTCCCAGAGGAAGGAAGAGTAGAGTTAGGGAGATATACGAAAATAGAATATCTAGTAAGTTTAGGCTCGAAATACTATAATAAGGGTAAGTGTTGAACGGTATCCCCCGATAGGAATATTTCGACCATACGAGTTCATGGAAATTATATAAGCGTCTACAATTGCCAAATGGGTATACAAGATAGGCTCGACTGACCAAGGAGAGGGCAATTTATACTCCTTCATTCACGACTGTTGCAAAATACGTGGAAGATCAAATATATTCTACGTGAAGAATCAAAGGGGCCATTGTAGACTCCAAATTATAAGAGCCATTTATACTCCTGAATTAAAGACCTGTTGCTTGGATAGACCTAACGGGAGAGAGAGAGGAGCGATTTATGTAAAATCAGAGGGACACTGGAGTCTGAATCAGAGGGAGAGGTGATGTAAACCATGCACCTGAATATACATATGGTAATGTTAATCCATTATTAAAAACAATGGATATTAGCAGGAGGTTCGTGCAGATCTAGTAGTGTGTGCTATCCTCATGCTTTTTCAGTCGAAGAAAGATATATCTCTGATCTTAATGGTCGGGATAGCTCAGTTGGTAGAGCAGAGGACTCACGAGTATCATTTAGTAACGTAGAAAGATCTACAGGTCGATCGCATAAATACCATTATAATGTATCATGAGCAGCAACTTACTTAAATAGAAATGGAATGGTAAGGGGCCAAGTAAATAAGTCCCATGAGCTCTACCCCTTATGGTCGAGCCTCTCTTAGGGTTTCCCTCTGGTCTTCACTCTTATCTACTATATCCCTTTAGGTCTTTCCCCCCTATAGTAGGCCCTCCCTTACCCTTGAAGACCCTTCTTTCAAAGTTAGGAAGATAGAAGAACTTGCCTTCAGTTCTAGGATTAGGAATGAATTCTTAGAATGGTACAAGTGAGACTCTAATATCAATAGAATTGTCAAACAACAAATATGGAATTGTGGACTAGACTGAATTAGATTAACTTACTAAAAGATAAAAAAAAAAACTAAGAATTTAGATCTGCCCCTCATAATCAAAGGGGGAGGGTCAAGGCATAAGGATGGAATCAGTTCATGTCTCTGATTGAGAGTGAGTCAGTCACATTTAGAGTCTAATCAGTGCCCTCTGCATTTAGATCTTTCCTCTTCTTTTTTTAGAGTTTCATCTGTTCCGGCGACGTTCTCGTCCCCCTCTTTTTTGAAGTTAAGCACGTCTAACTCACTCGTTCCTTTCATTCCTACCTTTAGCAATATGTTAGGAAATTATCAGTCTTCTTAGATTATGAACTGAACTTAGTTAATTTCAAGTATATCGATTGCTAGTATTCTGATTCACTTCACTACTTTGACTCTCCTTACTTTCTTTCTAGTGCCCATCAGTTAAGTATGGCAATGAATTGTTAGAAATTCTATTCAGTCTTGCTTGTTCCTGAATTCAAGCTCATTCGTTCACTCCTTTACGGTAAAGAAGATACTGATTAGCAATATTTGTAACGGATGCATCAACTGTACATCTGCTTATGCGCATTTTCGTCCTAATTTTTATTAAAGAATTTCAGTTTGAAGCATGACCAACGGAGCGGTCTGGGATTTAATAGTTTGAGGACCTAAATTCATCTAATTTCTTTCTCTCAGAGAGGGAATTTGCTTAACTTAGCTCCCTACTTAGGGGCGAAAGCCATTGCTATAGATCATTTTATTAGAGCTCAATTTGCGAGTTATAAAAAGAGCTTTGTGCCCTCCGTCGAGCTCTTAATTACTCGGACTGATGGTCTCGCTATTATATTAAATTGAATGTGTACTCTATATACCTTACTTAGACTTTGAAGACGAGCTATTGAAGACTCTCTCCCAGTTCTCTTTTCTCTCCATTCTGCCCCGGTCGAGCTCTTTCTCTCCCCTCCTTATATGGTCTAGCCTCTCGCGTCATTCTTACTCGCTCATAACAGAGCACAGTGGTATATGATAGGAAAATGCGCCCTTCTTTATTCGACCATTTTTCTTTATATTTGATCTCTTCAGATGACTACTGGTATCTAATAATAATCTATTAATATGAATTTTGAATTATTTCCTTAAAGAATTACCTTAGCTTTACTCTCCACTGGCTCACTCTTCCTTATTCACGTCGCAAACTCTCACTCTTCTTATCTGTTATATATTCATTTCACGTCTTAAACCAATCAGTTATTCATTTCGTACCTGAACCTTTGAGTAAATGGTACACCATTGTAGACCTGTTGCTAGGGTCTCGTACTTTCCACAAGACCTTTATTAATTTATTGACCTGAAACCTACTTAGTTTAGGCGAAAGGGGTCTCGTACTTGACTTGACCAAAAAAGGGACCTAGGGAGGAAGAGGGCTTGAGTACTTTATTAATGGAGCCACACTCCTCACGCTTTAAGGGGATCCTTCTGAAGTGATCTTTCGAGCATTAACTTAGAAAGTGATCTTTCTTTCTCATTTCCTTATTACCTTCGAAAGTGCTCTTTCTTGCCTTGGTTTGATTCGTTTAATTATTCTATGTTTCTTGCCATTTTCTCTCTTATTTTAAATGGGTAACATACATGTGTATCTCATCTTCTTTCTCTCTTAAAGATCAGTCTTTAATCTGATTAGCTTTTGATCCTTAATTTCAGCGTTCAGCGTAGGGTTAGGTCTGAAGGTCAAAGGGTTTGAGGCACAATGCGCTATGAAGTTCAAGTTAATATTAGATATTCGAGGCTTCTTATACTGGAAGATCTAATGGGCCCGGAACATAAGAAACTATCAAACTTGAATGACTCCAGGTCCGAATCTACTCAGTAGTTCTTCTTATTATATACGCGCCTGTCCCTAATTGGATCTGTATGAGGGCGTCAATGTTAAGCATCTTTATGCAGCGTCTAATTTACCTGAATTGAACGCAAATTGAGCAAGATTTTTTTGCTTCTTATTTAACTGGACACGTTTATGTTATCTTATATTTCAATTAACTTGAAAGAGAAATAGAAATGAAATATACATCTAGAGCTGAAATAGGATCAATCTATATGCACTAAAGTGATCCGTACCCCATTTAGTTATTCAATTTAGTACTTGAGAGTTGCATTTCAATTTCAATTATAAGTACAAGTGTCCCTAACTATAGAGGGTCAGAATCCTTGGTGAGGGGCAGATTTTTTGTAATTAGATAAGTGCCGAGCATCCCTTTTCTTTCTGTTCCGAGCAGATCGAAAGTAGTCTACAATTCAATCTTTGTTTTTGCCTCCACTTTACATTTGATAGTTAGATTTATACCCTCCCCCTTATTATTATATGATATGCGAGCCTATCCTAAATTATAGTGCCCTTTCTATCTCAGCGTATGGGCACCTGCCTTTAAATATAAAAAAGAGTACCGACCCTCTTTCCCCATGAGTCGAAGATTAACATGGCAAAGAGCCTTCCTTCTCTTTATATTGATCTTTTAATTCACTCTTTCCATTGGTACGGAACTACTTCTTTATTTAAGGATACACAGAAGAGATTGGAGGCGTAGCACCTGTTGTTTATTATAAGTTGCCAATAGCTGCTTTTCCTTTATGAGTCGTTCTAGGTTCCGAGTACTAGGAAGAGAAAGAGTGATAACTCAAAGGTGTGGCTCATACGGCAAACATGGCTCAGAACCAGGTGTATCTTATTCAATTCTTTCTAGGCACCCCGCTCCATATGTACTGAAATCCCGAAGCTTTGATAGTGACGTCCGAGAGACGGCGCACCTTAAACAGTGAGTAGTCGCGTACTCTCAGCAAAGAAATTCTAGTCTCAATTCTAGTCTGACGTATAAGAAATGGCTTACTTCTGACTCGTCTAACTCATTTTCTCGCCCCTCTTGTTCCGTTGGTTCCGCTACTCTTCCTTTGAGTCGAGCAACTCTTATAATATTTGAGTCGAGCAACTCTTATAATATTTGAGTCGAGCAACTCTTATAATATTTGAGTCGAAAGTGTAGTTCCCATCAAGAGGACAAGAGCAAGAGACTAGGGGTAGGGCTCTTTAGAGAAAGCTATAGCAGGCTCAGTAGCATAAGGAGATGAGTTGCATACTTCTTTTATAGACTGGTGACGGGCCACAAGTGACTCGTTCGGTCATTCTTCCCTAACTCTTGAAACTTCCACGTCGCTAACTACTATTATATTAGATTAAATTGAGTCCCTGTACCCCGTGCAGGAGCAATTACGCAGGTATGGTGCCTCCCCATTTTGAGTCCCAGGTCCGCCAAAGCAGCAACTTCATCCATGGCATAAGCTTCTTTTCTTTTACGCTAAGCTCCAATAGCAGTCGAATCCTTTCTGAGTCGTTCATGGCGTTGCCGTCTGATTGGCAGATTTTGACTGGGTTAGACTTCAGCCAAAGACCCTCTCCTGAATCTACATGGCACCCGCTACTCTTCTCTTAGTTTATAGTACGAGTCAGTATAAGCAGTTGGATTCCTAACCATAAGTCTGATTCGTGCCTTAGGAGAAGGAAGCTACTTAGAAGTGGAAGCAGAAGCGCTGCGGGGACCTCACCTTTAACCGAAAGCGGAGAGCTCACTGACAGCGAACATTCGAAAGTACATCACTTATTTTAAAGAAGTCAAGCACAGAATCAACCACTGAGCCAGATCTTACCCTAATTCAATGACATTCCATGAAGACCGGAGAAACATAAGTGACGGCATTAATCTATGAAGCAGCAGCAGCAGTTTGAGGCGTTGGGCCATTCCACTCATTTATAATTCCAGATCTCTTTCTTTCTATCTATGGGGCACAAGTATATGTAATTAATCCCTCACTCTGACTCTTAGGAAAGGAGCTAGATGCCCGTGGATAACATTGACTCTCTTGATAGAGGAGCCAGAACTTAAACACAAAGAATCAATTCCGCTCCTTGGGCTTAGGTCGGGGGTGCCAGCAAGACTCTTATAGTAGTGCCAGACTTCTTGCGTCATTATCATTTGCTCCATCACTAGGACCTAGAACTCTACTGAACGAACTAAGGCAAGGTACGAGTGAGAGTGGGCAGATCATAAGTAGTGTTGAGTAGAATAGCAATAGCCATTCACTTATCTGGATCGAAAAGAGAACTGGTCAATTGTTAGAGGTCAACGACGTGGGAAGAGAGCTAAGTGAGAACGCCATCTAATCTAATCTAATCTACGTTTGCGTATCTTGGGTAGAAGAGATTCGTCTCTTAAATATTAAATTAAGTAGTCTGCATACCTACTAAAATATTAACTTATCACACTTTCCATTCACTATTCAAAACGTAGACTGATCTAATGTCAGTTCACCTTTTGCCCAGGCTCAGCTCCCAGGAAAGGTTCGGACTTCTAATGATAAGAGGAAGGGTAGATCTGTCGTAGTTTTGAACATTCACGACTGAGGGCACCCACGTCTCCTATAACTGGACTGAAAGAGCTTATACTGGAGCGGAGTAGGATTCGGCTGCTCAAAAGCCGGCTGCGGAGGCTCCGGTTCAAGATAGTATTGATTCTTCCCTCCCTATAAAGTAGTAGCAGTTGGAAAGAGTGCTTCCGCTCCTTTTTGATTGTGCGTGTCATTCTTTCCCAATAGGTTGGAATGCCAGGGGAGAGCTATAGTTGATTTAAAGATGGATAGTTCGGTACAAAAGGAAATTTAATAAGTGCATATGCTCCGAACCCACTACGCGCAATGAGGATCAAAAGAAAAGGGACGAGCGAAGCGACGTGGTGGATTCCCAGTAGAGCCCGAGGTAGGAGATAGCTTTTGTCTGCTTCAATCCCTCTTGGAACTCACATGTAATTCACGACCCACGGAGCGGTAGCCTAGAACAACTAACTGAGATTAAGGGACTCCATTCTTATACTCTAAGAGTAGTTAGCGACGTGCATGAACTTTGACCCAGGACAGCGAACATGAACTGAAGGAGTGAAACCATAAAGAAATGAACTTCCTTAGAAGGCACTTTCTTAATCTAATGTCAGAGTAGTTAGCTAAGTGGCCTCTTTCATGTTCTGAGCCTGCATAAGCGCTAGTTTTCACTCGTTTATCTTTCCCTTCTGCGTACTCAGCCCCTTTCGAATGAACTCATAACGCGTACTTGCATGGGAACCCATTTCATGCCCGGGCTCTCAATCATAAGAATAAAGAACTCCAACTGTGCCGAGTAAACTTGATTCCAAAGATGAGTCCCGCTCCGCCGCGTATTTAGCATATTTGAGTTCTTATCCATCACTCGGCAAGGGCTGCTGCAACTCGTCTTGGGGGACGGGGAAGGGAACGGAACTCATAATCTTAATCTTCATCCCGTCGTAACTAAGCTGCGCTCGCTGCAAGAGGTCTACAATCTGTCCAATATTATTCACTCTTTCCTCGGACTTATGGTAGAGCCTATCTGACCTGGAATTGACTACTATCCGATCCGATGGCCATTCACTACTCTTGCTTAGGAAAGACAAGAGGCTCCGCACCCTCACCCTCAGTTCAAAAGCCCGGGACGAAGACTTGAGATTGAGAAAGGAGTAGAGGCTGAGTGGAAAAGGAAAGAAGAGACTAAGACTAGGGAGATACAATTGACATACTGAATGTTGCTGGGGTGCAAGCTGGAGAGGCACTTTTCTTTGAAGCTTCAAAAGCGCTACATGAAAGCGATTCGGACAATGACTATAATGAAATGGAGTGGCTGCAATTTGGAGCAGCAACGGACTCTCGGCCGAACGAAGTGTGACGGGAAGAAGCTACTAAGACGGGACGACGGGCGAGTGAGTTAGACGCGGAGGGACGACGTGGTAATTCCAGGTACGGCAGATCTGTCTACACGTTTTGAATATGAACTACTCTTGCAGAGAAGCGACGTGGACGCTTGCCATCTTAGACTGTTCCCGGGACTAAGTTACGACGGGGCAGGGAAAAAAGCTTATGTATTCTAGCCCTACCTTGAAGGAATGAACTCTCTTAATATGAATATATTCATTCGACCTTGGAAGGTGCCATTCACCACTTCGTCCCTCTATTAGGTGAATCAATAAAAGGAGCAACTTGATCTTTGCAGCGTATTCGTATTTAACTCCGTTCCTCTTTAGTCGAGCTCCTTAATACTTCGAAGACTCGCCCCGGCAGAATATTTGAATGGCTTTGGATACCTACTAGTTCATGGAAGTGAATGGCCCAAAAAAGAGTCCACATCTAACTCGCAGCAAGAGGTCTAACATGGCTATCGGAGATATTAGTAAGTCCGACAGATCTACCGGAACAAAAACGAATTTGAAGTCTATTAAAAACAACAACAACTACTTAGCAAATGCAAATTAAAAAGCAAATAATAAGTATTATTAAAGTATTAAAGTCTCATTCACGAATTTGACAAATGAAAATACAAGATGTTCAGAAATATAATGAACAACTACTTCTTTCCTAGATATAAGCAAGAGTAGTGAATTTCATTCCGACCGAAAGCTTACGGAAATGTTCAGTATTCAAGTATCTTGTTCACTACTTTATTTAGTATAGTTAACTTCTTTTAGAGAATGAAAGTTGATGAGCCCACTTAAGATAATTTGCTTCGCATATGGTGGACATTTTCTTTCTAGTTTTTATTTTAATACCCTGCCTAGAGTTTCTAGTTTTTATTTTAATACCCTGCCTAGAAATGACTTAAGTGCGGAGGGGCCTAAGATAAAGAATTATAAGTGAACGAAAGCGGAAAGTTCAATCAAAACAGGATATAGAGGTCATACCTTTGATAAGCCTTATTCATTCGTTCCGGTCGGAGGCTGGAATTCAAGTTCAAAGTTCACTCAAGGAGTTCCTTATATCAATCAAAAGTCCCCGGATAAGGAGGTCAGAGGTGCGAATAATAATGACGAATCTTAAAGAGTTCATGGAGTTAGACGGGGAAGATAATTGAGAATGTAATAAGTTCCGAGCATCTCTTTCTACTTCATTGCCATTCACTACTCTTGCAGCGGTAGGGAAGGCTCAGTTGGAGTTCTTTACTGATAGCCCGAAAAGTGTTCATAATCATAATAAAGAAATAGGTTGCCTTCTTGCTCTTGTCTTTGAATTCCTCTTGTCATCTACCGGGAGGCTCCACCTGCGGGAAATCAATAAATCAAAGTTAATTAAATAAATTAAGATAGGGGCTAATATTGTGAGTTAGACGCGCAAGAGTTCATTGCGCAAGTCCATTCAGATAAGAGACTTATTTTTATCCATGTTAGACTTTAAGAGATAGGCCTTTCTTTGGTTGATTGAATCTTGTCCTTCTCGAGGAGCTTTTGATAATGACGCGGCGGGTTTGGATGGTCAAGATAGGGCTAGATGAAGAGACTGAGCTCGGTGCCTTTAGGAAGAATGATTCATGCTCTGTTGCCAGTCGCGCAACTAGGCTTCGTCTACCGCTTCACTAGGATTGCTTCGATGGAAAGAGAGATGCTTTGCTTACTTTATGATTTTTCTTGTCTTCGTCCCGTCAAGAAAGATTCAAAAGCCTCCGGGGGCAAAGACCAAAGAAGACGTTATCACCTTTTTGCAGAGCACAATCAGTTAATTTGTTTACGCCGGCAGCTGCTGCAGCTTCATGTTAGGGTCTTTCTGTCGGGACTCAATCTTATCTGAATCTCTCTTTTGATAAATTTTAAAATAAAAAAGGAGGTTTCGAGTTTAGCGGGTAAAGTCAAATCATAAGTTCATTCCCTTTCCATCAATGCCCCCTAATTCCACGTCACTATCGTTCGTCCCTCGGCACTTAGTGTTCTTCCATTCTACCAATGAATTACTTGTAATAATTCGCAAATCTGAATCGGCTAATTGTTCTCTGATAGCACCTGCTCCTGTGTTTGCCCTTTTTTTATTTTCCCCTAAAGGGTGGCAGTTTCTGGGGGTGCATTTTTCCCGTGGGTGCACACCTCGGGTCCAAGAAGATGAAGGAGATGTAGATTCAGATGGCTTAGGTGCACTCTTACTAGCCCACATTGAAGTTAGTAGTAGCTGAGTTAGTTTACTGCCGCACCAAAAATCTTATTGAAATATGATTATTATCTTAAAGATAGGGTAGGTCCTGGTTTGATTAGCCATGCTGCTCTAGCTCTAGGATATTCAACAAAGAAAGGGGGCCGAGAAAGACCACAGTTCATCTCATTCCAAGATAAGGAGATGGAATGAGAAAGTGTCCCACTCTAGTGGCGGGGAAAGACTTGATTAAGTCAGTTGACAGGATATGCAATGCAAACTTCAGCCCATTCACAAGGGTTCATATAGAGATGAACTACTTGAGTAGGGGAAAGGAATGAGCCCAGATCATCTCTCTTCTCCGCTGCAGGCTCGCTGGGGTTCTTTCAAGAAGCTAGAATCATCACTCTGGGAATGAACTTAAGGAAAGGACACTCGGGTCCGATACTTGAATGTGGGGCGAGTGGAGCATCTCCCTTTATCTATCGGAATCTACCATTGAATGGGCGAAGGGACATCAACCCTTTCTTTCTTCTGCCGGGGCTACCCTTCTCTGGGGGATGTTTCTGTACCGAGTCCGAAGCCATCAGGCTCACTTCAGTCCACGTATGAAAGTGGAGTGGGGAAGCCCTCTCGTGAACAGGATTTCTTACAACTATAGAGTCTGCTCGTTGACTTGCTTTCTCGTCCGCTACTTCTTCGGTACATCTTTTCTTTTCTACTTCTATCAACAAGATATGGTATAGGAAGGAAGGGGCGAGTGATAACGACGCATGGAATGGAATGGAATGAATCGGTTCCTACTTATGAGGTTCCGTGCTCGGTCCTAATTAGATAATATATATATATTAGGAAGTTGCTAGTCTTAAGTCTCTTGCTAAAGGAGAGAGACTAAGAAAAGAGATCTGTGGTTCGAGACCGCTCCGTGGGCTTCCTAATCAGAAAGAGAGCGCCGCTGCTTGCTTTGCTCTCCGGCACCTAGTTGGATGCTTAGAGCTTAAATGCCACCTAGGATGGGAGTTCACTATTTCTCCTCGCAACTCTGAATGCCAGGCTTGATTGTGAAGCATCAGCTGGAGAAGTCTTACCCATGGTTACGAGCATAATTCATTACAGATATATCCCTTACTGAAGCCCGCACGTCAAAGGAGGAACCCCTGCGGTCGAAGGTAAGCACCGAACCGTAACCTAAGTAGGAACTCTCCCCCCAGACCTCTAGCCATTCTTCTTTTATATCTCATTGCGTAGGTTGCGTAGGCCAGAGCAAGCTGAGAATATAGATCCGGATTACGATTCAGAACCAAAAGCAGTTCTTTTAGAAGAAGATATTCAAGACGACATCTCACCGGAATTATTTAAATAAAGAACTTTGCCAACCGGCACCTTTTCTAGCGGACACAGAAGCCTTTGCAATTTCTACCAAGTATAATTTCTTTTTTTTTTTTTCTAGAGTACGATGTAGCTGTTGAGTATGATGCTTTGGGTAAGGAAGATATTCCCATCCACTATACTGTTCTCCCTGCCCTAAATCCCCTTTTTCGGATTCACTCGGACCAGAGAAAGAAAGCAGATCCAGGCGAGCAGAGATCTTGATTGTACGATAAAGAAACCTTCAATCCGTAGGTAGGGCCTTCTAAGCTATGCACATCCGGGGCTACTCAAACATTGCCAGGAACTCAGATACTGTAAAGGAGCTACTTAGATTCTCGCATGTGAGTTTCAGACCTTGAACTACTTTGCCACTATTCTTGAGCACTCGTAAGGGCAGCCTCTCATATGGCACGGAATCGAAGAGGCGCATACGAATTCACTAGAGTCTAAGTCTAATTGCCAATGAGTAATCGCACTCTCTTTCTTGATTTGATTCAGATTCTTGGGGTGCGTTAAGTCGGGCACATTGTAGACCCCTTCTCGAGTGGCAGGCCCCTATGCTTCTGTTTGGTTCTTCATCTCTTCTCTTCTCCTCATCTCCTTTACCTCTCGCTTTTCAGGTTAAAGCGTACCCCGCTTCCTAGCCAAAAGCTCTTTGCTTTGATAAGGTTCCCGCCACCTGCTTGTCTTCTTTGGGAAGATTATGCGGTAGCGGCTCTTGGCCTCCGTACCCGCTACCCAACTCCTTTATATCTAAGAGTGCCAGGGCAACTTGAATGAAGGTCTAAACCCGATCCTGCGCTTTCAATAGTAGTTTAGAGAGGAAGGCCATGCTGGAACGAATGCTCTCTCTTCATTGTCAGTCTCCTTTCTCACATTCTTTACTAGGTGCCAATCTGCTTTGCTTTCCAATGAACTAAGCTTCTTATTTATTTAATAGAATAGAAGTAAGTGAGCAGATAGAAGCTAAGCGTTAAGTGATTGATTCACAAGCCCAGAACTTGCTGACCGTACAAGCCAGAGCGATGCTCATGAACTCTTAACTGCCGATCCCTAACTATACTAGAAAGGTCCTCTTAATGGAAAGGCTCAAGAGCCAAGAAAGAGGACCACTTAGGTAAGAAAGGAAGGAGGGACAGAAGCAAGAAAGTTCATTATAGTCCCGTGCCGGTAGAGGTCCCAGGCCAGTATGCCTTCTGAACCAACTGAATAGGAGTATTGCACTGCTGCGAGTGCTGCTCAGTCAGCTAGAAAAGTAATAAAGAAAGGCCACGGCTAGGAGTTATTCATCATCATCATAGGAAGGTGAGGTGGACAGGCACATAGGAGATAGAGATAGTCAGTTCCATTCTTCTAAGCCTTTACCTGTTAGAGGGAATTTTCTATACTTAAACCCATTTCGCGCGAACATCTTACCTTACCTAGAAAATCGAATTCTTTACCCATCCGGATGCACTATCTAGTCTTAACCCATTGAAAGGGGCGCTCCAAGGGGGGGGGCCACTTTCTTTGAAGGTGCTTAGCCTGGGAAAGTAGGCGTGCCTGGAAAGCATTGAAGAGCTAGTCACCTACCTTTGATTGTATGTGCACAGATCCTTCTTTTTCTGAGTAAGGACCCCTGCCTTACGACTTCAAGAAAGAAAAAAGCCTCTTTTTTAGCATGCTCTCAGGCTTTGCTAGGATTTTGACACTAAAGGCTGCTGACTGATCTTATCGGCAAGGAGCATTTGAGAGTTTTATTGCACCCGCCCCACCTGCTGAGGAAAGTCTTGGACTGCAGCGTTCGAGTTGGTGCTAAGGGTCGAAGAAGCAGTGACGCACTTGACTTGAGCCTCAATCGGAGACCCCTATGAAGTGGAAAGGTCCAGACCTAGCACACGGAAATAAGAACAGGAAGAGGATGGACCAGCGCTAGCTTCGGGTTCCTTGCTCGCCCTTCATCTAGTAGAGATCACTCAATGGTCTTCTTTCGCCGGGCCCCCAATTCCGAAGCTCAGTCAGTGCTCGAATCGGAGAAAGCCATAGTGGGTCTGCCTAATTAATAGAGTGCGACTAGACTGCGTCCCTTCTCCAGATCGAGAACACTTCTAACTTATTCCAGGAGCTAGGCCCGCTACGGACTCATTATATTCTCATGTTTCTTAAAGAGAGGTTTTTGAATTCGGATACCAAAGGGCACCGAGTCCCACTCTGGGAAAAAACTCCTTCTGTCAAGCCATATCCAAGTCGGAATATATTCCTGGTCTTGCTGCTGCAGTCTTTTTCTTTAATAAAAGAAAGGCATTGCTACATCCACGACTCAGGGTAGAGGATCCCGCAATTCCCTATCTATGTTCGGGAGGTCTGGAGAACATGTTAGCTAAAGAAAGAGAGCCTTCAGAACTGGAACTTGGAACCGTACGCAGTACTTTCATTTCATCAACAAAGCAGTTGTACCGTAAAAGCAAGCCAAGGGGAAGGGGGGAGTCTCTTAAGTCGATTTACTGAGGGAGCCAAGGAAGGTTCTAAAGAACCGTACCTCCTGGTTCTGAATTCAGATGCCATGGAACTGAGACCTGCCAGTCAAGGTTCTTCAAGGGCTTTCTTCATCCCAGACTGCTGGGGCCTCTTTTTTCAGTCTTTCTCCAGTTTCCTCCTACGTCTTAAACTAAACCCACTCCGATGCTTTTGCCTAGGTTTTGGTCAGGTGAATCAGCCCACGGAGCGGTTTCAAGTCAGATGAAAACAGACCCTTCTGCGGAAGAAGAGTTTAAGTACGTTGATCCTGGATCTGATGCCCAAGAGCTGGAGATTTTCTTTCTTTCTATTAAAAGAAGGAGTCCCGACTTCAATCATCACTCTTCGGTAGCTACTGGAACTGGTCGTACTGATCGCTACTGTAAGGGCTCAATCTCGTTGGATAAGTCTCTTGCCGCTACGTTAGAAGAATCAGGTGCCGGCTCGCTCCTATGAGTTTAGAGTGAAAGTAGCCTCCTCACTTCCCTCACTCAAGGCTTGCAGAGTCAAAGAAGATAATGTAGTGCAAAGAAGACAAAAGTCTCTTCCACTTACGTAAGAAAGACAGACATGCAAGTCGAATCTAATCAAGCTCCCTTTCCTGCCAATGCAATTGGGAAAGAATCAACTCCAACCGGATGCACGAACCTAAATCTCATTGCTCAGACACGCGCTTGATCATTGAATTGAGTCGGATCCTTGCTGAAGTGAAGTATTATACGAGGAATTGAAAGGGGAGATCCATCCCATCCTATCCTGCTCGACCGAATCTCATGCAACTGGGGATGAACCTTTCAGTCTAACTCGTAGCAGGCACAATCTTCTTTTATCTTCAAGTCCACTATGATGATGACCTCGTTGCCAGTGAAAGAGACGAGAATAAGTTGATAGGGGGACCTCCGAGTCTAAGCTCCATATGAATGAGTATCAGTAGTTGGGCTTCTTTTCGGGCTCCCTCCCCTGCTTCAATTCCCTTCTTCTCCTCCTAAGAATGGTCCCCCTAAGAGTGTGATCCTGGCTCATTTGTATGATGTCTCCTGATTGATGTATTGGAGAATTGAGAGTATGATTTGCCCTATCGCATCGCATAGCAGGTTCTTCATATCTTCTGACGGAATGCTTGGCTCAGAATCATTAGAGGGCGAGACTTGAACCTAGCGCATTTCTTTCCCCATGCTTGACGGGCGTATGAACTGGAGTGAATCATAGGTAGCAAAGTGAGACGGATCAGTCGCACACCTACGTACGTGGAAAGAATATGATTTTGCCTGTGAAATAAGGCAAAGAGGAAGTTTGGCATATTTTTCTTTTTTTTTTCATGCTTCTTTGAAAGAGAGATAGGGCATGAGCTCGAGCTATTCCTGCAAGAGACCCTCGTTTTCCTTTCTTTCCGTCAACAAGAGTTATGAATGGTGAATAAGTGAATGAATGGCACTCAAAAGCATAATCCAAGCGCTTATGCTATGCACTGCACTGCTGCTCAAAGAGAAAGAAAAGAAGAAGATGCCCTCACCCCTTCTCCTTGAGCTAGACAGACTATAGAGCTAGGATTCAGTAGAGAGCTCATTCTCGACCCCTTCTCTCACTAGGTATTCCACACCTTCTTCCGCCCTCTGAGACTACCTTCTTCCCCACTTTCCTTAGCGAGGTCTTCTACACCTTGCAATAGCTAATTCCCCACATTCCTATAGATAGGTCTCACCCACCGTTCATTAGCGGATAGTTATAGAGCGGATAGTTATAGTTCCTACGGGGAATGGAATGCCACTTCCGAGCTAGCCCTAAGCACGACGTCCTACCAGAGAGAGCCGCCCACTCCTCATTGGATTCCAATCTACCATGTTGGAGAACATCCAGGAGCTCAGATCCGAGTTTCGGAACTCGCTCGTAGGAATACAATGAGGGGGAATAGGAAAGGGAGAATAGGAGTAGGTCCCCTGTCCAGAGCAGATCGCCCGGACACCAACTATTTCTTTAGCCCTCTACTGCCTTTCTGACTTGAATTGATCGGACATCACCAACCACTCCGTGGGTTTACTAAATCCTCGAATCCCTCCGCCTCTTTGCCTTTGTCCAAGTGCAAGTAGCCGTATGAGCCAGCTCCCGGTCCAGCAGTGCGAGTCACCCTTGACTTGAGCAGAAAACAGATGAGACGGAGATGATTACTTTATTATTAATTTATTTTATAATTAATATAGTAGAAATAGATATAGTTGCTGAGTCCGTGGTCCGGGAAGGCATAACGAGTAATGAAGGGCCGAGAAGAGAAAGCCGAACTATACTAGTCTCCGCTTTCTTTAAATGAAAAAAGATAGCTCAGTGAATGGAAGAGGATCAGCCCGAACCCAGTCACTCTCAGGTTTTCATTCATGACAAAGAGGTGTCCTCCCTTGAAGCAATAGCAGTAGCTGGGTAGGCTATAGTGGGTTCTGATGATAGTTCCATTCCGAGTGTAGAGAGAATTCTGGGTTTTCTGGTCTAGGCTCAGACTCATACCTCTCGTGCTCACTACCTAAGTGAAGCCCGGGAAGAAGGAGAACCGTGTATGGCGGCAGAGGGACCAGCGCCTCAGAGTGAAGTAGTAATTCCTTTCCTGCCATGGTTAAGATAAGATTCTTTTGACGGTGAAGATTCAGGTTCTTACCTCCTCGTTGGAACGTTAGTGAATCTCGTTCGCTCCTCCTTCGCCACGTCTGCGTACTACTGTCAACCAAAGGATGGTGTGGTCCAGCATCTGCTCGACAACTATGGCTTGTTCTCCTTACAGCATCTATAGTCAGCTTTCACTTACTGCCCGGAGAGCTTGCCTCGAACTGGCCATGCTTGGCGGCTCACTCTTATTCAATCAATTCATCCGCTAAAGCCAGAGAAGCATATAATCGTGATATTATCGTCGTTCTCGAAACTGGGCATACGGGTAGTACAATAGAAGGCCGCATACAGAATTGATTCATAGAGCAGGCAACTCACCCTACGCACGGGCAATGAAGCCTGAGAGAGTTTTCATAAAGAATCGTAATAACGTCAATTAAGAGTTCTTCTTTAGCGTAAGTGGTATGCCGTTGACGGATTAAGCAGCCGCTTCAAACCTTCTATTCCCGGTCAATACTCACTGCGAGTGGGCGAAGAGACTGAGAAAGAGACGTCGACTTGTCGTTAAGTAACTCACATAACACCACGAATACAACTAGTCCCAAACGATTATGACCGCTTGGAGATTGAGACGGAGCTTACAGAAGAAGCTGCTCTTGCTTAAGGCGCTCTTCCCGCTAGTAAGCCGAAAAACGAATCCGGCTCCGCTCTTTCTTACTTTCCCATTCGGGTGGACAAGGCTCTAAAGGGACTGAAGGCAGGGGAGGCTTTGAACTCACACTTTGGTAAGAATGAATTGATCACTCTTCCTTTCAGCGGAATCCGCTTCTATCGCACACTATCCGCGTCCTTATCACTCGCACTATCTAGCGCTTTCCCTGCTTTTTCCTCACCTTGCATTGCAGCAAGTGTAGGCTCTTTCATTGGAGGGGACGATTCCGGCCTCAGGGGCCCTCCTCACTTTAGGAAGGAAGGCGCTCGCTATTACCAGTCCCATGTACTCTATCCACCGTAGCAGATCAAGACCGACAATCGCGCATCATCGCATTCATATTCAATGATAGCGAGATCGCCAAGCAGACCTTGTCTAACTTGCTTGAGGCCATTATCGACTGGATTAAGTCTATCAGATCTTTCGTAGTTTCTACACCCAAAGCCATTAAATTGATACCCTTCTAGTAAGTTGCTCAGGGTAACGACGTGGAGGTACGAGTGAGAACGACGTGGGTAGGTAAAAAAGCACATCATAACTCGCACCACATTAGATCGCACTTGACCGAGCCTCATTGTTCTCTTTCGTTGTGCCCATCTATCGGATTTGAAGACCTCTTTCCAAGGACAGTCAACGATAGCGGCAAATAGAGATAGCGATAGACACTGGATCGAAGACGAGAAGCACTACATCAACACTGAAAAAGCACACTTATAAAAGAGAATATGACAAGAGAATCATAAAGAATAAGCTTTTCGGTGCTCAAAGATCATAAGAAAAGAGCTGTACTTATATGATATGATTGGAACTGGACTGGAACACTCCACTTTATCATATCAGGAACGTCGACTTGCACTTGTCGAATTGACTCCTGGCTCATATGAACATAGGCCACTCAACAATGACCTTCCACTCCCAGAATCGAGAGACTCTGAATAAGGACCTTCGGGAGATTATTACCGAACGACTTTCTGTCCTCTTCGCTTCCGTTTTTCCGCTTGCTGACGACGGAAGGCTCGCGTTGGACTTAGTTGGAAAGGTAGGTCTCCTGCTCACTTCTTTAGTTTGAGTAGGGCGGGTAGCTTGGGAGATCCCATTCCTCACCTTGACCCTTGTCCCCAGACTGAACTCGAGCAAGACTTGTCTACTTTCGAAAGAGTCTGGCCTGTCCATCCACCGATATGAGTCTTTCTGACCGCTGGAGTCCGCCCTATCACACTTCCTTTCCATCCCTGCCGATTGAAGAAAGCGTATCAAGACCAGGCCATGGTGAATGAAGCCGTGTGATCATTCTCTCTTTCTTCGTTATACGGCTTGTGGTATGGTTCTTTTCTTTGTCTATCTTTATTAGATTATTAAACTTCTATCTCTTATAAGTCAAAAAAACGAGCCCCGTAGTCACTTCCTTTAGTCAGACGTCGCTGTCGCTCGTACCTCAACGTCTTAACGTCGCTATTGCAATTACTCTCTCTTTTTAAGTAACGCTCTCGCTCAAATACTATCTTATTATATTATTAGTTCGCTCTCGCTCTACTTAAATATCAAAGTGTAGTTCGCCCCGTCTACTCGTATTATATTAGTTTAGTTCGCTGTCGCTCTCCCCTTTCATTAGCTCTTCATGTCTTTCACTCATATTCTCTTTTTGTTTTTCTTCTGAGTACTCTACAGGAAGGGAATATGAATAGATGCAATTTATTCTATATTCTAAGCTCTCTGGGCCAGTTCCAGGCATCTAGTTTGAAGTTAGAGTTTCGAGGTATGCATTAATATTCTATATCAACTAGTCAGAAAGAAAGAATTATCTTACATCCTGCGTAAGTCCAAGCAGTCAAAGCGCTTTCATTTGCTGTCGATCCAGCCCATCCAATAATTTGAGAATAAAGGAAAGCTCAAAAGTCCTAAGTGATTGGATACGGGGTTATGGGTTCTACTCCTAGTCTAGTCTATCAAGGCTTAGAGTTAGTAGTTGCTTTCGATGTCGTACCAGGCAGGTCACACACTCTAATCATATCCTGGCCATCCAATTGCAGCAGCCCCTCAAATGGAAGTCTTAGGTTAACCCGCCACACCCTCTACCTGATTTGAAGATCACGTACTTTTTATGCCATCCTTTTTTTTTTATCTCTCTCCTTGCTACCGAAAACCCTTGATGACGGCTAGTAACCCTTTGTATTCACCACTAATATCTAAGGCACGGCGAGATGCGTGAATAGCAATGCTAGTCGTAAGAGATCATTTCTAGCTAGCAAGGATAAGGAAGCAAACGGAGAGAGCTTCGTTTAAGGGAAGGAACGAGTAGAATACTTGGAACTCTTCGGTAAAGGTGATGGGTTGAGGGACGAGCGACAGCGACGTGCTTTGCCCTATCATTGCCTTCAGGCCTTCCGGTGGGGTATCCTGGGGCGGGTTTTGCACACTAAAGAAGATGTCAGTGTGCTTCTGGGATATCTTGAGCAGTTCGCAAATGGAACCGTTCCTAAGCAGCTCTAAGATGTCGTACTCGGGCACGTCCGCCCAAGCTGGGGATCATTGCCTTGCAAATGAGGCTGTTGATCTAGCTTCCTTATAAAGAATAAATGAATCTCCTCCAGTTCATGAGTCTCAACATAACATCCAAGTGGGGCTCTGGTCATTGATACCCATCTGGCAATCAGGGAAAGATGGAAGAAAGATGAAGATGAAATAGCCAACCTCTAGAGGCAAATGTAGGAAATGTGCACCTTGTCATTCCAGAGAGGGAAGCGCTGTCCCTGCTGTAATTGGGAGCAGCTGGAGGCATGAACCCAAGTTGGGAGCACCTATAACTCAACCACTTTCATCAAAGGCAAGGGACGAGCGACAGCGCACTTACTTAAAAAGAGCAAGATGCGAGAGCTAACACTGACTTAAAAAGAGAGAGTAATTGCAAGAGCGCACCTGTCTTATTTAGAGCAAGATGCGACAGCTAAATAATATTAGAGCGATAGCTAAGTGGAGTTGAGACGGGTAACGACGTGGCCCAATCAGCCAGCGTCGGCTGACTCATTGGCAGCTCAAAAGGCCCGAGGTACGACGGGTTCTCAAAGCCAAGTTCAGTGGGCATAAAAGGAAAAAAAGAAAAGTGTCATCTTTTGACCCATATAGTAGGGTCCTATACCCAGCACATCATGTTATCATTCTCTTTTCTCCAACAATAGGTTGGCTCTGAAGATCTCCAAGCCGCCTAAATTCTCTAAGTTGAATGGTGGGGATCGCCACAAGAGCATATAGCATACTATGTGACTACCATGGGTGATCTCGCTGGGGATGAGTCCTACAACTCATGACACTTTGGGACTGAACTCAGCGGGACTGCATTTGAGTGGTATTCAAAGTTGGAACCTGGATCTATTTTGGACTGGAGAGACATACAGTGAAAATGGGATGAAAAGCTTTATATCTCTGAAAGGGAGCTGGCAGAGTTGTTAGCGACCAAACGAGCGAGGAGTACGGACTTCATTCATAAAACGGTGGTGAAACCTTAGCATGTCTTGTAAGAGACCACCATGTCAAGAAGATGCAGTTACCATGTGCAAGGCGAACCTCAGATATGATATCGCCTCTAAGCTCGTGGGGTTTGACATCAAAACTATCGATCGGCTCGCAGTAGCCCATATCTTAACATTCCTGGTTCATTATCCTTAAGTGGGAGGTTCAAGTTCAGCTCTTAAACAAAAACTAAATGAGAAGAAAAAGGGTGCCAATGAGGGACGAGCGATAGCGACGTGGCGATCTTGATGCAGAGATCGGGGAAGGGTAGGAAGGAGAAGGGACGAGTGAGAACGACGTGGAGGGACTCAACCCTCATCTCACACTTGACCAGAAAAAGCACTTTACGTATAGGCATAGCAGTGACCCGAACCGCAGTGCTCATCCAAGAGGGTAGTGTCTTCTGCATTGCGCTAAAAAAGCCTCACTATTCCCATGTCTTTCTTGGTTGGACCAACCCAACCGGCGATTTGCTACAAAGTCTTTCTTCATTTTGAGAGCAAGAAGCGGAACCAAAATCAAGCTTTCTTTATTTATCTTTATGGATAACCAATCCATTTTCCAATATTGTTGGGACACTTTCCCCAAGAAATGGGTACTGCAAATGAAAAGATCGGAACATGGGAATAGATCTTATACCAATACTGACTACCTATTTCCATTGTTGTGCTTTCTAAAATTGCATACCTATACAAGGGTTCAAGTTTCGATCGATATTTGCGGAGTTGATCATCCCTCTCGAAAACGAAGATTTGAAGTTGTCCATAATTTACTGAGTACTCGGTATAACTCACGCATTCGTGTACAAACAAGTGCAGACGAAGTAACACGAATCTCTCCGGTAGTCAGTCCATTTCCATCAGCCGGCCGGTGGGAGCGAGAAGTTTGGGATATGTTTGGTGTTTCTTCCAGAAAGAATCCGGATTTACGCCGTATATCAACAGATCATGGTTTCGAGGGTCATCCATTACGAAAAGACTTTCCTCTGAGTGGATATGTGGAAGTACGCTATTCTGATCCAGAGAAACGTGTGGTTTCTGAACCCATTGAGATGACCCAAGAATTTAGCTATTTCGATTCTGCTAGTCCTTGGGAACAGCGTTGCGACGGATAATGAAGAATCAACCAACATAGGTCTAGTCCAGGGGACAAAGAAATAGGAAATGCTATTTGCTTCTTAAGAATCATAACTTATATGAAATGAAAGCGGGCGTCGGATATCATTGATCAATCCATTCTTCCTAGTATGGAATCAGTAGTCAAGAAAAAGTACTGCGTCTCGATCTATACGAAAGGGCACTGGTTTTTCTTTTCTTTCGGTTTCATTGATAGCAGAAGACTAGCTAGCTCCCGTTTTCAGGCTCCGCTAGCTAGCTAGCTAGCCCCACCCCTACGGAATGCCTACGCTTGCTGCTCGCTCAGTGTCAGTAGAAGGGAAGAAATGAATGGTCACTCCTTTTTTTTAGGAACATAGCTCGCCTTACGACTGTTGCACTTCACTCGCAGCTCGCTGGCTCCTTCATTCACTTGCTCATGAACTCGCTGCTTCGCCAGAAGCGACGAAGTTTGGGTGGGAAGGCCGACGATGGAAATGAGGGGGAGGCTAAGCAGTCGTAGAAGCTTTGCCCCTTGCTTTACAGAAAGAGTGACTTACTTACTTTATTACCTTATTATCCCGGAACGCTTGCTAATCTAATAGTTCCCTTCAATCTTCTGCTGAACGAACGCCACCATCCTTCTTATTCAGGAACCCATTGAGGGGGGCGTCGGCCCGGGAAGGGGGGAGTGGCCGAGTGGTCAAAAGCGACAGAATGTAAATCTGTTGAAGGTTTTCTACGTAGGTTCGAATCCTGCCTCTCCCACTTGTTGTAGACTTAAGAGAAGAGAAAGTAGGCGTCAGCGTAGGAGGGCCGCGAAGCTCTTTTTTTTTTGCCGTGCCGTGAAGTTCAATTGTATCGTATGCTAGTTAGAGAGGTTGGCGAACTACTACGATCTATAGAGATTGCCCTTATTTATATCTAATCCCAACGAGACGAGAAGCGAGTCGCTTCCGGCGTCGGCTTGTAGTCTCTGCAGTCGGCACACGCACGCACCCGCCTTCATGCCTCCTTGGTTCGGGACGGTCGATACATACGATAGACGAAAGAAGCGCCCACCCTGCTTCCGGGCGCGCGCCATGTAGTTTTTCAGTAGCAAACTCCTCGAAGCCACGTCGCCCCGTCTACTCGTAAACTATTAGTTTAGTTCGCTACCGCTCGTCCCTGTAGTTTTGAAGCAAGAAGCAACGGATTGAGCGCGCAAGGCGCGAAAGAAAGAAGAGGCTCAAGCCCACAAGCATTAGCGCTGCCGAAGCTGGAGAACGCAAGTTTGATCGAGGATTGGAGAGGAGAGGTGGAATAAAAAGCTCGGGATGGATTTAGGAGTCTTTGTGCGAGCCGTATGCGGTGAGAGTCGCACGTACGGTTACGAGGGGGGTTCGCGTCTATACGTGTAGTGTGGTAGTTGGGCCTACCCACCCTCTTTGTTCCATGATCTATGGGTCTACTGGAGCTACCCACTTCGATCAATTAGCCAAGATTTTGACCGGATACGAAATCACTGGTGCTCGATCTAGTGGTATTTTGATGGGGATTCTCTTTATCGCTGTAGGATCCCTATTCAAGATCACTGCAGTTCCTCTTCGGGCGGCTGTAGGACGGACGGCCCCCTATAGGTAGTAGGGTAGGATGGGTGGTACCGCTCTTCATGCGGCCAATCCTCCTAACTGCGCGCGGGCCGGGCTTAGAGCGCGTGAAACTAATCACTACCTCGTAAGGGCGTTGAGACCATAGCATGTTACACAAAAGCGCCGCTTTCTCTGGAGTGTTGTCACACTGCTGCCCGACTAGAAGAGCGACTCGCTCTGTAGTGTTGTCACACAAGATAAGCACTAGCCCGCCTGCTGGCCGGGCGAATCTCAGTTCTCTTCCGGTCAACTGTCCACCCGCTAAATTAAAAGACAGTGGAATCACGCAACGCACGCAGCTGGTGTGCTTCCTGCCCACGAGGAAAGAAGAGCGAGAAGGTTCTGATTTGACGCAGCATGGGAGCTGATTACCCAAAAAATGCCTGGGAAAAAAGAACAGATATCTCGGTAACGAAAACCATAGGAGGCAGTATTAGCGAGATCCAACGGTGAACAGCTGCCCAAAAGAAAAAGCGCCTGGAAGTCCGAGGACCTTGAGTACCCTACCCCCGAACCAGCAGCCTTCGCGCCAAGCTTAGACCGCCCTTGTCCCTTTCCTTTTTCCATTCAGCCTACTTCTGAGCTTTGTTCCGTCAGTCTAAGGCAAAGCTTAAGTGGTTCGCCTACCTTACTCACTTGACGAAAGGGAAGGCCCGAGGACGGGTAATAATATAATAAGATAGTATTTGGGCCTTTTTCAAAGTGACGCTTTGCTCGCTTCCGAGGGTGCCCTTGAGCCTTACCCTTTCGAGCAAGCTTTCGCCCCCGTCGTTCTCACACCGCAGTCGTTCATGGCAAGATATTAGTAAGTCCGACAGATCTGCCCATGGGGGAAGTAAGACGCCCCTCTCTCTCTCTCCCTCTCCAACTCAGTAATTGAATGATTATCAAAGTCGAGTCAAAAAAGAGCCTATTGGGATACCCTCAACTACTTGAGCTTTAGCTTCCGCGACCCGTTTCACGTCGCTCCCCGTCTCAAATGTTGTGCGTCTCGTCCCTTTCGTCACTACTGTCGATTCAAAAGGCGAAGAGCCCCCCTCGTATGGGTGGGGTCTTTGTGGGAAGCTGCCTTGGATATGAGGAATTCCGTTTATATATAAATAGAACAAAGGCTAAGTCCGTGACGAAGCGAAGATCTTTCTATCAATAGTACGGAATGACGGGGGATAGGATCTATCTGCTCTCTCTCTCCATTTTATTGTTCTTCAATTTAGAGAGAAAGAGCAGATAGAACTATCAACAAAAAACTCAATCGGGAGATGATTAAATAATAGATACATAGACAGATAAAGGGATGTCTATTATATTCCGATTCTATTTAATTCTATTTCTTTATCATCTATCTCTTGTCTATCTATCTATGAATAAAGTAAAAAGAGTTCGTTTTTGGGTTCCCCGAAGCCCCGAATGGATTGGATCCTTTCTGCTTCTGCCAACGAAATGAAGGCCTCGCCCGTTCCGAATGCTTCTCCGATCCTGAACGCGAAGAGAATAAGATGCTGCTCCCCCTCCCTCTGTCTTTTGGTGGTCTAGTCTAAAGAACCTGGGTACAAACCCCTTACACTTTTCTACTTCGTTACCGGTAAGGCCGGCCACAGACACCAATGCCATCCGCCCCACCGAGTATGAATCCTCCTGGAATCCGGGGCGACTCAAGAATGGGGACCTGGAAATCGAAACCCATGACTCTGACCATCTCGTACAACTTCCACTGTAAGCCAAAGCGGACCCTTCGGGGTCAACACTGACTACTTTCCAGTCTTTATTGACAACTGGTGAGTCCAGGAGTTCCTCGATGGTCACCGTAGGAGAGAGCGCGAAGCATACCATGAAAGGTACGCGAGCCACTGCAAGATCCAACCCCGCAAAACAAACCGACCATTCAATAAAATCACGCAACGTCGCCCGTCGCTATCGCTCTACTTAAATATCAAAGTGTAGTTCACTTCGGACGCTACTATCATTCGTCTCGTCCCTTTTGCTAAAATCGCATCGGGCGGGACTGTGATATCTGTTGGTCCGCTTACGCAGATAGTTAATTAAGACACCTTGCAAGTATGGGGGGTCTGCCTCCACCTAACCAAAAGGTAAAGGGGAGAGGCCCTTGAATGTATGAACAGTAGACACGCTCGAAATGTCGATTTCGATGTGTCTCCCAAACTGCCAATTGGCTCAAACCCTAACCACCCACCCGCATTAAACGGGGAAACCCGAGATTAGGGTCTTTAATCCAGACTCTTACCAGTCCGAAAGGATGGTGTGAGTGAATTAGGTCTTTTATCGACACAGGGCTTAAGTCCGAGATTACGGACCCTAAAGCGCTTGGCAAATTCGGCACAACCTGTATCAGATATGAGGGATTTATGGTATGAGACCCTCACTCCCAATCTGGACAGTGTGTGTTCATACACCGCGGCAACGCGAGAATCAGCGATGACAGCATCATCGCCGAGAATCGCATAGTTGCGGAACTCCTTCCACGGGTACACTTGCTCTGCACACCACCACACCTTTTTTTGGTGGGACAGGGCGGGCCAGGAAGAGTAATAAAAGAGAGGGCCGAAATGATAATGAGGGCTCGCTTTAAAGTGAGGGGGAAGGACTTATACTATATTATTAAGTGTTGAGGGCTCTGACTCGACTTTTCTAAAGTGGAACGTAAGTATGCGAGAGGGAGGTCAAAGAGGGAGTAGAAGTATTATATTGGTAGAAGTAAACTATTGATAGGCTCGAGCGTATGCGAGAGGGCGAGGAGGTAGGCTCGAGCGATAGCGAGAGGGTATCCCCAGATATGCTCGACTGATAAGGAGAGGGGGAAGGACTTATAGATTAGGAGATAGAGCTCGAGCGTATGCGAGAGGGTATCCCCAGATATGCTCGACTGATAAGGAGAGGGGGAAGGACTTATAGATTAGGAGATAGAGCTCGAGCGTATGCGAGAGGGTATCCCCAGATATGCTCGACTGAAAAGGAGAGGGGGAAGGACTTATAGATGATAGAGCTCGAGCGTATGCGAGAGGGCCGACGAAAAAATATGGGTATATAGGCAGCGCAATTAAGTTAGTATTTTTGGGAGATTGTAGAGCCCTATATTATGTTGTGTTTCTGGCTCGACCAAAGGGAGAGGGAGAGGTAGAAGTAAACTATTACTATTGAGAGGCTCCAAGTTATTTAAGTCGAGGGTATCAAAAGAGAGGCTCGACTAAAAGGAGAGGGGGAAGGACTTATAGATTAGGGAGATAGAGCTCGAGCGATAGCGAGAGGGCCGATTTATGTGTATGTGCAACAATATTCGACGGGATCGACCGTCAGGGAGATTGTAGGAGTCAGGATAGGCTCGCTTTAAAGTTAGGGGTAGAGTTCATTCCAAGATCTGTCTACGTTTCGTAGCCATTCACGACTACTTACTTATCCAAAAATTATGATATTTTGTAATGCCATTCAGATATTCGACTGTAGCGGTCGGGGCTCTTTATGCGATAGCGAAGGGCTCGCTCTAAATCTAAAGTAAAGAAATGGTTAAGTCTATTAGATCTGTCTACGTTTCGTAGACTGGGACGAGCGGAGCGACGACGTGGGAGAGTACTATTAGATTAGATTAGTCCGAGCGATACTAAGTAGCTACGTTGAGACGGGTAACGACGTGGGATCGCTCTAAATCTAAAGTAAAGTCTAGGGACGACCAAAGGGGCGACTCTTTTTTTACTCGACTTTTTTCATTTTTTTACTCGACTTTTTTCATTTTTTTACTCGACTTTTATAATTTGACTCGACTTTTCTAATTTGACTCGACTTTTCTAAAGTTTCAAATAAGCAAATAAGCAAATAAGTAAATAAGGATGACTTGATTTTAAGATGAGACTTTCTTTTGAAAGTTTCAAATAAGTATGAGACTTTCTTTTGAAAGTTTCAAGTAAGTCAGGGGTAGATCTGTCGTAGTTTCGTAGGAAAGTAGTAAATGGCCCCAAAGGCCATTTAGACTCCTTCCATTCCATTTCTACCCTTTAATTTAAGTAAGTTGCTGAGCTCGACCGGAGTAATGACGGGCTGCAGGCCCAAAGACGATCTTTCGACTGGGATCGACCTAAAGTCCGATAGTAGGAGTCAGGATAGGCTCGACCTAAGATTGATGAGACTTTCTTTTTTTTTTTTTTTCTTTTTCAAAGATTCAAGTTAAGTTAATTATAATCTCTCTTCTCGGGCTCTCGACTTTGAAAGTGGAAAGTAAGTTAAGGAGAGGGACGATGAATGTGAGAACGACGTGTTGAATAGCTCGTACGAGCGACAGCGACGTGAGTGAATTCAAAGATCTTTCGTAGTTTCGTTGAACTGACTTATGTTAATATTCGACTATTTACAACTATTATATTATTACTTATCTTTATTGCCTAAAAGATATTCTTATTCGTATTTAAGTAGCGGTTGGGACAAATTATTACATCTGTCGGACTCTCTCTTATTTTCCCATGTTAGACCTGCGATAGCGACGTCACGACGGGTTATAGTGGAGACGGGTTAGGGTAGACGTTGAGACGGGGTGATAACGACGCGCTACGAAACGAGCCCGTTTTCTCTTTACGAACGGAATCTCAAATATGTTACAAGCAAGTGCCGAATTAACGACACTCGAAGCCCTCCCGAAGAAGGTACGAGCGACAGCGACGTGAAAAGAATTAATAATGGCCATCGATCGGTGGCCGATTTCAAATCGAAGGACGTTCCTCTTGCCAACTAGTCTATCAAGAGGTCTGGTTTGGAAGAAGATCCATGGTTCTCCAAAACCCGCATTAGCCAGTCATGGACCGGCCTCCTCTTCTTGACATAGTTCCCAATGGCGAATATGATCCTCTGACCCCCGCCCTCAACCGACTGACCCAGCCGACCACTCACAGGAGGACACCCGACTTCGTCGCAATTGGGTAGAGTGGGGCGGGCCTCAAACCACTCCAAATCGCGGCCTGAGAACAACTTGTCGTCCCAGGCAAACTGAGTCATGGGCCTCCATAGGGCGCCTTGAGACCACTGTTCACCATAACCATGAACTAAATGAATAAGAAAGGTGAACGCCGCCATCTCACAAGGTAACGAAGTTCAGATAGATCTGACTCTACTATCACCCGTCCACTTGGTGCGACGACGTATGATCTCTTGGGCCTCCCTATGTGTGGGTAAGGCCTGTAAGGTCGGTTCCCACGTCATCCCTTGGTTCAGGGGAATGGTGGGAAGCCAGGGCATGCTTGCAGAGATGGACTAAGGACAGTTTAAGGTCCCCAACCCACTCTACAACGGAATCAATATCATCGACAGGACGGGCGGAAGCTCTTATCCACCCTCTTTGCCTTGCAAAGAACCTTTGCTAAAGATAAGAAGGACAGATAGACCTGAACCGTCCGCCAACTCATCCCTTATATACATCATCAAACGATGGAAAGAGGGAATGATACGAGGATAGCCCGACCGGGGAGACCAGGGCTGGTAGGAGCGTATGAGGGCCTTTGATACCCCCCGCTTTGAAGAGAAGAGGAGCGAATGATAATGACGCCAAATATAAAGCAAGGTGCAACCAACCTGACTTCTTACCTAACCTACCAACCCTCCCTCTGTTTCCGCTTTGCTAATCTTCCTCTCTCAAGCGGGCCGGGCTAAAAGGGCTAGGGGTCGAGAAGACGCTCTTCTCTTAGGTCCTTTTTTAATCTCCGGAAAGCGCCCTCTTTTTCTCATCCCTGCTGCTTCCCAGAGGTTTGTATTGAACGCATGGCGTGACCCCTCCAATCATATGTTTGAGCCTATGTTCAAACCAAAACAACCCCGGGGCCCCAAAAGGGGAATGAAAGAATGCCTGCCGACGTTCAGATAAGGGAATGCTTCCCAAACCACTAAAGGAAAGGTACGAGCGACAGCGACGTCTGACTAAAGGAAGTGACTACGGGGCTCGGTTAAGATTGACTCGACTTCTAATCATTCAATTGAATTTGACTCGACTTTTCCAATCATTCAATTTCAGTCTCGACTTTTCTAATCATTCAATTGAATTTGACTCGACTTTTCCAATCATTCAATTTCAGTCTCGACTTTTCTAATCATTCAATTAAGGTAGGGAGAGAGACGAGCGATCATTCTGCGACGTTGACGAGAAAACGCTTTCGGAGATCGAGATGTCGATTTCTTTTGAATCGAAAACGAAGAAGGCCGAGAAACACAAAATGCACACCGCCATTTTCCGGCTCGGCCCGGGAAAGCGCTGGCAAGAACATAAAGGAAGGGGTCCATGTAGCTGCAGCGCCCGCCCACTGAGCAGCAGGTTCGGCATCTACTACAAAAGAAAGAGAGAATCCACTTCTGATAACCACGTCTGTGCTAGGCAGCGTGTGGAATGGCCGAGAGCGGACCCTGAAGGATATATAATCCAAGCCGAGAGTGGAGTTACGTGAACAGCCGTCTGATGGAAAACCACTTTCACGTTCGGTTCAGAGAGCACTTTTATCGTTGATCATTCCTCGTTCCCTTTTGTGTTCATTCCCCAGCTAGAATTAATAACTTGTGGGGCCCTCTCTATTCAATCTCTCGAGCCCCGAACCTCCCTCTCCCTCGGACTCATTCTCTCTTTTGACTCAATATATGTGGGCACCTGATATCTATGAGGGTTCACCCACCCCGGTGACAGCATTCCTTTCTATTGCGCCTAAAATCTCTATTTCTGCAAATATGTCACGTGTTTCTATTGTTGGTTCCTATGGAGGTACATTGCAACAAATCTTCTTTTTCTGCAGCATTGCTTCTATGATCTTAGGAGCACTGGCCGCCATGGCCCAAACGAAAGTCAAAAGACCTCTAGCTCATAGTTCGATTGGACATGTAGGTTATATTCGTACTGCTTTCTCATGTGGAACCATAGAAGGAATGAATTCACTACTAATTGGTATCTTTATTTATGTATCAATGACGATAGATGCATTCGCCATAGTTCCAGCATTACGGCAAACCCGTGTCAAATATATAGCGGATTTGGGCGCTCTAGCCAAAACGAATCCTATTTCGGCTATGACCTTCTCCATTACAATGTTCTCATACGCAGGAATACCCCCGTTAGCCGGCTTTTTTAGCAAATTCTATTTGTTCTTCGCTGCTTTGGGTTGTGGGGCTTACTTCCTAGCCCCTGTGGGAGTAGTGACTAGCGTTATAGGTCGTTGGGCGGCCGGAAGGTTGCCATGAGTAAGGTTGGGGGACCGAAGGCGGAGTGCACCGGACACGTAGCTTACCGAATCAGTTGCGACACGGATGGGAATGCATGCTACGAAAGACAGGGTCGAGTCTGATACATCAACCGTCGACTCCATATCCTTGTACGAGTCCACAATCACTACACGAGATGAACCTGGGTTTGGTGAATGGAAGTTGGCCTTAGGTGTAATAGGACTCCCAGTTACTGCGCGCGATCGTATACTGAGCCCGTCGGTTGTTGGAACGACGCGAGCCGGGCCGGGCCTCGATTCAATTCAGAAAGATGAAGGGACAGAGGTGACTAATTCCCCATCTCATTTGGGGCAAAAAACGAATCGACATCTCGATGGGAGACAGCCCTTTCCATTTAAGTTGGGAAAGAACGGCGAAGTCCATCCGAACCGTCCAATGAAGAAATAAGAGGGACGAGCGAGAGCGTTACTTAATTCGAGAAAGAGTAATTGCGATAGCGACGTTAAGGGGGCGCGCGAAGCGCATGCGGAACGGGCACGGAGAAAGAAAGAAGTGTGGAGGAGACCGAGCTCATTCCCTTCGCTTCCTGGGCCCAAAGCAGTGCTTTCTTTCCTGGCCAAAGAAAGGATTTGGGGCTTCTTGCAAAAGATAGAAAGATAGAAAGATAGATCCATCCATCTATCCGGATATCTAAAAAATAATCGATTTCATTCCAACTTTGTTTGATGAAAAGAACTGCGCTTAGCCCCCCCGCTCAAGAAAGGGCTCTGCTGCAATGGATGGCAGAGGGTCCGTAGTACCCACAGGAGTGATCCAGTAGCCGGGAAGGGGCCTAGAAGTGCCTACTACTACACCACACTACACTTGGCTCTACACATTTACAGAGCTCACCCCTGTCCAGTGTCTGGCAGAACGTTGGGGGCTTCAATCCTGACTCCTTATCCCCATCTCAGCCCAGGCTAACGGAGCCTTACAGGGGAGAGAGTGGAGCCTCTCCACGTCGCTATCGCGATTACTCTTGTTCGAAAGCTGAGTCAGTGTTAGCTCTCGCATCTTGCTCTAAATAAGACAGGTGCGCTCTCGCTCGAGACTTAACACGAAATGTTGTGCGTCTCGTCCCTCTTCATTCTCTACAGGGGTCTCTGCCCACATGGAAGCGGGGCAGAGATGGCAAAGATCAAACACGGGAATAAGAACGTCGTTCCCGTCGTGACGTCGCCCCCGTCGTCGCCCCCGTCGTGACGTCGCCCCCGTCGTCGCCCCCGTCGTGACGTCTTAACGTCTACCCTTGAATATTTATCACTCGGACCTTCCTTTTTTATCATTTTGATAGAGGGGGATGGATAAAGTGGACAAAGAAAGGAGAAACTGAAATCCGACAGCGACGTCTGACTAAAGGAAGTGACTACGGGGCTCGGTTAAGATTGACTCGACTTCTAATCATTCAATTGAATTTGACTCGACTTTTCTAATCATTCAATTGAATTTGACTCGACTTTTCCAATCATTCAATTTCAGTCTCGACTTTTCTAATCATTCAATTAAGGTAGGGAGAGAGACGAGCGATCATTCTGCGACGTGGAGAAAAGATGGGTTCTCGTCTCGACAAAGAAAGAATCATCTTTAAAACGCTCTTAACCCCTTCGTAGAGCCAGCCGTGTGTATTGTAAGTGATCCGAACCTGCCCGGAGCGAGCCCCCCAACTAGAGGCAAGTTCAGTTGGTGAGCCGTATGATGGGCAACTATCTCCTGCGGTTCGGAGAGGACTCAGCTCTTTGTTAGTACCCCCTTGGTTTCGGGGTGGACCCTTTCACTCTATTTTATTATATACGCTTAGCGAAAAGAATGTTTTTTGATAGACCTAGGACATGGATTCTATATGAACCAATGGATCGTGACAAGTCGTTACTACTAGCAATGACTTCCTCTTTCATTACTTCATCCTTTCCATATCCCTCTCCCTTGTTCGATCTTACTCATCAAATGGCACTCAGTTCATATCTGTAAGTTCGATCATTGACAAGGTTCAAAGAAAGGGTGGGACATTCACCATGAAGGCTAAAAAGAAGCGAGATAGGCTAGAATGGACCACGCCCAACAAAGGCATCAAGGAGTGCTAACGCACGCCCTCTAGTTTTGAAGCTCGTCTTGACCGCTCCATCCTTTTTGGTTAGCAAGCTTCTCGCTCTTCACTTCATAAGATCATACAAGTATTGAATGAAGGGAAAGAGAAAGATAAAACAGAGGGCCGAGGCAACGACGGGGTGAGACTTATATTAATTTCTAAGAATTCAATTTAATCAGTTGACGGGGAGCATTTAATCCGCTCTTGGTGCTCCTTGTAGAATGGCCCAGAGTGATGATTGTGCGCTGGTAAGAGGGGTCTTCCTACTTGCACCGCCTGCTTAGAAGAGTAGATGGCCTATATCCGGATTCGCTCCTCCTTGAACATAGACACCTACACTACCATTAAGCCCACGTAGCGGTAGGGGGGAGAAGGCTTCGCAAGACATCGCCCATGGCCTCACTTTCGTTCGAACCCACGCCACTATTGAAAGAACTTCACTCTCAAATCCTCGAATGACTCTTTACCTTTATCTTGCTATCGCTACTCTGAGTTCTATATCTATATGAGATGATCATACACTTGTAGGCAGCGCTCCGCACCTTAGTCAGAGCTTCACAATCGTCAACGCTCTCGTCTAGAATTAATGGAATCGCTAATCAATCCGCTATCGCCTATCGCCCGCATTTCTCCATACGTCAAGCAAGGGATCTCCTACCGGTCGGCTCTATTCTATAAATAATATAACAGAATCAAAGGTGGGCCAAATTCAAGGGTGAAGGAGCTCCTTTCACTTCTCATACGGGAAGAGAGCAAGACTGAAGATGTCTCTCCCGGTCATCCATACGATAAAGAAAAGAGAAGAAAATTAGAACAAAAGAAAGAACTGAAGCACGGCCGCCTTACTTGACTCGTGTAATCATCGTGCTTACTATAAGACGGTCAAGCTCCTTTTGACTAGTGTCAGATTCCATGCGAAAGCTACCTTGAAAGAGATAAGGAGGTCGGTCTGCCTTTTGATAGGTCTTGGTCGGCTGGCTATAGTTTATATAAGTCATTCATTCGTTAGCAGCCGCATACGCACATTCGTAATTCTAGGCGCTGAATGGATTCAAAACTCTATTAAATTATCCTACTTCTGGGGATCCCTAAGCTATAAGGGTAGAGGGGCGGAATCTCTCTCGTGCGAAGCCAACGAAATGGTGAGACTAGTCCTTCACCTTCATAGGGAAAAGAATCCTACACTGAAAAAGCGGAGCCGCTTCGCACACATATCACAATATAGTCTGAACACCGAAGATCCTACTTTCAGTTTAGTGAGTCCAGCCCCGGGGGGATGGTGCTTGACCGTCTAGTTCTAGCTCTTGTATTAGATTGACTTTCCATTATATAGTTGAGAGACCCTTCGCTTCGTTCCATTCACTTTTCTTTGGTGAGAAAGATTAGTGATAAGTCTCACTCTTAAGTGCTAAACAGGAAAGAAAGTAGAGGCCAGCCCTAAAGAGGAACTAGTCTCCGTACCGACTTAGAAATTATTGTTTGACCGCATCCAGGGTCGGACCCACTTTCGCGTAGACCTATGATTCTGCCTCACTCAAGTAGCTGCCTGAATCGATTCCCAACCCTGAGTTTTTTCTGGACGGGAGGGCCAGTCAAGGAATGAGCAGGTTCCTTTTCCCATAGGTAGGAGGAAGGAAAGATAATGGTTGACTTCGCACCTTATAACACAAGGAAGGCTTCTATTAGATGGTTCAGTTAGAGGGTTCCTTAGGTTCCCATCTGGACGAAAGGTGCCCTTCTCAAAGAGAGAGTCGATACATTGAAAGGCCCCTCTCTTGTGGGTATTCATTCTTCAGGAGCATTCTCTCTCGTTCGCAGCAGATATTTCAACTGGAGCCTTGAGAAGAAAGAGCCTCTCTGCACTGAACTGAATGAGTCCTTCATGGTTCAAGTCAAGAGTTCATAGTCTGGTCTGGTCGCTTCACGGGGAGAAAGAAAAGATAAAGTGAGCGTCTGACCTTTGAGGCACCAGCTTTATTATATAGAGAGTAGTGTGCCATGAGCTCTTTTCACTCACTATAAAGAAAGCAGCTGCGATCGGCTTTCATTCCTCTTTTTTGTTCATGGTTATAGTTCAAAAGCCAATGAATCATTCTCGATCGCTTAGACTTGGATACTCTTTGGGAGCGTACGGCTGCTAATATGCGCTCCGAACTCCCTCTCACATATGTTAATTGCCCCGACATATTGAAAAGACTTGAACAATGAAATTCAAAGTACTACAGCCCCGTCCATCTCTCGGAACTTTGAACCATATAGGAAGAGAGGACCAGTTCCCACTTGATTGACTTTGGAATTATGAGTTTCACTGCTTCGGTGCCCTAACTTAGATCCTTTGCGTAACTTTCCCAAAATTCCTAAAAGTCGGCTCCGCATCACTTCAGCATTTATTCTTAGGTGGGCTCTCTTTATAGGTGGGCCCTTTGTCGTTCATGGGCTTATAGTTCATAGGCTGGGCGCTGGTAGCACCTTTAGGCTCAACCTGAGCCTCGTGCACCCTCTAGGTCGCTCTCTTTACGTCGCTTGGTGATGTTCCGGGGGGGAGAAATGAATATATAGTAGCTCGCTCCGGACGACTGTGCGCCAGCAGTCGGCTCGTTCAATCCGCTCGTTGATCTCTCTTCTGAATCTCTTCTTTTCTCTGTCGCTCGTTGCTCGGGTTCTGCTCCGCACCTGCTCCCATCTATAGCGCTCCCTTTGCTTTGCCGCGACTCAGAGTTCGGTCTTCTGAGATCCCTACGTTGCGTAGCTCGGGGGAGGAGTTCCTTCCGTAGATCCCGCTTCTTCTCGTACGACTGACTGCGAGGGACAGTAGCACAAGACCTCTTCCCTATAGGAGGCCCGGAATAGCCTATGCAGAGTCTTGCTATACTGAAAGGCGGGGCCTGGGTCTTATTAAAGAACCTAGGCTCCTTCCATCACTCACACTTCTCGGTCTAGTCTCGGGCACTGGTACAAAGTAAACTTTCTCTTAACCCATCATATCTCCTACCTAGTGAGCATCTTCTTCCTAGCCATGTGAGAAAGCCAGGGAGGGCTTCGGCTCCAAGTCGACGAGATCCAATTCCACTACTCTCTACTCTGAATGCCATTACTACTCTTAGTTCCTTTCCTTCCTCTCACCCTACTGTATCGGTCCTCTCCCATTGGAGATTCGGGCCTTCGTTCTTCTCGCTACGCACCTCCCTTCGCTGACTCACCTTAGTTAGCTCTACCTAACCTTCTTTCCCACACGTGCCTAGAGAGACTAGGTCCTACCTCTATTGCATGTCCGACTATCTCTTGGTCTTCCGTGCTACCGCTATCCAATTCTCCGTGCTATCCAGACGACCGGCTGCTCTGTCCCGTCAATCAAGCATTGAATTTGACGCGGCGTCATTGCATTGGCGCAATCGCTCCTCTCTTTCCGATGATCTCTTTGAAGCTGATCAGGCTTCCCGAGCTTTCGTTTCGTGTAATTGTCGTGCCGGTCCCCTCTTTCGGGCTTGTTCAAGTGTTCTAATTTGGCAAATAATGACAGAGCTGTGCACAAGACTTGTTCAATATTGGTGGCATTGCCAAGTTCTTACAGAAGATAAGAAAGTGGGACTAAATGGCTTGCCAAGTTCTTACAGAAGATAAGAAAGTGGGACTAAATGGCAAATAAAATAATGACAAGCTCGTGCAACGCAGTGGAGCCTCCTTATAGGTGTAAGAAATTGGCATTGGCAAACTTTAACAAGAGTGTTGTCTCGGCTTGGGCTAATAGGCTTTGGCAAGGCCAATTAGTCCAGGAGATAGTCGGCCGCAAAGTATGATTATATTTTTTCTTACTTCTTTCTCCGCATGAACTCTTTCAAGACTCTCCTTACCTCACTCGCTAACAAGTAAGAGAGACAGAACTACTTCTTGTGCTATACCTCGCGGCTTCTCCAATAGAGAAATTCGGACATAAGAGAATAGACAAAGTCCCACCAATTCAATAGCAATTTCAGTAGTGCCCTTAGTGCCCTTGAGCGGATAGACCATTGGGAAACTCTTCGATTCCTGACTCTGCCATGAAGATCTATTCAAGGAGGGGGCCCAGCAGCCGTCTGCTTAGCACGAAATAGCTTGCTCACATGGCACGTTGAGTTGAGGGTTCACTTCAATGTGGGCTTCCTAGGCCCCTTTCTTATAACCGATCATTCCTATCCCTATCCCCGTTGCTTGGTGTACGCTGGTCCTTTATCGGTAAGAGCTAATAGCTAATGCCTACTCCTGCGCTTATGCCACACTGATACGTACATGGTATTCTTATCCCACTAGCATCTTTCTTTTCCGCACAATCCCTCACTGGTTGTGCGCTTCTGACTTCTTTTCTTAGTATAGTAGTTCTCTTTCTCCAGCGCCTGCTAGCCTTATCCTTATTTTCAGTCGATTCGTCTCGTGCGGCCTGACGCTACTATCCGAAACTGGGGAGTCAGGTCCAGGCTGGCTGATTGATCGAGCGGAGGGAATCAATGCTCTGCTGCGGAGGGTTCGGACATCGTAAATGGACATCGAGAAGGTTGATAGGATAGGGTTTGATCTTAAGCCGAAGATGAGCTAGTGAAGTGAGGTGCCAGAGCGGCTCTACTGATAGGATAGGGCATGACTGCTTCACTGTCCAAGGGTAAGGGAAAGGGCCGGGATCGGCTTTGACCACTCTTCGGTTCAAGTTCAGGAGGTATAGGAGGAGCGAACGACAGTGACGCCAACTTCACTTCAGCGGAGAACTCTGATTCTGAGCCTTCTCTCGTCTCGAGACTCCTATGACAACTAAACTAATTCCTTTGCCTATTCGAACTTATCATTCTTCTTGATGCACTCTCCTTTAGCATGAGATTCGCTGGAGGAAGGATCAACTACTTGATCCACCGGACTGGAATCCACTTTTCTTTTGGTTCAGACTTGGACTTAGGTATGAAGACTGGAGAAAGCTGCTGGGAAGGAGGACTCTATCCTTAATCCTTTTCTTTGGACTGGCTCTTCTTTGCCTTCGGCTACCGTGAGGGGCTGAAAGCGAAGTTCTTCGTCGACTCTTGCGGTGAGATAGACTCGACCGAGAGGCGAGAGGCACAGATAGGCTCGAGAAGGGAGTGGATCAACTTTGCCCCCAGACGGGCAAAATCCCCCACGACTCTTTTGGAGCGGCATACCAGAGAACACTTTCAAGTCCAACCTTAGTACTCACTCTAGTAAGTGCCCCTTTCTCTGTGGATTCCTTTATAGTGGGTACTCAATAGAGCGAGAAAGCCAATGGTTAGAAGGTAGAAAGCATCAATCACTGGTGCGCATGGAAGGGATGTGGCCATACTACTCTAGTCGGTCTTCGGGGTCTTCTCTCTGATTGAGAGAGGCGTGCCATATTTCTTAGTGGACTCGCCAGCCTCAGTACCTGATTGATGCAAGCACCCGACCTCACTCCAGTGGTCCCATCCGAAGAGATTCTATATCTAAAGTTGGATTCTTTCATACGAAAAGAGACTGATGCTCATAGTCCGCCCCTTCGCACCTGACAGCTGCTATGACAAAGTGTCTGCTTTGGCTCCGCTCCCTGAGAGAAGAGCGACAGCGACGTTGAGTGATAACGACGCGGGACGAGACACACTTTCTATTTTGCGACGTGAGGCTCACTCGACCATATAAGCATGCGATTCAAGGTAAGCTCGCACATTCTTTGCTTTTGTGAGACCGGTAGCGACCGTCCCATTCACTACTATACTCTTTTTTTGCAATGCCATTCATATCCGTGCAAGTCCATTCTTATAAGAGACTGTAGCGGTTGGGTATCAAGGTTATAAATAGCTGCCAAATCCGCGAACTGAGAAAGATTCTGTACGTGAAGGCTTTGTAGCTACTTATACCTTTCCGGCAAAGTGTCATATCTTTATTGCATGGTTTTCCGCTCTCTACACTCAAGATTCTTTCTCTCCTCTCTCTTCCTCTTGCTCTCGCTCTAGACTCATTTCTCCGTCAAGGTAGTCGTCTCTCTCGCGCTTACGCGCACGTCGCTGTCGGATTTCAGTTTCTCCTCGGTTCCCTCGTCCCTCGCTTGAAAGTAGAGTTCTTTCATTCCTTCTCGGAGAACGAGGCCGGCCGGAGCTTTCTGCTTCACTGTGGTTTACACATAACCATCAGCGGGAAGGGTGGAGGAAGAGGATCCCAGGTGCATCACAAGTAGATACGGTTGGAGCAGCAGATCCTATAGAAAGAAAGACAAAGCCCGAGGCAGATCCAGACGCGTACCTAGGCGGCGCAGGCCTTATAGGGAATTGAGACAACCCGAAGAGGGACCGGACCGTTCGCCATAATCTTCTTACGTATATCAACAAAGAGATGCGTGCAAAAAGCTCTTTTCTTTCTCAGGCCGGACCTCTCTCGCTTTCGACAGCACGAGCTGGATCTGGTCTGGTGCCCTAGCCGATCATGTGATTTGATGAACGAAGACAGACTGCCACTGCCCGAACAACAACAACAAAGAAAAACAAAAGAAAGCAAAGCAGAGAGCTGGGAGAGGTAATTACAAAACGAAAATGAAGACGACCCAAGGAGATAACCGACGGCCTGCCTACGGAAAGCAGCTGGTTATGGTATGGTTATATAGAGTGATTGAAACCACTGAGAGCCGGGGTGAGCACGACCTGGAGACTCCTTCCCCACCTTGAGTTGAGCCCTTTCCACACCCAACGCCATCCATTAATTACATAAAGCATGATTGACATCCAGCGGAGCGGATACATAGGAAATTCTTTGATAGCGGCAGCAACAGCAATAAGGGCCGAGTGAGAACTATTTAAAGGGGAAGCTACTGGTGCTAAGGTTTCCTCATATCATAATAAAGCCCTAACTGAAGAGTGAGCCCTGAGCCACCAACCTTCTATCTATCAATGCAATGGACCGAAGACAGAGTCAGGTGCGAAGCCTATCTCATGGTCTCACCTGTTGGTCTAGTGTTTGGCCTTCTCTTTCTGGTGACGAAGAAGATTGGAAGATGTGGTAAAGACCAGACCGTCCATTTCCGAAGGTATTCAAAATGGAATTAAGAACCAGGAACCCCCGACCCACGGGAAAGAAGAGAGCACTCCTTGTCAGTCGTCCCTTATTCGGCTGCTGAGGTTCCGCACTTCCTCGCGTTAGGAAACGCCGCCCCGTCGCTCTCACTCGATCCCTACCCTTCCATTCACTTGACTACTCAAATGTTGTTGCCAGAAGTCAATAGCCCAAAGCGTCAGACTTTCGGGATCGCTTATCTGGGAGATTGTATCTAAAGTCAAGTAAGATAGCTCGCTTTAAAGTTAGGGGCAGGTTAGATCTTTCTACGTTTTTAATAGCCATGTTAGCAATACTTGTAATTGCGGTCGAGTAAATGAAATGGTACACCGACCTGTTGCTGCGAATTCAAAGTGTTTGACGCTGACGCGATCGACCCTTTCTTACCTTATAGTATAGTATAGTGCGAGATATGTACGATCAGTATACGTTTTTAATAGCCATGAACGATATACATATTATTAGCAAGTGTTCCTCCGAAAGTCAATAGCCCTACCCTAATTAGTGCTGGCACCAAGATCCTTTCTACGTTTCGTAGCCCAACCCAAAGCCATTGACTCAACGCGCCTTACGTTCAACGCGCTATTGCCATTCAGGGAGGATTCTCACTCTCAGTTCTTTATCTAAAGAGTAGATCTTTTCTTTCTATTCTATAGTACGTTTTTAGAAGAAGTGAAAGTGCTTTTCTCTTCAAGACTTTTCAAGAAGCCCCACATTCCCACTCTTCTTTTCTTGCCCCCCGGGGGCCTCGTCCTCGTCCTCCTCCTTTGTTTCTCTCTTGTATGAGAAGGGTGAGGGGGACTACACCAATCAATTCATAATCCAATTGCGATCGGAATACAAATGAGATAAGAAAGGCCGGGGAAAACGATGCAATAGCTTCGGTGAGAGCAAAGCCCAAAAGAAAAGCAAAAGAAAAGAAAATCGCATAACCAAATAATTGTTTAGATGGATTTCGCGCTACGGTCGAGGAACTGAGGACCTTTCCATTTCATTTCCAATACCGACAGCAGCTCCGGCTGAAGCAATTGTAGCAGCGAAGGAAAGATAAATCCGAATCGAACTTGAGCCCACCATATTCTATATATGGGGAAATCCCTTTCCATTCACTATTAAGTAAAGTCTTCAATAGATCGAAAATCTAATCAGTCCTAGAAGCTAATAATCAGTCTTTGACGCGATGGGAACGAAAGAACTAAAAACATTCCGAATCTTCCTACCCTAATTAGTGAGTCCCCCTATTATGGTAGAGCCCCCTCTCGTAGATCCTTGGCTTTGAGTTTACTTTTTTTCTCTGGTCCTCCGTTCCCCCGGGATTCCCTTCCTCCCGGGATTGAAGTTAAGCGGTCTCCATATCTGCCTCAGCATCAGTCTAGTCTGCCATTGAATCTTTCTTTCCTTGCCCCACTCCAGCACTACGCGAGCCATGATCAAAGCATTAGCGCGGGTATAGACTAGCCATAAAGAAAGAGAGGTACGAGTTCTCACTATATAATAAAGATAATTCGGGGAAAACTCTCAAATCAATCTAATGAGGGGAAGAGAATTTAGCTCGCATCTTCTTTAGCTCTAATCTAATTTAAGGAGAGTATTCTCGTAAGTTAGCGCATGCGGTAGATCCTTCGGAGTTTTGAATAGCAATTCAGATCTTCGACTCTTGATGATAAGCTACAATAAAGTGTTTTACGCGCGAGACTGGAGGAGTAGCATTACGCGACTAGACCGATGGGGGAGGGGAAGTCGAAGAATAAAAATGCTTTGGGTCAGATTCATGAGTCAAAGTAAAAACGGGAGAATGGGAAGCATCTTTTAAAACAGAACTTCAACTTTCGTGGTCCAGAACGAGATAATGAGTCAAAATTAGAGAATAATAATGAGTGAGGGTGACCCCATTTGTAATGTAATGGGTCATCAGTTCATACCACTGGGGCGAGTGAGAATGACGTGGCATAGGGTGTGCTCTAGTTCTGAGGATAGGGTTTGAATTCAATAGCTAGGGTACGCAATAGGGCCGAGGAGGGATCGACCGATGGGGCCGACCAAGAGGGGGGGAGAGAGAGTATGAGAAGGATAAGAGCTCCACGAACTAATTTCAGTGAGCCGTGAAGATCTAGTGAAAGTAGTCTGGGACTACTCCTATAGTTTGATAGTTCAAGCTCTACCGGGCTGAGTGAAAGGTGCGTCTTCGGTGCGTGCAGATCGAGATCACAGAACCTAGGAGTGGAGGACAGTTCCTAGGCTCCGGTAGCGACGCTGAAATCAGTCTCCTCCAAGGCATAGGGATGGGTTTTGTGGAGACCTCCGTGCCAGGCTCAACTCAAGCAGGTCGGGGGATCAAGCATGCCATCGCTTCGACATGGCATGCTCGTGAGCTCGTGCCTCCCTCATAGTCCTATTCTTTCTTCTCTGCGGTAGCTTCCCCGAGTCACCCTCTGAACTCCTATCCTTCGCTGACCTTCTTGACTGAGCGCACCGGCAGAGTAAAGCGGAGCGCGATCTCTGCAATCTGGGGAGGCCCTCCCTTACTGAAATTGGTTTACGGTCCCTACCTTACTGAACTGAATTGGGAATTGGTTTACAAGCCTACCTGACTTAACTGAATTGGGAAAGAATCAAATTATCACTGACGGCCAAAGCAACCAACCTTTCTTGGTGGGCTCGCTCAACCCGCTCGCTTCTGTCCCTTTAGAGAGCCAACCCTCACCTTGAAATTGATTAGGTCGCTTCGCACCTTGAACTCATGCTCATTCGCCAGCTAATCCCTTTCCACTGCTCCGTGGGTGAATCGACTGACCTAGGAGTGGGTTGCTTGCTTCTTCCGGTCCCGGGTAAGATCAGATCTCCCGTCCGAAGCCTGGGAGTCTAGTTGAGTCCTCTCGTCGGCATAGCTACTGACTTTCCTTCCGCACCTCACTCATAGAAGGAAGAGAATAGTTGACTAAGATTTGTTGACAACAGTGACATGATTTGAACAAAAGATAAGAATTGAAGAAAATTATAACTTCTGAAGCTCGCGAGTGGCAACTACTATATAAAGTCATTCTTCGACTGAGCTCACTGTCCCCAACTTAGCCGAGCCACCGTCCCCACTCCGTGCCTCTGCCTGCGGACGAAGCTTTGGATGGGTGCCCTCTTCTCTATCTATCACAGCCCGGGAACTTTGCCTCTCAGCTGCCCTCTCTTATTGGTCCAGGCACGACTTGAACTCTTCGGGACCAGAGGGACCAGAGCCGCAGAGAACTTCCTTGGAGCCTTGAGAACTGGAATCTTTCCCGTGACTAGCGAGACTTTCTGACCATCGCATTGAGGAAAGTGACTAGCGATAGCAGCCGATCTGACCATTGATTGCTTTATTGGTAGGGTAGTGATAGTTGAGGAAGCCAGTGAGGGCGACCGATCTAATAACGTAGCATACAAGAGGCCATCCTTCCTCAGTCATACTCGATCCGAACCACAGTCAATGAAGTAATGGTCCTAAAGTCAATGAAGTAATAGTCCCACGCTCCCGAACTTCCTTATCGACTGAACTACTGACAGTTGAACTAGACTTCTGACAGTTGAACAAGAGCCTCTCTTTCAATTATCCCGGTAGCCCGGTAGAGTGAGTCTAAATCAGGAGCCTAGCGTCCCCGGGCCCATGTCGAGTTCTCCTCTTCCCGATCCGATGCCTTTCTCGATCGCATGCTCTCCGGCTTACGTGGCATCTTCTTCCTGGTCTCCTCGATCGCATGCCGTCTCTTAACCTTTTATCAAACTTGACCATTTATCTATCTCAATTCAAAGATAGCGGTTCACGAGCTCCACCATTAATGTAGCTCCATGGGTGACTTGACTCTGCCTCCTCACCCCAGGCACTGATTGAACTCGATCCTCCGCCTCACTGCATAAGCTTCTGTTCTTTTTGTACGGGAAAGCAGTAGTTAGCTCAGTAGTTGCAAGTCTGGGCAAGGGCACCTTAAACAAATAATGAGTATTACGTCCCTACCTTCTGTCCCTAAAGCTGCTGCAGGGTTATTTTCACTCGCTTCTAGTACGGAAATGCCCCCGTTGCAAAAACAATTCAATTATAAGGATTTCGTTAAGGATTGAGTACCGCTCCTTGGGTTTAAAAGGAGCTAGAAAGTGACTCCATCCAAGTGGCGGATCAGTAGTCGTTTATATTAGAGCTTGATTCAGATCCCCAAATTAGATGGCGAGCGCATAAAACCCTCAGCAAGAGTATTTCATTGCTTTGTGATTCAAAAAACTACGACTACCCAGATGGTTGAGCTAGTTTAGACTCTCTCCTATCATGCCTTTCCATAGTGGGCCCTCGTTTTATTCAGTCTCTAACTAAATTCTAAACGACCCTCCCCTTAATCAGTCGAGCTCTTTCCGTCATTATTATATTAGTTAGTTAGAGCTCAATCCTTATTATCATAGTGCTGGCTCCCAGTTCGCACTCGCCCCTCACGCGCCTCCCTCAAACTCATTCGCTCGTCATTATTCCTAACTGGATTTCAGCTACTGACTTAGATTATTGCAATCTTGTTCTCACGTCGCTTTGCTCCTTCCTAACTTTCATTCGATACATTATAGCACTTATGACTCGCTCCCATCTCACCAGTCGAGCCTCTCATCAGTCAGACGATGCCCTTCCTTAGTATGTGAGTCGAGTGCTAAAAAGACAAGACCCTCCTCTTATTTTATTAGCTCCTCTCGCATGTGCTAAATGCGCTAACTGACGAGCGTCCATATTGAAAAAGGGGACTCTCCTCAGTCTCAGATGGTGTACTATTGACTCTAGCCCGTCGAGGCGTCAAACACTTTCATTCGCCAAAACAATCTCGCTCTTGCTCTAGTACTTTCATTGTCATTTCATTCGCTCCTCAGCTAATCCACCTCAATCCCCTCGGGTCTCATGTTAATATAACAGTAAGATATGCAAATCAGTAAGAAGACTCAAGTCTGTCCTCTCGCTCTCTGCTCTCGCATGCCCCCAGTCTCACTCACTCTCCCCTCCTAGAGAAAAGTAAAGGAGAAAAAAGCTCCTTTACTTTTCCCTAAACGGGTAGTCTAACTCACTCGGACCAGACCTTGCACAAAGCATGTTTAGAGCTCTCTTTCCATTCACTCATATTAACTAGGTCCCCTCATATGAACTACGTCCCACAAATTAAGAAGTCAAGGTTTCATTCTTGAAGGTTAGGTGTACTTCGGTTCGGTTTAGAGTCAAGGGTTAACTGAGGGATACGTACGTGGCACTATATACTTTTGATAAGGTCTGAATGCGGTCCGGGTCGAAAGTCGTCATCTATTTAGAGCTGTCAGTTTCGGGATTGCTTTCGTTCATTAGTTTAAGATCTCGGTTCGGTTGTCTTAGTTTTCTCACTCGGACCCCCCTTACTATCCAACTAGGACCAGTGCATTTTAATCACTCGGACAAGTTTCTCACCTTGCTTTCTCTGTCACTCGTACCTTGCAATAAGTTTCTATTCTTGACGCTCTATTTTCTTTCCATGAACTGAACTCGAAGCAGGAAAGGAAGTTGAACAAAGAGATGAGCTCGGTTTGGAGATAGTCTCCTTATAGTTACCAGAGACCCTCTTTTGTTTTATCACACCTTATCTTATGGAAGACGTCAAATATCAAGTCCGTTCAAACCTCTTATCCCGGGAGCTAACCATCAATAAGAGACTCGGACCTCCCCAAGATCCAACTTGTAAGCTGGCCTATCCGAGGATGCCCTATCCCTCAAAAGGGTAAACCTAACCATGAACTCTAGTTGAAGCCTGCATCTCTCTTATTAAGTGCAACTCCAAACTTAGTACTTGAACCCAACCGAAGCGAAAGAATATGGAGCCACTCCTTTCCCCTAAGTGGTCGGACTGAACTCTTTTCTTTCCATGAACTCCTGTAATGAACTCCTTTAAGTTAAGATAGACTTATTGCGGTTGTGTTTAAATTCAATTAGTTCCCGCGTAGTGGGTTAAGTAGAGAGATCCAATTTGCACTAAGCTAAGAAAGGTTCGGACTCTTATTAAGGGGAGAAAACTCACTTATATTATAACACTTACACTCGGACCGGACTCAAGGCAAGTTCAAAGTTACAATTAACCTTCGGGAACAAGGGAAGCTGACCAAAGCCATGAACGACTAGACCGATGCCCTAGCTAGCTCAGAGAGACCGGACCTTGCAATAAAATAATAGAAGTTTCTTTTGCCGGCAACTTATCATGAACCACTCCTTAACCTTAAGGAAGCACTCAAAGATAGGATAAAGAGCTTATGCACAGTAGCTCAATCCATTCGCCCTAAACGGGTTAAAGGTTTATTGGATTCCCTTAATTACCTTAACGGGAAGAGGAGGACTATATCTATTTAAAGGTTTCTTTGCTTATATTATATGATGTTTTTTCTATCTTCAGGAAGCCGCTTGAGGAATGCCGGCTCATTCTCGTAACCCATAACTCGAGGTCCTTAAGGGAAGGTAGGAAGCAGGAAGGGAAGCGCCTAAACTCTAGGTCATCACCGAAGGGAGGGAAGAAGGTTACATATTAATCTTAAGTGCAGCTGAGAGGAAACCTTTCTTCTCCTGTCCGGGAAGGGTAGGTTACTTACTGAACCCTTCGTTCTCACTTAAATATCCCCGTTAGATGGACTTGAATCTGTGCTCTTTTCTCCCCTTGCATTAGGTTCTTTATTTCCCTTGAGGTTGGTCCCTTGGGTTTGGTTTATGTATTCTTTCTTCCCTTGCACTTGGACCATTCTTTTCTTCCGGTCGGGACTTATTAGCTGCTGTTGAATCCCTCTTTAAACCGAACTGCCTATAAACATCTTAAGGTTATGAGCCAGGCAGCTACTGAAAAGGGAGTTGCTCTTTCTTGGAATGCTCTTCCTTTGGAATTAGAGTGAATTAGTTGTAGCTATTCGTCCCTTGACTTTCACTACCCCTCCTAAGACCCCTCGTAGTGATGATGTATACTCGCTGAGACCTCCCCTCTTCTCAAGCCTTGAAATAGATATAGTCCTTCTCTTCCCGCGAACGATGGCAATAGCATTCATAGAATGAACTTCTCTATATGCCATTCTATAGTAGTTGACACTACGCAATTCCTTCAAGGTCCCGTCCTCTCAAATTGCATGATGCGCTTTTGATTCACTTCTTTGGAGAGGGCAGTTTTGACCCTAGAGTAGAGACAGTTATATTGTCGGTCGGAAGGTGCATTCTCTTTCTGTCGTCCCTTGTTTGAAACAACTCGTCTGTCGACCCGCCTCTTCTTTAAAATACCTTCTCAAAGGGTCCGTCAAGCCCTCATTAAGAAACCTACTAATTATAAGTTGAAGTCAGAGTCCCTAACGCCGGCAAGGGCATTTGGTGCAACCACCCCCTAACTTAAATGTGATGTGCATTTTCCGTCCGAGAAGACTGATCAGCTCACTTGCTTGGGCTGAAGCACAAGTCTATTTTGATCGTTGGTGTCAATTAGGTGGTCTGTGGACTTTTGTTGCTCTTCATGGTGCTTTCGGAATTGTTGTAAGTCGGGTCAAATCCAGAGGTTAATCGTACGGAGGCAACTTTTCCACTATAACCCCCCAAAAACCAAACTCTGCCTTACGTAAGGAGACTGACTTCTCTCTTCCTTTTCTTGCCCGTCTCGAGCTTTCCAAAGTGCCTTTCAATGAACTCAGTTATGGATCCCTCGTACCCCACGTCGCAAAGATCATATCAAGAATGGTTTGATATTCAATTATCTTTCTCGTCCCTCCTAAGACCCAGGAGGCTATGCACCAGTTTCACTACGGAAAAAGACAGATGAATGGAATCGCGAGCCCTACGTCAGCATGGAATGTGGAAAGCATCTTTCATAAACTTGACTTTCTTTTCACTTCTTTTGAAAGGGCGAATAGCCGTCGTCCGTGTTCTATATTTACATTTGACAAGGCAAGCTGACCAATGCATGGATAAGGCTGAAGTTGCACTCATAAAGCTTCAAGCGGCTGGAAGGAAAGCTGAAAGCCCACGTAGCGGGAATACTTTCTATCTTTATTTGCAGCTTTTAAGGATTGCTTTCTGCAAAAAGAGAAGTCTTCGTCAAGTGCTAGCAAAGCAGTCACTATTTTATATTTCCGTGACCCGACAGCAGTTCGCGCGTCAGCGGATCGCTTCATTTATTATAAATGCAATGCTGAATTGATTATATTATAAATAAAGCATTTGACGCATATTATATTATAGGGTCTCTTTACGACGTGTAGACTAACAGCAGCGACGTTACGACGTGTAGTGGGCGACGTGTGACGCGCAACTCAAGGCCCGAGGTTCTATGATATGCTCGATCGGAAGAAAAGAGTTCATTCCAAGAGAAAGAAGTCAGTGCCAAGAGGATTCGCTCGATTCGATTCCACGAGAAAGAAAGTCAGTTAGGGACATCCCTTTCCTCAGAGTCTGATAATAGGCCTGAAAACAACTTCTATTCGTACTACGAATCCATCTTATAATGAACTGCTGCTGTTCTTGGTAATTCCTATGTTTATATTATCATATGCCATTCACAAAGATCAGTGAATAAGAAACGAAGAGAAGTCTATTGAACACGTCAGATTAGAACCCTTAGTTCCTCTGGCCTCTCGTGAACGAGCTCCCGGACAGGATAGAAAGACTACTATAATCTTTTCGTCATAACCCTTAAAGGAGGACTACTATATATTCATCTTATAAAGAAAGATCTCAATGAAAGACTTCGAACAACTGTCATATATGAAAAAAGAAGTACAAATTAAGTCAGTCTTTGCCTTTGCGTAGAATGAAATAGCTTTGGATACCGTAGTAGTGAATGAAGGAGGCCAACTAATGAACGAAAGGAATTGAATTGGAAGACGGATTCCAACTCACTCTGTTAATGACCTTTCTCCCTTCCAGTGGTTAAAGCTGAGGTAACATAGCCTACAGTATAGAAGTTAGAAGAGGGACCAAGCCCAAGCGCCTCATTCGCCCCTCGCTTGATTTTAGAGCTCGATTTCTAGATATCAATTTAAACAGGTATTCTTTCTCAGACCTCTCCTATAGCTAGTGAAGTTGAACACGTTAGATCTAAAGTGTATTACAAGCCTCTCGTGAACAGAGATATTGATGATAAAGATTCATATTGATATCTCTTTTCAATAAGAACTGCTTTCCAGGGCGTCTACCTTTAATAGTATAGAAGGAGAGTATACTCGCTGCGAGGGAAAGAGAACTCCCTCATAGTTTCAGTGTCCCGACCTACCTGCTTTTTCATTTCTGTCCCATGCTTTCTGTCCCAAAGAAAGGGATCTTGTTTACTGTTCACTCAAACCAAGTGCCTATTCACTCATCCGGTCACTCAAACCAAGTGCCTATTAACTTCCGCTAAGGCCTTCTTATCCTATTCAAGAAGTCAGATAGACCCTCTTTCAGATACGCTCTCTTTCAGATACGCTCTCTCTCTCTCAACCGCAACAGTCTAAAAAGAAGATAAAAAGAAGTGCGCTTGCCTTTCATTGGTTTCCAATCTTTAACCATCTGAGAATGATTCTCTTTATCAGTAGGGGATTGATTTCTCTGTATTCTCATCTTGAATCTCTTAACTTTCTTTTTGTAGTTACCTTCCCTTAAAGAGGTTTCTTTGCTTCAACTAGAGTGATTGGTTAGCTCACCGGGACCTTAGCTCAAGCTCAGGGAAGCAGTCAAATTAACATATTAAGATTAATGGAACGGAAGAGAGCCGGTTTCACTCGAGGTCCTTAAGGGAAGAATTTCCTCAACTCCAATCCAAGGGAAGCTAAACCCAAGGAAAGGAACTGAACGAGCACTTAGTTGAACCACTGTAAGCGAGAGATTAATAAAGTTAGAAGTGAATTCTAGCGTTTGTTATGAACTGATTTTTGTTCTTTCTTTTTTAGTAAAAAAAGCAGTTTGATTATATCCATAACCAACCACCTGTGAATGTACTATGAATTGTCACTCCAGATCCATCCGGTCGGGAAAGAACTCCAAGCGTCTGCGTTTTTCACTTCACAGCGAGAACTGCTCCGCTAGAGGCATGCACTACTTCGCATGAAAAAACGAAAAGAATATTTGTCCGTGCGTGCGCCTCTCTAAACTCCTCTCTCTGGAATGGACAAAAGGATTTTCCATGTGGACGGCGTGACGTGGATAGGCCCGTTCAACCATCCATGTGTTCCGACCGATGTCCGCTTTGGTGAGAGGTATGGCTTGCCAAGGTTGGGTGGCACTCTTGGAAAGTAGTATTTGAACACGAGTCTTGATTCAGCCAACTACGGAAATGGCAATTATCCCAGGTTAGTCTGCTCTCCTCCGGTCCTACTACACTATCCGATACAACAGACGCATTCCAATCTGAACCAAGAGATTACATAAAGAAGCAATCCCCAAGACGCAGAAAGAGATAGCGATCCTCGTTCTTTGAGTCTCCATCCACATTGAATAATCCATCTTGAAAATAAGCACCCCAATCGGCAGACGCCTAACCAACGGATCCCCTTTCTCTCGAACCAACAACTCTTTATCCCGAACCTCCTGTTCTTTCTAACTCATCTTAAGCAAATAGGGCTTTTGGCTTGGCTCGGTTAACATGAATTACTAGTTCTGCCCCTAAAGATCAAGTCTAATGGGAAGAGTAGAAGCTCAGCTCGTTCGGTTCGGTTACCTCTCGGGCAAGGTCTGGGAGAGGGCGGAGAAGGAAAGGGAGAAGTATTATATTGATAGGCTCGACCAGAACTTATTATAGAAGGCCCCTTACCATTCACGACTGGTGCTGGGGGAACAACTACTACTATTAAGGCTTTGGGCCATTCACGACTGGTGCTGGGGGATCAAACCAATTCCTATAAGTACTCTACTCGTCCGCTTGATCGGGACTTAATACTGATAGTTGCTGGTACCCAATTACATTAAGTATACTCATCAGGGACTGGAAAGATAACGTTTGGATACGCGAGAGCTATTGAGGAAGGGTCAGATTCATAAAGAGGAAAGAAAACCCAATCCCTAATCTTTTCTATTGAAACTCAATTGCCAAAGATCTTCAATAAGTAAGTGCGCGTCGACGCCTCTCTAGTAAAGTGCTATAGGTTTTGGTCGACATCGAAAAAACGGCTGTATTACCTAGACTTGTGCTCTTTGGAAAGCCTCGGCAAGCATACAGGTATTCTTCTAAGATCCTGGCTCAGAAGGAAGGCGAAAACCTCACTGCTCACGCTAGAAGGCTTGCAAAGGGATTCACGCACACAATATCACCTCCTCGAACTTCTTTGACTCAAAAGTTTTCAGTACTACTAACCTTGACTTTTAGCCTTTGTATAAGGGCTTGCTGCCTCAGCTTAGCCGTTGTCATACAAAGGCAGAGGGATTTCCCGCGGCGCAGTCAGACCTGTGAGCAACTAAAGCGAAGCACTTCGGGATCCCACACCCAAAAGTTCTGAAAGAAAGCATCTCCACGAAGTCATCATTCTCTTTTCCCCTCTCCTTTCGAGCCATTCCAGTGCTTCATGAAACCTTCTTGAAAGCCTTGGCTCCTTCAACTGCTGACACAGACAGTGCCCCATCAAAACTTGGCCCGACTATAGTACGAGCAGGGAGGGAGAGAGATAAATCTCTCGTTAGTCGAAGATTACTGGAAAGTAAAGAAAGGGAGCTTGAAGCCCGTAGTAGTACCCCTTGCGGGAGTAGGACTGTCTGTCCAGATTGTCTTTCGAGCGTAAGCAATCCTCGTGGATGTCAACCTGTTTTGTCCAATCGATTCTTTGTTGTTGTTGCCCCCTTAAGGTCTAAGTTAGTCTGCTTATTATTAAATATTCAATATTAAATGAGGCAGTCAGAAGGCGAAAGCTAAATAAGAACTTGGGGAGCTTAGTTAAGGGATCTCCCTTTTCTTCTTTTAAAGCAGCTCTAGAAGAAGGATTCTCTTTTATATTATATAAGCAATTTCTTACAGAACCTGCACAGCCTCGTGAGTGCGCCACGCCAACTACCAATGGGTATCCCCGGCACTAAACAAGAAAAGCCATACTCAAGACGAAACTCGAATTCATGCATCGATGAAGCATTACGAAAACGAAATTGAATAATCGAAGAAAGCTAAGGCACAGTTCCCTTTACTAGGTTGGGGAGCCATCACCAGGGCCGATGATCCAACCCCATACCTCGATGGTCTTACCATAACTCGCTGACGGAGAAGGAAGGTTGGCAGCAGTTGATTAAGATCGGGGACCAGCTCATAAATGATGAGTTTGATACACGAACTTCTGATCCCTGATAGAATGAAATAAGTATGGTTGTATGGGAGGGCCGCTTTTCAAGTACGGTACCACTCCCCATTCTCTTTCTTGCATGCCTGAGGGTAAGAGAGCTGTAGTTCACCTATTCAGTCTCGTACCAGCATCAGTCCTATATCTTATTATGATCGAGTTTGAAAGCCCAATTTGAGCTTAGCGCCTTTTCTTGTTGTAATTGGATTTGGTCAGGATTCCGAACCCGAAAGCAAAGAAACTAGACTCTCCAGCTCCTTGGGGCTAACTGGTCTAACGTCCACTCCTTCTCTAAGGTTTATTCTGCCCGAACCGAGAACATAAAGGCAAGGCCCAACCTCCTCCGAACTGGAACTATTGGATCACCTGGTACGACCCGGTTAAATGAAAATAAGGATCAGTCTGTCCCCTTCCCAAGGTGGACGAACCTCATGGCTGCAATCAATGGATTTACTACGCTAAGTTCAAGCTAATTGAATGAATCACTTTAGGCCCACCCAATTGAGTATGAGGCATATTGACGTTCCCCACCTTCAATCTATCCCTGGCAAGGCTCTCTTTGGTCAGTAAGAACTCCTTGAATAACTCAATGTCAAGTGCCAAGCTTAAGTGAATCTGCTACTTTGTTCATGAATCGCAAGAGCTTACTTTCAACTGCAGCCCTTACTTCTGAACTTAGAGTTCTCGATCGGTCCATCCATCACGTGGGGGAATAAGTAGGGATGCTCAGCCTTGAATGCCTACCGCGTAGTGGGCTAGCGAGGGCAGGTCTCTCTTCTAAACTCGGAGTCCTAGCGAGGACCTCTCCCTTCAACCCTTTACGACGTGGAGTTGCCCGCCCCGCCAATCTTCCCCCTAACCCTAGGAGCGGGTTCTGTGTCTGGAAAGAAAGTCACTCAACTCAGCTCTTTAGTCCCGACACGAGCTAGAGAGGCTCTACTAAAAGCAGAAGGGCTAGGATAGTAAAGAAAGGAAGATTCTTGGGTCATGGTCCCTACCTTCCCAATCTCTTTGTTATCGGAGTCCCGGTTCTAGCCAAGGGAAGGAAACCCGAGAAGCGAAGAGGAAGTATAAGCAAAGCAATAAAATCATTGGCCCACGGAGGCCCCTCATTGTAAGGAGCAAGTTAAACGTCGAACAAGCAACAGCGTCGTAGAGCGGGCCTAATTCACTTTCCTCTTTAATCCTACAACTTTTGCTATTTCTTATCACTGCCGTCTCGCCTATCGAATTATAACTCTTTCCATGAGCTCTTCGCTTGCCCTACAAGTTGCCCTTCTTTATGGCTTATACCTACGAATCTTCACCAACTGAATACTCTGTGTGGGCGTACTCTCTTTTGAATGGGAATCACCAGCTACAGCTACAACTGGAGCCGGACCTTACATGAGACCTTTACCTTAAACTCATAAGTTGGCCACCACTGGGCAGCTCACCTCTTGCATTCAAACCTGGATTTAGACCGGGTCTCTTCCAAGAAGGACTGTTCTTCTTGCGTCTAGGTCCGTATCTACTTTTAACGGGTTCAGGATTAGCTATTCAAGTATTGGAGGTCCTTCTATTTATATAAAGAAAAGCAAGGGTCTGAAAGAGGCGGAATGGATAAAGTGATTCACTAGCGCTCCTGGACTTGGCTTAAATAAAGTGAATCATCACTCGCGTAGGCGGATCCAGAATCATTTCATTCCCAACTAGCTCCAACTCTGCTATAGCTTTCATTCTTTCATGCTATTCCTTGCGCCAGCTGGACTCCACCTTAGCCGCCCCTCCTACTGGTCGGGTCTGACCTCGCTTGGGAGGTAAACCCTGTAGGGCGGGAGATAATAGAACCCGAGCGAATCGGAGCGTAGGCAGATCCAACACATGACATGTAGAGTGAAGACGAGTGAGACTCAAGCAAGTCCCGGTAATACTTGACTCAGTCGAGTTCAGTTCGCCTGCCATTGTTAGTTAAAGAGAGAGATCTGATCTTGTCTACGCAGGCCCTAGTTAAGTAAAGATGATCCCCCTATCCCACTCCTTCTTCAAATAGAATAGAGTATGCATAGCATCAGTCATGTCTTCTCTCATCTTCATTCCCATTCCTATTGTTCATGATGGAATGGTCAGAGCATCTCTTCTGGTCGGGCACTCTCATTAGAAGCACCTATCAGACCATCACTCTACGCCGGGGCCCCATTTGATTCAAATTCAGTGGGTTCGCACGAGACAAAGAAGCTTTTAATTCTAAAGGATATGGAGCTGAGGTGACTTCTTAGTAACACTTCAGCAAGAGGCTCACATTCCCGAGTCCTACTCCAATAGCAGTCGTTCATTAAGTAATGCTCCCGTCCATATAGAAATTATTGGAGCGAATGATCGGGCCGAGCTATACTCCTTCTTACTCGGTAGAATGGCATTCAGATAAATGCAGCGCTTCTTCTTATGAAAGCAGAGGGGAGAGATAGAGCTTCAGTCCTTCACTTCATACCAAGAAGGTAGCGTAAGGGCACACTCCTGCAATAGCAATTCAAGTGGATCAAGACCCACGCCCCTACCTAACTCAAGCCAAGTCGGAAGCCCGTGTAAGAGGAAGAATGGATTCTGTGGGACCAGGTAATAGTAAATGCAGAATATCTTGTCGGTGCCTACCAAAGTGATATGGTCTTCCCTGCGAACGTAAGAAGGCTCTCCTCACCGGTTCTTGAATCATTCTTTACACACAAGTAAATAGTGACAGGTCTTGGACTGCTCCGACCGCTAATGCGTATATTCTTTTTCTTTTGAGTTCCAGTTAAGGAAGATTCTCTAAAAGGATAAAGGAGTCCAGGGACTGAGTTCATATTCGACCGGGCTTTCCTTAGGCGCTCTCCCTTAAGGAGGACAGGGATTTCGGTTCATAGTCGGTGGTGTCTTTTATCCGCTTCGGTGGGGAAGTCAGACCTCTAGAGCGAGGGAGACATTCTCTTATCAGCATCTGCGCTTGGGATATGGGTATGGTTTGGTAAGGTAAGCTTCTAACCTTAACTCGAGGCTATGCCTGCGATATGAATCTACCTGGCTTCCTACCTTGTCTTCACTCCTAGTAAGAGCCTTTGATCATGGTTGTGTAATGAACTATAGACTGGACCTCCTACCTGAATCTTCTATCCTTTCTCTCATGGTACGAGTTTTTGCCTGCTACCGGCGAATATCCAACTTATGGCGGGAGCTAGAGAGAATTCATTCAACTGAACTAGAAAGAGCTAATATAAAAGTATGCTAAGTATTGAAAGCTACACTAGTGACGGCTAAATTGACAGTAAGATGACTGCAAAGTATAACAAGCGCATGAACGAAGGGAACCAGACTCCGACTCACACTGTGACTAGCCACCTTAGCTTAGAACTAAAAACTTCTTGGGCTATCATTGGAAACTAGGAGAAGAAGCAAGCATAACGAGAAGAAAGAAGCATAACACATACATAGAAGGATAATAAGGATAAGGCTTGGCACTATGGGGCTTCAAAGGTCGGTCCGGTAGTCGGTCTGGTCCGGTTGTACCTAGGGCACTTTTCCCACACTCCATACATGCTACTTTTTCTGCTATTCTCCATACACATGTCTTCTGGCATTCTTTTCCCGGCTAGTCCTTCGCCAAGTAAATTGCAAGAAGAGGCTAGATCAGATCTTCCTCTAACTAATCCACTACGCTCTGAACCTTCCAGCAAGCCCCCATGAAGGCAAGAGATGGAGATAGGCGTCTGCTTGGAATGAACAATAGGATAGTAGTCTTAAACCATGAACTCATATGCTAATGGAATTCACTCTACCAATTCTTCCTCCTCGTTTTGAGAAGAGGCAATATTATTGAGCAGTTGCTTCGGTCATGGGTAAATTACCTGAAGCATATCTAGCTTTGGCATTGTTGAAGCTGATGGTATGCCATTTATTGGTTTCCTTCTTTGTCCTGGCAAAGATAAGAAACGTTGTACTGGTATAAACAAAAACCTTGTTTGGGTCTATTGTTTCCAGTAGTTTTTTCTGCTGGATGAAATCCGCAGCTTTGTTTCTTCCAACTGGATCTGTTTGTTTCCAGATAGGGTAATAGATGCCAGAGGCTGGCGCTGGTCAATCCCACTGTGGGATAGGTTCCTTCAGGTTCGGTAAACAACATTTTGAAAACCAGTTTCCAAGTTTTGTAATGCTGAGCCGCCTGTTGTGTGACCTTAAGAAAGGTTTCTGGCAGTAGTTTGAGTTCTGGACCATATGTTGAAAGGTAAATCATTTTCAGATTTCCAGTCTGAAAATATTCTTTTACCAGTTGAGGAGCCTGGATAGGCAATTCCATAGTTAAAAGCTCCTTCGGTCATGTGCTGAAGTAGCTTGTCTTGCAGAGGGGCTACCTGAATTTGAACTTGCCTGAGGAGTTCCTCTTGCTGTTCATTTTCTGATATCGTGAACCAATCTAGCTTGACTTGAGACAATTCTCCTTTCGTAGAACCGACTATGGGCCAGTCGTCAGCCGTAAACGGATTTGACTTGCCTTTACCGCTAGCCGTTTGCTGCGGGCTAGCTCTTTCTATTTTTGGGGAAACAGTCCCCTTTGGTAGAGGGCAAGCTCTTAGCCTTTAACGGACTTGTCTTCTCTTTACCTGCTGCCGTTTGAGCAGGAGTAGCTATTCGCTTCTGAGGCCGAATAGTACCTGTAGAGGATGTTTCTTCCTCTATGAAGGGTAGACTGCTGCAATTCTAGCCTTCATAGAAGATTCTCAGTTTCCTTCATCGAATCTTTCACCTTCTTATGAAGATCTCGGTAGTATTACTGCGTCAGTTTGACTACTTCTGCCATGAGGCTTGCGGCAGTTGTGTCTTCCATGTTCCTGCAATTAATCAGGATTAGTGCGTGATAAAATATCCGCTAAATTCTTTTGGGTACCCTTGATATGTTCAATATCAAAGTGGTACTGAGAGAACCCGCCATCTAATTCTTTGCTTATTTGGCAACAGGTCTGTTATGCTTCCTTTAATAAAGCAAATTGCAGATTTGTTATCAGTTCTGACAACAAACTTTTCTCCCAGATAGATTTCGAATTTCTCTATAGCCTTTTTAATAGCTAAGAGTTCCTTCTCATTTATATGGTAGTTTTGCTGAGATTTTGAAAACAAATGAATTCATAAACTTTTCTGCAAATTTGTTCAAAGTGTCTTTGAACTTTTCATATTGCTCCCCATGCTGTTTCACTAGCATCGGATTCAATTATTAAAGGTTCACCTGTCCTGGGCAATGTAAGCCTAGGTAGTTGTTGGCATATTTTTTGGATATGCTGAACATGTTCTTGGTCGTTGTTAGTCCAAGTCCATGTTACTCCTTTCTTCAGTTTCTGCTGAAGAGGTTTTATCAAATCTGCAAGATTCTTAATAAAAGGATTAACATAATTTAAGCATCCAAGAAATCTTTGCAAACTCTTGATATCAGAAATCTGTGTATATCATTTCAGATTTTAGAAACGACATGTGGTTGTAACTTTACCTGTCCTTGGTCGAGTTCTAAACCTAAAAACTCTATTGATGTTTGACATAACAGAGCTTTCCTTTTACTTAATCCTATGCCATGGTTTTGACACTTCTTGATTAAGTATTTCAGATGATCATTATGAGCATCTGTGGTCTTTGAGTAGAATATCATCTATGTAAACAAGGATAAAATCCCTATCTTCACGGAAGATATTATCCATTCGTCGTTGAAAGATTTGTGGGGTTAAGTCCGAATGGCATTACATTCCACTCATAGTGTCCTTGTGGACAACTAAAGGCTGTGTAAGGTTTGGATTGATCATCTAGCATGATTTGCCAGAATCCTGATTTGCAGTCAACCTTACTGAACAACTTGGAATTCCTAACCTGATAGATTAGTTCATCCTTGTTAGGTAGATAATAACCAAAAGGTGGTATCATCATTTAGGGCTTTATAGTTAATAACCATTCTAGCCTTGCCGCGCTCGGCATGATTTCGTACCATAAAGGCTGGTGACGAATGAGGGCTGTTGCTAGGTTGGATAAGTCCTGGGTGGAGGAGTTCTCCGATTTGTTTAGCAAATTCTTCCCTATCTTCTGGCGTGTATCGCATGGGTCTGACCCGAATAACCTTGGAGGGGTTTATGGGTTTGATGCTAGCGATGGCCTGATCACGATTCCAAAATTCTAATGGATTTTCGGTAAACGTGGATTCTAATTCCAGTAGAAGCTGCTGGAATTGATCACTTGGATCAGCTGGTGTGGTTGTACCAGTTTGTTGGTAAAGAACCATATCACCATGCTTTCGCGTGAAACGAATGTTTCGGTGCGCAAAGGCGGTAGAAAGCCGTGGACAACTGACTACATTGTTACACGGTGTAACAAAGCGAATTGATGCACGTGTTTGTGTAACTTCCTTAAACTTGAGAAGAAAGTTCTTTCCCAGAAGTCAGTCTGGTTCTAAAGTATCCAACGCATAAAATTGTATAGGAAACAATTTATCATGCAATTGAATGTGTGCAGAGCAAAGTTCTGTATAGTGAATCTGAGAATTCACTGTTAAACCAAGAATTGGTTGTTTGGCATGCTCCCAAAGCGAATTAGGTGCGATGTCCTTTCGGGCGACACAAAACGTAGAACCTGTGTCTATGTAGGCATGATAGCCTTGACTTGTATACCCTGGGTAGTGTAAACGAACCAAGATATAACTTGAATATGGGGAAGTCATGTGGAAAATGCTTTCCCATTTATCCATACAGCAGTCGGAGTGCTGTTTACCGAGGAAGTCCATTCCTAGTAGTATAACCTGATGGAGTGAAATGATCACTGACGTAGAACGTGTGAGTGAACATGTGTATTGGACCTACAGTAGGTTGTAGTCCGAATACTAAGTCGACATAGTGTCTTGTTTCCCTGGTAGTACCAAAAGAATCCTTAAAGGTATAAGGTATATCAAGGGTTTTCATTTGATCGGATGTAAGTAGTTTAGGTTGAATATGAGATTTGTCTGCTCCGGTCTCTAAGAGAAACTGGTAATCTATCATACTGACTCCGTATTTATACTTTCCTTGTAGGATAAGTACTTTGTTATTTGAAGAACTAGAAGGAGCTTTCAAACTTACTTCTAAATTCTTTGGACCAATCTCAACGATAGAGTTTGGTTTCCTTGCCGGCGTCATTATCATTCGCTCCTTTCATTTCCCATGGTCAATAATAACCGTTCCGGGAAAGTGATTTGCTCAGGGGTGACCTGACTGGCAGGGACACTTTCGGCTACTGCTTTATACAATTCATGAATCTCTATCTCATTGTCTTGATGCCTAAAGGCAGAGTCATGATGTGTATTACTTATTGCATAAGTCATTTGATAGCGAGCGATAGCGACTATAGACGGGTAGACGTGGAGACGGGGGCGACGTGCGAAAGGAAAGAAATCCCGGACAAGAACAGAGGGAGACTACCGAGATGAGTCACCAAAGCCGTTCATGCCATATTATAATTAACAACTGGTGCTACGCCTTCAACAAATAGGACACCTTTGTTAGTTTGAAGTATGTACCTAACCGCAGCTGAAACTGATCATGTGCCTAATGCTAATAAGTATTCTGAATCTCCTGTCAGTCTTTATCTTGGTTTTCCATCTCTTTCCATGCCGAACCCAAGGTGAGCTTCCGAGTACTCTGCTTCCGAACCTTTCGCATGAAGCTCTCTTTCCTCGTACGATTAGCAGCAGAAAGGTTTCATTCTGTATCTCCGGTTTCAGATGTTGATGTTGAGTGAGAAATATGAGTTCTTGCATCCTCTTGCTCGAAATAGTGAAGTCCCTCGGACAGCAGGACAGACAGCTTTCCATCGTCCTCTTCGAGTTCCGCATTCCCTCTATGATAAATATTAGCTCCTATTGGTACTTCGAATGTCGGATTGTGTTCTTTGTTTCGGCTCTTCCTTTCTTCGTTGATTGCGGAAAGTCATGAAAGTAAGCTAGTGCTAGTCTTGCTGGTGGTGGATCGGTAGCTATCAATTTCCTCAATAAAGGTCCGAGTGATAACGACGGGAGCGACGTTCTGTAAATTGAATTTGGAATAGTAAGCCGGGCCATCAAGTGCTTTGATTATCACGACCGGGCGCATATATCGCATGCAAAGGTCTAGGCCAATTCTTTCTCGTGGCCCGGGTAGCAGCATAGACAAGGTTGAATTGGTTTAGTAGTTGGTTCAAGCAAGAAGGAAGAGGTCGTAGGTAGCAGGTCTCGTTCGGTCTTTTAATAACTAATAACTGGGATCGAGTCTTTCGAAAGTCCGAATCTGGTTCTATTTCTCGTATAGAAAGGTAGATTGACGAAAGTGTGAGCTCATCCCTTTGTCTCGTAGGAGTCCTTTGGAATAGCTTTCTGTGCCATGCGCTTGATCGAGATCGAGGTACTTCTCTTCTATTTATGTTATGCGGGTGGTTGAGCAGTCAATTATTGCATATAGAAAGGATCATTCGTTTTTCCCTTGAAGCCCTTGAAGTCAGTCTTTCCCTTTATCACCTTTCCCTTGAACACTGAACCTCTCCTTAAAGTATGAAGAGAGCTGCTCTCAATCAATGTATTCACGCATCGCGAAAGAGCAGATGGGATGGGAACAAAGCAAAGAAGGAAAGCTAAAACGGACTTCGAAGTAAGAGAGACTTTCCTATAGTCGTGGAAGTTGGTCTCGAAGGTCCAAAGGTTTGGCTAGAAGACAGAAGTTTCATGGGTCATTTGAGGGCTCAGTTTCACCAATGGCATGTGCATTTCCTACTCTCCATATTGAACGTTCTAACTCGTGAGAAAGGAGAATTGCTTCTCTGACATTGAATGCCCGGGATCCAGCAGAGGCCCCAGACGATTCATTGACCTGCGCCTAATCCAAGAGTTGGGTAGAACGGATTCAGTAGGTATCCCGAATGCACAGACAACTATCTGGCTCCTCGGTCATTGAGTTTCCAGTCCTCTATGCTTAGCGGGAACTCGTCGTTCACACCTTGAGGCCTACTTCTGAATCTATCCACCTATACAATGTGACTCTAGACAATCAAATCTCCCTCTCTAAGCTAGACTCGTTTGTCTTTCTCTGGGTTAGAGCTACGGGTTGACTATTCGTTGCTAGGCTGGATATCTAGTTCATGGTGTCAGTGTCTTGGACGCTAACTGGGAAAAAGGGGGAAGCGAGGGTTCTAGGCATACATCTTGGATTGCCGGGGGACACCTAGGGATTTGGATAGGTTGAAAGGGTACTGCTTAGTGGGGCGAAGCGAAGTCCCCCCTACGACTTACAGGCTACTCATTCGGGAGATGGGTGCATAGAATACTCTTCTGAGTCTACGCCACCAAGGGTGCAAGGTATAGTGACAAGGCTCATTCCTTGAAAGAATAGAAAGAGGGAAAGAGTTCATTCCAAGAGTGAGACTCAAATAATTTTTCCCAAAGACCTTATTCAGATATTTCGACTGTAGCGGTTGAGAGAGAGAGAGGGACGAGCGGAGCGACGTTAAGACGTGGGAGGGACTCTTATATATAGCTGGCATTGTGCTCCGAACAGCATTAGTGCTGCTAATTAACTCTTTGAATTCACTCTTTTCACGATCTTAGTTTTCACATTGTATTAGGATGAAAATTACAATTTCCTTCCCGAGGATGGTACGACCGGGCCCTGCTACTATTTTAGGAAGTTATTCGTCCCTCTTTCCATGAACGACGCCTGTCCGCTGCTGTAGGGAGAGATTCTTTCATAGTGTGTTTTTGGGGGGCATTTTTTTTTTCCCTAAATCAAACCCTTAAATCCATACTATTAACTCATACCCTAAAACCCTAAAAACCCTAATAAATGCAACCCAAACTAATGGCAGCCTTATAGGGATAAATCAGAAGAGAAATCAGAGCAAATAAAAAATAATAAAAAAAATTAGGTTTCGAGTTCAAGATTGATCCAAATTCTTTATAAAAAAATACGAGGTTTCGAGCTAGAAGTCCTACTGTCTGTCATCGAGGAAAGAACATTTTTCAATGCTTCGCTTGACCGAGGACCGAAGAGAGAGTTTTGAGTTAGCAGTCTTCGCTGCGCGTAGGGCCATACCGGATTCTCTCCGCTTCGCTTGAACTAAACAGCTCGAACGAGATAGAAGGGTTCCGGCTTAAACCTTCTCTAGGAAAGGAAAGGTCGAGATAGGAGAGGATTAACACAACACAACCAAAGTACAGGACAGCACACGAAAGAAAGGGAACGTACTCTAAGACCTAAATTATGTTTGCCGACAGCGCGTTTTAGCATACATAAGTAAGTGAAGGACTGGGGTTTATGACACATTCCCAGACCGGGGAAATAAAGAAATGCAATACCATAGGTAGTGCCAAGGTAGTCCCACTCTCCGGACCTCACCTCTGCCTCTTTTATATCCCCGCGCGAATAGATTCCTTGCCTTGACTTGCCCTAAGCAATACAGATTCAATCCAGCAAAATGACTATAAATATAACGCACCCCTTTGCCTCCAAACGACGTATATCTGGAGATGTGGAAAGAAGAGCCCAAGCCTGTGTTGTGCTTCGCTAGGGGGGGGGGAAAGATTGAATGAAAATAAACTAGATCAGATTGGAATGCTAAAGCCTTCAATCGAGAAAAGAGTGATGCCCTTTAAGTTTCTCTGTCCGTTGCGGTTCCGTCTAGTCTGTTAGGATCTTGACGGTTGACCCGGTTTGGACGGTTATTTCAACTCTGGCATTTCCGACTTATTGTCCCGGGCAAATTCAATACAAATTAAATGATAATACAATAAAAAATGCACATATACTTGTGTATGTGCATTTTTGTGCGAAAGGGCTCATTTCGAATTGAGGATCCTCATCGGTAAGATAGGCTAGACCAGAAGTCCGAGGGGAATCCTCATTATTATACTTGCAAAACTTCCTAAGTGCAGTTCAGAATGAGACTGATTACTTCCTAACACAAAAGGGAAAAATGCAAGGAGATCTAGTTTCGCGAAGAATGAATAATGAGAAGATATGAAATAGCTCGACTAAAAATGGGAGGGAAGATTTAGAATCTCTCTTTGATATTGAGACGGGGGCATTAGAACTAGACTCCCAAGGGGCTCAATAAGCTATGGTTCTTCTGTTTAATTGAATCCCCTTCTTAGGGGGAGCTCCTAGGTCCGGTTCAGGTACGAAATGAAGATAAGAACAGATTAAGGAGGCATGATCACTCTCAAGGCTCAGTCTAGAGTCAAAAGCAATGGTAATTAAGGAAGGAGAGTCTAATAGGTCCCCATCAAATTCTTTCGTAAGTGAGTATCCAGAGCACTACTTACTTAACAACTATATGAGTCTAGTCTCACATTCCATATGGATTGAAAGGGTACTCCTTAATTCAGATATTATAAAGACAGAGAGTCTTGCTCTTATGACTAATCTGAGGATATGAAATAGTGAGACCAGAAAGACAGAGTAGTAGACCATGTCGCTCTTGCTCCTTCCTGAGGGAAGACCTGATCAGGCTCGACTTACACTAAGGGGAGGGGTAGAGTTCATGGCCCAAAACAAATCACGACTGTCCGTATATGTGCTCGACTCCCCAGGAGAGCTCAAAAAATCATATAAGATCCTCATCAAAAACAAAAACCATTCCTAATGGCCCCTAATGACAAATTCTCTAATTATTTTTTTATATAGTTATGGATCAAAGACCAGAGTCTAGTTTACTTTTGGGGCCGAAGTGCTTAAAAAAGAAGAATGATAATGATGAAGTTCGAGTTGCATTAAGCGCAAATACTGATTGAAGATCTCAAAAATGGAACTACTAAAGTCTACAATGGTGTTTTCAATTAAGCTAAGCTTATTGGGCTAATGAAAGAACTGAGGAGCGAATAAGTTTTCATAGCTCGATGAAAGAAGATAAGGGGGAGAGACTCAAAAGGGGGAATCTGATTCAGATGCATACTCATATTATTCAATTCTATATACACCAGTCAGATGAGGATCCTTCTTTCCCATCTTTATCAAAAAGAGGATCTTGCTTATACCTCTTTTCATTCTTTTGGGGTGGATGCACCTATTGAACCGTATAAGGGCTTTTGACAGAAGATTGCTTATGAAGTGCATACGGAGATCCTATCGATGCTCCTTCTGTATATTCATTCTAATAATTAGAATCTCTTTCTCTTTTGCGTAAATAGACTCTATTCTTCGAATAGACTCTATGATAATAAATAAGGGTCCAGTGAAATCTCACTCTAAATTAGATTATAAAATCTATCAAATCCTATAAAAGAAAATGCAATTTCCAACTTCAGAGCTCTTTCATACGTACGTACTGATCCCTTTCGGGTCCAGTCTCGCTATTACTTATTTGAGCTCATCGAATTCATTTTCAAACTTGCGCCTCATACGCTCCTAAAGGAGATTAGAGCTATCGAGTTATATGAATTTCGTCCCTGGGGCTTGAGCCCACCGCGTCAAATAAGTTATCAAAGAGTGCTCACTGTACCTCTAGGCGTCAAAGACTGAGATTAGATCCTCTCCTGACGGTCTCGCTATATGAGACTCTTAGCAAGAGGTCGTCAATGGTGTACGACTTTTCCTTTAGGTCGATCCTCAAACTAGTCGGCTCTGATGGTCTCGTGCCTTTAGCTCCTGAGGGTCGAGCCCCTTTTTGACCCATGATGTGAGCCTTCCTTATTCTTAGTCGGCCCTGGCACTAGGGAAGGGCTGCATGAATCACTTTCGCGAACTACTGATATAGTTTAAGGTTTGTTTTGTCTCGGAAAATGAGGGCAAGGGCACCTCAGATCTTCAATAAGTTCTTGCTTCATATCATAATGTAGCTCCTATGGTTCCCCTTGTCGCTTCCTTTTAGAATGTCCCACTCAGTGATCGTATAGCTACTTTTACCTTTCACTTGGAGTAGACCCTGGGACTCGCTTTTTTTTTTATTTTATCCGTACTTACTTATCACTATAAATGAACTCAAAGAGCGGGCACCCACATCAACAGATGCCGTCTTTTATGTTCATTGCATTGCGCGTGTCGAATCTTTGATCAGTTGAACTCACATAAGCCTCTTCCACACCATAAGGATACAAGCGATAAAGGAAGAGCTAGGGTTTGCTTAGGACCCCACTACTCGATGGCTTTCTTACTGAAAGAAGGTGCACCAGAGCAAAGACTAATTGAGATCTTTGACCCTGAAAATGGAGTTATAGCTCAAACTGAGTTAGTTAGGCCCTTGATTCTATTTGATTTTTTAACTTAATGAAGTGCACTAGTCCCAAATTGGATGACTCTCAGGAAATGAGAGTCCGTGGTGCTAGATTAGAGTCTGACGTGTTCGAGCTTCCGAAGGCCCTCAGATCTTATTAAGAAGATCGAGAATGAGACTCTGACCCCGGAAAGCTAGAAGCCCACCCTAAACTAGGATAAGAATGAAAGTCAAGCTAAAGTAGAATAGCAAGGGTAGAAAAAGAGCTATTCAAAGTCTTCCAAGCAATCAATCCACCCAGGTAAGGTCAACCTCTTCATGCCCCCGTCGCTCCACTCTATAATTAGTCTAGTCGAATATCTTTTTGACCTTCTTAGTGGGAGGAGAGCATTCCTTCGATAAAGCTCAGCCCAAAGAGCAAGGCCCAGAGTGAACATTTTTGCTGATACCAGCCTTGCCGGTCACCGGCTGCCTAAAATATGGAATGAAAGCTCCGGAGTGCACACCCTTACGGTAAAAGATCATAAAATATGCGTCACGGATACAAAAAAGAATGAGGACTCTAATTTAGTCAGGTGGGGAAGATTCGGAAAGTTTGAAGTTAGCTGCCCATGCCTAGGGTATATAAGAGCTCCACTAACGATATAAAAAATAGCTCAAATGAATAAGAGGAGTAGCGAAGAAATTTAGCACGAGACTTAATAGAGGATATGAAATAGATCAACCATAAGGGAGATCAAAGACGGAAAGGCTAGACTGACTCAGGAGAGGGCTCCAATGTCTGAAGTGAACCAGCAAGAGGTCGTCAATGGTACACTAATGACTCTTTGGGGCATTTTATAAACAGAACTTCAGTGGGGAAAGCACTTAATTCAAAGTTTAGTGGTCAAAACGGAACTGCAAGTTTTTTGGGGCAGAATCATAATGAGGGGCATAGAATGAAGTTCGGGTACCCATCTTCGGAATCTTATAAGTCAAAACTACCATATCCTTATGTTTCGGGGCACAATCTTTTAAACGGGGAAGATTCTTTGTCATTATATAAGTCATCAGTTCCCTCCATCTCTCTTTAGATTTCGGGGCAGATAATGAGGAATGTAATAAGTCATAAGTGCCGAATAAGAAATCATAATTCGAATTCTGTGCCGAGAATCCAGTTTTGAATCCAAATCTAATCTAATTCAGTCTAGTCTCATATCTTAAGATTGATCTGAAAGGTATATCTTACTCATATAAGATATAAGAAGTTGCCATTCTTTATATTTAGGAGCTCCTCAGAGGACTACTGATATATATATATATGACTAATATTTGAATTTTCATCCCCACCCCTAGTTCTCACAAGTACCCTAGTCCCCTATCTGAATGGTGCATAATACCGTAATCGTTCATGGCACCATTCACTCTATGTGCTCAACCCTAGTGTCAACGACTGGAAGGCAAGAGGGCTTTCTCACTTTCTACAACACCTAGATCAAATTGACCTGCAGGAAAGTGACTTGAGTGAAAAGCGCTTTCTCATTTTCTTTCCAATTCAATTTACACAAGGAGAGGGAAGAGAAAAAAAGAGCTTTGAGCGGAGGCAAGAGGGAAGAGAGTAGGCATCTGCCGCACTCTTCACGCGGCATCCCATCCTGAGTAATAACATAAGGGCATTCCTCTGTTATTAAGTGAGATTTCGAGCAATCCCTTTTATAGTATGAGTGTCCCACTTTCTTTCCTTGGAATCCAAAGAGTCTCCCCCCTTTTTGAATGGGTAACAGACAAGTATATGATATGCTTTTCCTTATTTATGAGGAGCTAGCTCCTCTTTAGTTGACATGATTTCAATTTCTAACTTGGATCTTCCACTTCTAGTTTATGACTTTCACTTCTTTATTGCTTTCTTTCACTTCTTCTGCAATTATCCTCCTCCCGTTAATTTCTTTAATTCACTCTATAATCTAATTAGTCAGCATTTTCACTCCATCTTTGTCCCTCCTGCAAGTAGTAATTGGCAATAGTAATTCAATCAAACCTAGCTCTTGAAAAGGGGCTCGCTTCCTGAGGGGCCTTGAGCTATAAGTTAGTCAATTGCAAGTCTTTAGTCAATAGCTAGTATAATTATTAAGTAAGTGCTCCACGAAGAAAGAATAGTGCATTTCATTCTAAACATCTTTGATCACTCGCCCCCATCCAGACTTGAGAGCTCCTTCATACAATCCCCGGAGCGCTAAATTAGGTGCTTCTCCCACTAGTTATCTTCGTTCGGCACCACTGGTTCGGATAGGAGAGGTGCCTTATTCAATTATGGATCGCCCATAGAGGAAAGACAGCTTCATCTGAAAGGAGCAAACAAAACCAAAGGGCTGATCACCTTAACCGCCTCTCCCCAGGGAGTATGCCCTATGGAGTCTGTAGCTCTGAATGTCTTTCCATCTCATCGGCGTACCCTTTGGCAGACCTATCGGAAATGACCATGAAGCTGCTTTTTTTAGCTGCATTGCACCATCTCCTTATCCTTCTTTGATTGATCCTTCTGGTCATTCCTCACAAATTGGAATGAACCCTGAACTTCACTCGAACTCTAATGCCATGAAAAGAAGGTGCGGAGCCCACTAGTTGGGAGTGAGGAAAGGCATCTAAAAAGAGTAGACTCTTCCAAGACTAAGAAAAGCTTCCGAAGTTCCCCTTCCATATTGAATTGACTACTGTGCCGAGCGGATTTGATACGTGTTCAATGAAATAAAGAGAGAGTATACTGAGGGGCGAAATTCATATATTATAAGTCAGAATCGTTTGCAGCAGGAACTGAAAAACATTACTAATTAGGTGACCCCAAAGAATCAGACACCATGAACGACTTGATGGAGGGCCCACTAGTTGTTGGGCAGATCTAAACAAAAAAGTACTTTTTCATTCTTTGGCTGGGATCGAAAGAAAGTGAGTATAAGGGATCTAGTATGAAGTCTTATAGTAGGAGATAATGAGCGAGAGAGAGGTCTGTGACTTGTATTTGTAGTTCTTGTTTGGGCTTACGCAGTTCTTACTAGACTCAAATGAAGAAGAGGTTTGTGGCCCAATAGAGCAAAAGGCACTTTTGCATGTCTCAGTAGAGCAACGCAGCTGGAAGTGAAAACGGATATTCGGAATAGAAGCCGAAAAGGGTGTAGTTGCCTTGTACTTTAATTGAGATTAAGTTGGTCTTACGTGTACCCATGGAAGGGTCTTACGATAATTTCAAGGTTCTGACTAAGGAAGTGAGTTGATCAATAAAGCTAGGCCCAGGAGCTCATAAGCCGCTGACCCTTTGCCTACGCACCTAGTCGGACTTATGAAGAAAGGCTGCGTGCGAGATTTCTATTTCTATAAAGGCCCAATAGAGCAAGGCCTTGTGTATATATAAGGGTCTCGCAAAGCCGGTCACCACCTCAGAAGCTTTCTTTTATCAAGCTTGATTACTTCAGGGTCAAGGTCTTCCCGTGTGCTTTCCTTGTGAGTCTCCTCCACCCCTCTTCAGTCCTATTCTAGTGTACATTCCATATCCAAAAGCTAGCTGGCCACGCTCTCAGACCGGGTTCAATCTCGAGGTGGGGCAAGCACTCTCTGTCCTGAGCCTACCTACCACAGTCTTTCTCTCTTGCAATAACAAAGGGAAGCACTAAGATCAGCATGCCATTGGAATCAATTCTTCACTCAGATGCTCTCACTTCGGATGTTCAAAAAAGCTAATTTGAGTTCAACACTACCCTGTCTGACTTACGCTAAATACTTATCCATACTAGCATCCCAGATGGTTGAGCTCAAGGGAAGGACCCTGAGAGCAAGAAGCAAGAAGAATTAGAGGGAGGCAATTCTGCCAAAGCGTCTCACTCTCACTCTACTGCTTATGAAAACACTTCTTCTCACTGTGAGAGTGCCTTAGATCAGGAGCATTAACAGCTCAGCTCGGTTCTCTTGAAGAAGAAAGAGAGGAGCTATAAGTAGAGAAATTCGGTACTGACAAGCCAAACCAAAGCCAACCAAGAAGCACTGCACTCCATGAGGATAGCCAAGAAGCATTCTAAGGAGCCACATATGGTTCTGATAGTGGAGTTGGTGTTCTGTGTGCTGCTATAGTTTGATTGTCAACTCACTAGTGTGGTACGCATTCAAGGAAGGGAGAGTTAGCTATCTGCAGTGCCTACACAGATTACATGGTCTTTTCTACAATGCCTACACAGATTAATGTCTACAACTGGATTAATTAGACAAGACAGCGCTAGGCTAGTATGGTTTAGACAAGAAAGAGAGCTAGTACGGTCTATTAGACAAGAGAGCTAGTACGGTCTATCGAAGACAGCTTGGGCGGTCGAGCCTAGCACTCGCTGATGGCAATCTTTACGGAGGGTCAGTGGCTAAGGTAGGTCGAATTTAGTGTATGGGGGTCAGTAGCGATCACTTCAGACCTGGATTCCGAACCAGAAGCAGACAGATGCTTAGTTCGGGTATGCTAGGAGTTATAGCTACTTCTTTCATCAGGAGTCAAAGCAAGTTTTCTTTGATCAACATTATAGAGAAAGGAGAAGAAAGATTATAGGGAAAGGGGGTAGAGTCTCTCTTTTATTTTGACCGAGGAGACTGATTCGTCATTGTTTGTTATCGCCTATTCTCAGGCATTGTTGGCGCAATTTATCGCCTACTACCACAGAGCGGTAATATATCCAAGCGCTTCACCTATGGATACTCATCTTTCCTATTCTTTGCTTTGCTAGCGGAGGAAGCAATCAATGGTGGCTTTGCGGTGCAGAGGCTGCAGTCAATGGTAGAGCGGTAGCATAGCGGATAGAGCAGACCGACCAGTTAACGAGTACGACGCTGATAGCGAAGGAGATGCATGCCTAACCAATAGGCAGGAGGAAGAATTCATCAATGCAAGTGGTGCCAGTACCACAAAGTGGCCGAGCTGTGCGACAAAGCTGAAAAAGAAAAGCTAAAGGAATTGACGGGGAACAAGGGCCTCTACATAACTAACGAGCGAAAGTGACAGAATGAAAGTTTGGCTCCATCACCAGTAAGGATGTGTCAGTCACCTGCTAGTCTAAGGCGGGTCAGCGAATCAAGAAATAAAGAAATTAAAGGAACAAGCGCTAGCGCTAGCGTCGTAAAGGGGCCACCTCTTAAAACTTCAGGCTACTACGGAGAGGAAGACAGCCCAAAGCCCAAACAGCCCTAAGATAAGGATTCGAACCCTCGATACGTCCACTCGTTTCTTTCATTCTCCGACGAGCTCATCAGAGTGAGCTAGGGGTGGAATTGAAAGTAAGCAGTTCAGTTCATCCGAGTGAAGGATCGGGCATGCGAACATAATGTAATGCATCGATCACATCCAAAGCACTCACGAGGTAATCTCAGGGGAGTTATTCATATAAAATATATGAGGCGTACCCCACACCCCGTGTCCCATTTCTCCGTGCTATTTCTCTGTCCCAGGCAGCATCACTAGGAAGCGTAGTCACCAGTCGCTTATAGGAACGAGTGCAACGACGTAAAGTTTATATAGACATGAATAGGCTAGCAAACCTCAACCAACCATAGGTTGAATGTGATGTGAGCCCCACTCAAATAGATAGCTGAGCTCTGAAGCCCTAACTCCAGTCGATTAGTACTTGACCCCGTAGCTTCATGAATAGAATAGCTACCCTCTCCTTTATACAAAGATTCACTCCCCCTGCACTGGTCCAGAAGATCCCTCTCAGAAGCTCCACTAGAAGAGAGTAGACTGAACACGCGGCAGAGTAGTCCTAGGATCCATTGAACCCAGCCTCCCGTGGATAGAGCGCCCTATCCCTCCGTAGCGACTCATTCAGTTAGAAGGCAAGGCTAACCAAACTTTCTGCTTCCATTGAACCATGAATTCCTTCTCTTCTCTTGGTAAAGAGCTAAAATAAAAGGAAAAAACCGCTTTCCGACACTTGACTTGACTTGAAGTAGTGTTCGCCAGTACCAGTAATACAATACGAGAGTAGTGGTTCTGAGATTATTTTATCAGAGATTGGGGCACCAGAGCATGGAAGTGATGTAGAAGTTAGATGAAATGAAATGGGGAGAGTGAATCCGTTTGAGACCCGATCCCGATAGGTCCCCAAAGGAACGTACACTCCTTCATTCACGACTGGTGCTAGGGGGATTAGCGAGGGAATGCTCTGGCAAAGCCAATCTGCAATCCTTCTTTTTTGCATGATTTGCCTAGCTTCAGGCACTTTCTTTCACTCGGAAACACGAGGGGAATGATCGAAGATTAGGAATGCTAAAAATAGGCTTGAAAAGCCAGGAATGAACTATCACACATGTGAGCACCCAAAACGACGTTTTAGCACATTTGAGACTAGGTTTGAGGCCCGAGGAAAATTCATTGTAGAATGGTCGTTGAACGTGTGATCGGACTCTAACTCGCAAACACATCATTTGCTGGTCACGAGCGACCCGTGCAGAATGCGTTGAAAAGCACAGTGCAGGGCAAGGCAAATTGCTAAGCAGTCACGGACGGACCGTGGAAATGCACTGAACCCCAAAAAGCGCAACGCTGGGCGATAATCTGCACGAGCCGATAGAGGGGAAAACGCCATTCCCGAAAACCTTGTGATGAAGGAGAAGCTAAACCAAATTTCATACTGTCCTCTGAGGCATGCCCGCCCGTTTTCGTGATTCTCAAGCCTCGAGAGGAAACGCGTACTTTAGGTGGAAGTGAGGAAGGCGCGGAGCCGAAGGCATGTGCATAGGGAGGTACTTTGTCCTACCAGGGGCATAATAGAGGCTTGCGCTTGTTTTGCCCCTCGGAGAGATAGATCCAGCTATTCATGGAAAGCTTACTGCAGTGGCTCCAGGGTAGTTGGGTCGAACGCTAGGCCATGGACAGGAAATTCGTAGACTTACGTAGGTATGTGTAAAGATGGATCACTACGTAGAAATGCGATAGAATGGGACGACTTTGCCGCCGGCTAGGCTTAGGGCACACCGCCATAGAAGACCACTAGGAATTTCCTTGGGATGGGTAAGTTGCTCTACGAGAAGGACATTGGCACCATAGCATAGCCGAAGTACGTGGATCCAGAACGAGCTGCTCTCAAAGAACAGCGAGCGGGAGGGAGAACTGTCGGCCAGAGGATGGTAATGCATATCGAACGGGTCCGGTTCGCCGGAACTTGGCCACGCCGGCTGGATTAAAAACAAACGACAGGTCGGTAATTCCGACAGTGACGCCCAACCACCAAGCGCCAAAGCGCTGGAGTGCGCGGAGACTTAAGAAAGCACCCAGAGGCGACAGTTCCTAGCTACATGTTTGAAGAATACGCACTCTCGTCGATGAATCCCCCTATTCAAAACATACCCATGTTTGGCGTATTGGCCTGTAAGTCACGACCTTTTCCAACCAAACCATGGTTTTCGAAGGAACACACTCTACGACGCAGCAGTTCCACCGATTAACCTCAGCACCTGCACTCCCCGTTGATAATTTACTGTTTAAGCTCCCTACTTCGAGAAAGAATCAAAGTGTGAGAAGGCTGAGACTGAATGGCGCCCCGAACCCGTTGCTGAAAGAGTTCAATCTCTTCCCGTAGCTTTTGGCGTAGTACCTATTATTCCAGGTGCTTCAATTGTTCTTTCATCTGGGCATATTCATATATCTGAATGATGGTATGTAGAGAAGAGAATAAATAGAATATAGAATGGTATATAGTATATAATGATCATTCCTATATTTGATAAGACTGTGTTCTTGAATTCCAGTTGATCGAGCGGAGCCCTTAGATCTGACTATTAAGTATTTGCTTCGCTGTGGATTTATGTATTTACATCTCCCAGCCTAGTACTTAGTATTAGTAAGTGCTCCGGCTGCCTAAGATCTTGAATGAAAGCTCATTCGTTAACTGGATAAGAAGTGTATTTTCTTCTATATGCTTAACACATGGATCAATAAGAGGTTCAATTTTAATGTCAGAAGTGCATCTCAAGCGTACTTCTTCGACTGCAGTTTCGGTGATCCTTTCTCTCGAACGGGGCACAAGCGTAAGGGAAGAATTATTTAATAGCCTAAAATCTGCCTATCATATCTTCCTTTACTTGCTTTCCTTCCAACCGATCAAGCCCACGTAGCGGTACCCAAACCCGGCTGCAGAGGGTGAAGCCACAAAAGAAAGATGTGATTAGAACGGCTCAACGAAAACTCCTAGACCACGACTGAGCTATGGAATAGCATCCCACGTCTTCCACTCTTCTCTTACCTAACACAGACTAGAATAGGAAGGATGGGTAACCCGTGCCACTCGAGAGCGAGCCGGCTGGGGTTAAAAGGAATCTAATTTGTAGGGGCGACGCTAAGACGCGGATAAGGGCCCAGGAGCCAGCAGGAAAGGACTGCGGTAGGGCTTCCCATAAGCTAGGTTCCAAAGACGGCCCACTCCACTTGAATCTGAATTTAACTGATTCACTTCGCTCCATTAAATTCATTGTCAGAAATGGGCACTTCTCCTACAGTTCTTTAAACAGTGTAAGAAAAAGGAACGAGCACTGCGACGTCTTACACTTCTTTAGTTGAACCCATGAAATGGTACTACTTTATCCACTACTTTAGATAAGGAAGCGAATGGAGGCGACACGGGCCATAAAGAGCTTTATAAAGCTCGTCGTTCAAAGATTCTTCTGACTATATCTGACTACGACCTTGATATCTGGTGGTCGGGTCTGACCTCGGATGGGCTAAGCTCTTCGTAAAGCGCGGCAGAGAGCAGACCATATTGACTCCGTAGCTTGGAGCGAAGTCGAAGTGAATCTAAATTTCGTCACTGTCTAAAGCTCCTTGAAGTGAGGTCCTCATACCTTTACTAAAAGAGTGAGAATGGAACTACTTAGTGTCTTTCTCATTGCTATCTCCATCTTTCTCGTAGTCTCCAAGTAGTTCACTGTTCAAGTTGCTAAAGTGTTGTAGGAGTCAAGCTAGTTGAACGGTCTTCATGGCTCATAGGAAGGGCTCTAGCCCAAGGGAGAATTAAAGGAGTAGTGGGAGGGAAAGGTTAATAATCATAAAGAGGACATGCCTATCTTATCTATAAAGAGAAAGGTTGGTTCGCTTTCATTTAATCTTTGCCCCCATACCAAGTCGAATGAAAAGAATGATAGGGCGGATCAACTCAACATTGGTTCGCACTCCCTCCTCTCTCTCTTGCCCACTGAGCTTGGCTTGGAAGTTCAAAATCAAACATATCACATCACGTCCACTCTTAAGAGGATAGTTCATGTTTCTTATAATTCTCCTGTGCCATCTGTGTACGAGCTCCTTTCTCCCACTCTCGTGTCCAATGTTTCGTCTAGGCACAGTGCTTATTTCAGAGTACGGAGGAGTTCATCATGGGTTCGCATCCTCTTATGCCCATTATGAACCCACTGATTCTGTAACATCGTGAAAGAGCTATCTTCTCCGGAGTGAATCGTAAAGAGCTCCATTCGCTGGACTTGGGGCGTAGCGCTTTCATTTCTTTCTGGAGAGCGTCCAGTGTATGCTTGCCATGGTTCTAGCGCTTCTTGAGGTAAGGGCGCCATATGGTCTAGTTGCTAATTCTGGGCGACTGGGACGGTGTGGCTTAGTTTAGTTAAGTAGAAGAGCAATCACTGAACTCAAGAGAGGACCGAGCGATTCACTGCGTTCCAAAGGGAGGAGTCTCCATTACTGGGTGGAAGGAGGTGGAATGAGTCTTTCCTTCTTTCTTTTCTGGCGTGGCTATACTTCATGTCGAAGATGCTATATGGTTAGCCTCCACTGGCGGACTGAGTTCATTCCTGGTCTAGGCTAGCGGGGCATATACTTTGTCATTGTGCAATTTGCGGTAGTACGGTTCTAGCTGCTATGGATATCTAGCTGTTCTGTCGGCACTTAGGATAGTCTGGTTCTAGCTGCTGTCTTTGTTGGCACTTATCACTACTTCTCATTCTATTCTTTCTGCAAGTCCGAGGAGGGGGAATTGCTACTATTCTATTGGTTGAGCGGTCTTTCTTGAATGCCGTCCCCGGTTAGCTGTCTTCCTTTCCTACTTTTGCTTTCTCTTGCCCGTGCGTGGAAGAAGTGGATTAGCTATGCGGAGGAGGTTCAGGTCATAGGCTTGCCTAGTCTGCTAGGTTAATGCCCATTCGCGAGCCAACATTAGCTTATTATAGATAGATGGAGTTGGGTATAGTCAGATCCAAGCTTTCTGCGGAAGTCTCCAAGAGCGGAATGAGCTTCCCATAGATCAAGTTTGAGATCAAGTTTACTTGGGGCGTAGCGAAAAATCAAGTTCATGGGTCTACATCCGGTCTATCAGACCGGTCTATCAGAAAGAAATTAATGTTGAAGTCTTCCTTAGCCCACTAACCATCTTCGTAGGAGTTCATCAAAGGTTCGAATCCAATTATGCCCCACCCACTTACTATGGATTTCTTCTTTTACGTCGCGGGCTTTGGCTTAGCCCCCACTTTCTGGGATCTAATCTTTACGTCGCTGTGAAAGTCAAGCTTACCTCGCTTTTCCATTCACTCCGCTCCAGATGAGCTGCTTCGGATGGACATAGTATAGGAGGTCTCAAGTTCGTTCCAGGGCCAAAATAAAATAAAGATGTTCGTCCCCATCTGCCGGGAGTGAAGATCCTTCTTCTATATTATATTATAAGGAAGATCTGTCGTAGTTTCGTAGCCATGAAGGACGTAGGTACGAAGAATCAGAGACTCTAGCTCTTCTTCGCGCTTCCACTAACCAACCCGAACCTAAGGTCGAGTCTGGCCTGACGTTTCAGTTAGTTGGACAGGACTCCGAATCCTGCTCATGCTACAAGTGCCGTCAAGAGGACTACCCGCTCTTTGCTAATCCAATCTATTGTATTATACTGACTCCTGGCACGGGTGAAGAATACTTATATGCCCTCGTAGGAGAAAGAAGTCCCAAATGGCATGAGAAGCTCTCGTCGCTTACTTATAAATCCTCAGAATCAGGTGATGGCTATGAAGCGGTTGAGCCCATCTCGTGGGAAGGGCGAGGCAGAGTGAGAGGTCAGTGCCAACCTACAAGGCACCCATTTCTACTAGTTATAGGTGCTCAACTCACTAAGGCGGAACTAAAGAAAAGCGCTCTCACGAAGAACTTAGCACATCCCTCCTTTAAGTGTACTCGATTCTTCCAATATCTGCTTTCTTTTTCTCACTTCACGTTCCAGAATGACTTCAATCCCAGTAGTGAATCGTTAAAAGCTTCTGATAACTATACTATATCTGACTACGACACTTGACTGCTTAATGAGTCGTTAAAAGCTTGGATGCCCACCTGTACCCACCCCCCTACTGGTCGGGCGACACTTCTTACTTACTATATTCTGATTAACTTCGCTCCAAAGGTTGGCTCGCTCATGGGCCAAAAGAAAGACGACGCATTCAGAGCCCACTGACCTTGACCCACACACAGCCCTGGTAGGGTCTTACCTCGCTCCAACTACCCTATACCCACCTCAGCCCTCGCAACAACTACGTTCCAGCTCCAAAGTGTCGCAATTTAACGAAGTTGGAACTGTAACGGAGTGGGAAAGTCAATAGTTCCAGGCACCCTACTCTTGAATCAACTGTCGATCCAGATTAATAAGCAAAAGCAGAGCAGTATTCGGATGGGACTCTACTCTACTGAAAAGAAAAGCAAGTGTGCCCGTCGGGTCTGGTCTTTATGGTCTGACTCGGGAGAATGAGGAGCGGCAGGGCCTCTTGTAAAGGGAATCAGGGCTAGAATGGAAAGAAGCCCTGAGTTATAAATTCAATGTAGATGAGCAAAAAGAGACCTGAAAGTCGTAGCTCGAGGATAGTTGAGGTAGGTAGTCCGAGCTCTTATTGTAGAAAGAAAGGGAGTTCGTGGAATTTTGTATAAAGACCTAATCATGCAATCAAGTATCAGGCAGCCGGGTGGGGTTTATTTAGTGCCGATAGAGTGGAGGTCTTAGTCGATTCCGAAACTGAGACCGGGGCTTCCCAATTTCTTTCTCTGGAGAGGGTCTCATATAAGGGCGAACTTCTCTGTTCTTGCACGCGCTGCCACTAACCTATGTGACTCACCGGAAGCAGAGCTGGTTCGATTCAGGACTTCCGTCTGCTAATGAAGAAATGAATGACCTTGCCGATGGAGAAAGATAAGGAGAACAAGCCGAAACGAGATTAGAGCTTGAAAGGGCACTTTTACCTGATTTCTCTCCTTTATCAGAGCCTGAAACTTCCCCACTGGTTTGAACTTGATCCGCTTCTGTTCTGGGAGAACCGGGTTATCCGAGCCAGTAGATCAGACTAGGATCCGCATCCACATCTGCTAGGGTCGACCGGAAGCCAATCTTCAAGGATTGAGCCTAGAAAAGAACTGAAGCGGGAGGCTAGGATACCTGTAGATTAGATCAAGACCTCCTCGCGTGCCGGCTGCCCAAGTTTAATATTGAACCTATGTGTTCATCTTCCTATTTATATGATGGTTCAATCCTATCTTTAACTCCCCGGTCCGGCCAATGCCTATGAAACTCTACAAGGGTGTGTACAAGTGAAGATAAATTCATGTTTGAAGACTCAGACCTTCCCTTTCATGCCGGAATGTTTTCAGACCTTCACTTTCATGCCAAAGAGTGACTTCGAGAAGGACGTTGGTCGGGCACCGCTGGCTCCCTAAGCGCGAGAGGGGGCCCCGATCAGGGATAGGTTTAGCTGAATCAAAGAGTGGCTAGTCAGGAACCAAGTGGAAAGCATCCGAGTGACCTCTTCTTCCGGAATCAGGAGTTCGATCTGTTAAACAGCCTAGGAGTTCTGCCCTTTCCGTATCGGGAAGAGATCGGACTCATTCAACTAGCTAATTATAGACTTCACTTTCAATTCATCTTTCAAGTGAAGTTCAGACCGTCTCGTCCAACGTATGCTCTCTGCACTGGTACCTTTCCAATTTTAATAATGTATACGATGGGAGACGTGGTGGGAAAAAGGAGATTGTTTTTTTTAAGGAAGGCTAGGCTTTGAACCATGGGTGGTGTGGATGAATTGAGTACTTCATAGTTAATCACTTTACTCTATTCCTGTTGACTTCATGAGCACAAGGAGCCTAATGGGACTGAAAGCACATGCTACTCTGCGTCGTTATCACTAGCTCTAACGTTCCTATTCGGTGAGGGCTCTGAGTGGGATGGCCTTCCTTCCCCTGCGCTATCATAACTACGGAGACTACTCTACTACTCTTTCCCGTCTTTCCTTCTTTCCCCTGCCTGACTTCTCGTCTTTCATCGGCTCCAATTCGCCGCTGCCAGTGAGGGCCTCCCTAGCTCTCTGCCTCTCTCCCCACTCCACTTCTGTCCTCTGCTAGTGAAAGTCGTAGGTGGGTGCCAGATTCATTGCTTGCTGCGATCTCGGATCTAATTGAGTGATTCCGCAACTGGCTTGATGCTTCCCCCACTCTTCTAGGATTGAGCCTAGCCCATACCTTTAACCCGATCCGCTCACCTCTCCAAGCTTAGCTGCTTCTGATTGAATGTTGAGCCAGGGCGGAGGGTGCGATATAGTTATAGTATAGGGCAGCCCAAACTATAATAGATCGGAGTGAGAAAAGTAGGGATTAGCTCCGAATCAACAAGTTCATTAGCTCTGAATGAACAATTCAAACTTCAATCTTTCCGCCAAGGCTGTGAAGGAGTTCATCCGAGCGGGAAACATTCCAATGGAACTAGCGGGGGAAGCATTCCACTAGCGGGAAGCATTCCAATGGAAGCATTCCTATTGGAACGAGCGGGACGGGAAGCATTCCTATTGGAACGAGTGGGATCAAATAGAACTTAGAATGTCCGATGGCTGAGTCCGTACCTATTTGGCTCTTAAATAGTCCGATCTCCTGATTGATGCAGTCTCCGATCTCCTGGCAATTTTCTTTATCCGTGAGAAAGAGAAAGAAGGCTGGCTTGGTCTCGTAGTCAAGGGACAACACAAAGCCATTCCGAACTTAGCTACGCGTAGTGGGTCACCCTAGCCCATCCGATGAACGACGCATTCCTGTCCAAGCAACGAAGCTAGCGAAGCTAAGGCCAGGAAAGCTAGACTGAACAAGGCCAGGGAAAGCTATTCCAGAGAGGGATGCTTTGTTTAGGAGCGAGTGCAACGTGGGGGTTTGGTTTTAGGGGAAGCTAGTGGCAGGTGAGTTCGGTTAGTGAACAGAGAAGCTATAGCTATGGGAGGATAAGCTAGTGGGCAGAAGTAGGTGCCGAAGCTCACTATGCAGCCATGAACGATTGATCCACGGGTCCAGTCAAGGGTCGATCGAAGGGTCTCTAAGGCAGCCCTGGTCTAGGGTCTCGGGTCTATTAAAGTAGAGGGTAACGTCCCACTAGTCTCGGGTCAAGGGTCGGCGCTCTCACGAGTCATGGGTCGGCACGAGGTCCCTAACGGTAGTGCTCTGCGACGAGGATTGAATTGAATTCTGCATCCCGCCGTCTCTCTCGTCCACTCGATACTTAATAAAGCGGGTGGTTTCTAGGAGGGGCTAAGATAAGAGTTCGTTGAGCTAGCGTCGTAAAGGGTAAGGGTGGGACGAGTGAATTATAGAAATATAAGTAGCCCCACGGAGCGGTGCGGAGCGTCACCATCTTATATGAGCGACCTACCTTGTCGAATGTCGAATATGAGTAGTTAGAAGAAGGAATATGAGGAAGAGGAACCCAAAAGAAGGGGACTGAGGGCTCGGACTGGCTGCTCACCTACCCAATTGTGTGGCCATGCCCGGACGAGAGGCTCTCAAGAACTCAATTTCTGTCCTCGCCGGATGGTCAAGTGAGGCACGTGGCCTTGTGCTGCTTTGACTCTTTCGGAGCGAGCCAACCTCCGTAGCAGTCAAGGTGCGAGACCATTGGATTTCTTTCAATCAAAGAAATTGGATCTCCGAAACCCATATTCTCGCTACCCCTACCCCAGGTGCTAGCTTCGAGTGCAGCTCATAAGGGGGGAGATTCTATTTCATCATTCTGCCGGAGCAGAGTTAGAGGAAGATGGTGCCGAGTCAAGGGTCTGAACCCGTCAAGGTGGCAAGATGAAAGGCCTGGCACGCAAGAAGAAGCCCATTCATACATAGCATAGACTAACGTAGCATCCAGGGGGAGCTGGCGTATAGTCTTTCTTTTCCTTCTTAACCATACTGGCTTTAATTTAAGTATAGTCTTTCTTTTCCTTCTTAACCATAAAGAGAGCTAGGACCCCGGCACTCGGTAGCGCAGCCCCAGTACGGTTTCTTAATTCTATCCTATCTTAGCGAAATAAAGTAAGTAAAGAAATGCATTTATGTCTTTATAGGTTAGGTAAGCCTAGACTCCATGACCGATCGGTCAGATCCTCCTTCTACTGGATCTGAGCCCCCGTCGTCTACTAAGCTCTGTCCCGCTAATGAGACTTGAGATCTCATGCCTCATCAGTGTTAGCGGACTCCTTCAAAAGAATCTATGGAACTGTGAGAGGAGAGCTCGCTACAAGAGTTCAGAGTGGTACTCGCTCGGCCCCTTCCCTCGGAATATGAGGCCCCCCTCTAGGATCTATCAAGAGAATCAAGTCTCAAATTGCTTACTGAAGAGTGACTACTTGGAGCCCTCACCCAAGGAGTCAATGGCTAATGACACATTGTATAAAAAGGGGTTTGAATTGAACATAAGAGGCATCCTCCCCATCTGATAGGCCTCTGATTCTTCTTACATAAAAGACAAAAGAAGGTCGATTAATTTGCACCTAGATTAGGCATGAAAAAATGAACTATCTTAATTACTCTCGATCCAGTAGTGAATGATAAAAGTCTAGAGCTATAAGAGAGTCAGACGACCAGTGGAGTTGAAAAAGGGAAGAGCAAGACATGGTGTGAAAGGTGCAGAGCATTCTCTATACGAGTTATGGGTACGAAAGATATTAGTTATTGTCAGAGTGGAGTGGCCAATGAAGATCTTTTCCCATTCTCTTCAGGTCGGGCTAAGGCAGAGCGCCGAGTCCCCGTTACTCTTTTAATAACTCTCCTTGCAGCCTTCTCTTTGAGCTTTCGTAAGTGCACTAAGTACTACAGTGGGTTGGTTCTTCCCTCTTGTCCTTGCTTAGTTCGGTCCGGATCCATGGTAGTGAGCTGTCAATGCAATTCTTTCTTGAAGGTCGAAAGGAAAAAGACCCGAATTATGCTTTACTTTAAGTCGGGCACGAAGAGAAGGAGTAGGAGTAAATGGAAGGACCGGAAGGAGTGGATGTAGAATTGGCTTGATAGGGTCCAAACGATAATTGAACTCAAATGGCGCCCCACCAGTCATAATATTATTAATTTAGCTAGGCTCTAGTCTAGAGCTCATATCTGCTTTCTTGAACTAGAGGACGAGGGAGAGCTCATATGATATGGTACGGTTATACTCAATCGTTGCGTTGAGGAGATCTCACTTAACTAGACTGCCCCTTCTAGGGTTAGGGGCGAGGCAGTTTTGATTAGTGTGGAGTTAAAGTTGATTAAGTCGTCTGCAGAGTTAAGGGAAGTTAATGTAAGATGGCCCTTGCTTTTGTGTACCTCACGAGAAGGCTCCAAAAGAAAGAAGTCAAGCTTAAGACATGCAGAAGATGCAGAAAGGATTAATTGCCCTTGTGCCTGCCTCGCCTCGAGTGGATCCGCTTCATTCAATATGTTGGTTGATACATGAGAGGAGTGTGAATTGACCACCCTTCTATACGAGGATCTCCGGGATGTAGAATGAATTGACTTGCTCGGCTCCCACTTCTTGGAAGAAAGAGTTCACCTCTTGAGAGTTCGCTTTCAACCTCGAACTGAACCCGTTAGAGTAAAAAGAGTGAGCCGCTCCTCACCGTTATAGCAGCAGTCGATTTAAGACTTTGTGCCATGCTACTCATAAACTCTCGGATAAAGAGAGGGGCACAGTTAGGGCACTTGCGTTTACTATCTCTGGCTCCGGACAATGGTTTGTACTTTCTCTTGATGGGGGTACGGTACTGGTGGTACTTTCTTTCCCTTGGGGTTCGGTTGTCTTAAATGTTGTATAAGTACTTTTCTATTTGCACTAACCTCTGAAACCTTACCGATTGCAATAATATACTCCTCAGCAGCGGGTAGAGCAGATTAAGACTGAATAAAGAGTTGATGTCCTCCCGCTACTATAAAGCTTTATCATAAAGGGTCGGGGTGCCTAGAACTGAACACAAAGATTCCAATTCCGTCTCACCTTCGCTTTCCTCAACTCACTCGTCCCTTGCAATGCAATATTAGTAGGTTCATATAAGTGTTCAAGTAAAGGGGAGGTCCATTAAGCGAAGTTAAAGGGTCCAAGCGGGAGTAGGATGAAAGTAAAGGAGTGGTCCAGAAGTGTTATCTTACTAAGGTGCAAGGGGAGCAAACAAAAGGTAACGAGATTCAGTTTGAGCTCTTTCGTAGTTAGGGACAACTTGGATTTAAAGCTTCTTGCTTCCGCGTGCGTCACAGGTCCTACTAAAGGGTTCAGAAGAGACTGCTATAATATAAGTTTAAACCCTTCCGTTCCGTCTAACCTTGATTGGATTTCTTCCCTTTCCTCAAGTGCTTAACCGATAAAGTACTTTACATTATCGATCGGACTAGTCAACGCCTATAAAACAAACACTCTTTTCGGGGCTTTCTGAACGGGAAGCTCAAAGTAACAATTCAAACCCCGTAGTGGGGGAAGGTTGTATTAGTTGTATTTTAGCTTTAAGTGCAATGTCCGGTCCGAGCATCTTAATAAAGAGTTGATGTGAACCGCTGCATTAGAAGGAAAGGAGTCTATCTTTACAATAGGTCCACTTATAATATAATGTTCAATAGGTCCACGTGAAATGATTGATTAAATGAAAGTTCCTCAGTGGTATAAGATAAGATGTTTCAATGTTTCAGAAGAGGTTAGAGGTTAGGTGTACTTGTCAAGGGTATCCGTAAGCGAACTTAGCTGCCCTTAAAGGACCTAGGGTTGGACCTAGGGGTGCATAAGGAAAGTAAAGTGTGTTCAACTCTTTAAACATCTGCTCGGAGCTCGACTAAAGATGCGCTTTTCGAAGCACTTTGTTTGAAATCAATATTTAATAAACTGGGTGCTCTGGAACTACTTCGCCCGGCTATAACTATCCGATGTGAATTCAGATAAATTGAAAACAGTTCATTGAACATATAAAGATTAAGGGAATCCCTTCACTCTTTGACTGGAGTTCCTTCGTTAATACTAATCCACTTTACTTGCCAGTCCGAACCGGCTCCGGCTCACTCTACTTAAACAACAATCAAAGTAGACCTAACCGAAAAGAGGGCAGTGACCGGGAATTTGTCTGAACTTAAGGAATGAACTCGTACCTTGGCAAAAGAGCTATTGAAAGTGTTTTCTTTCCCTTCTGCTCCCTCTCCATCTCAGGTTAGGGTTGGGGTTTGTTAGGTTGTCTTCGGTAGGCAACGCACCTTCTTTATTAGCTGCACGTCCGGAACCAGATCAAACTTATCACTCGAAGAATGCAAGGGGAGCGTCCAACCTTACTCATACATAAACCGCTCCGTGGGGGAACCGGTTTAAGGGAACTCAAGGGAACTAATTGAAACCCAACCTGTGAAGTTCATTCGACAGAAAGGGGAAAACACTAAACATTATCATTCGCACCTCTAATTCACTCTTAGACTAGGAGATGCGGAAAGCTAAGAGGTTTGAGAGTGTTTTCTGTTCCGGTTAGGTTTGACTGTCTCTTTCTTGTCTTCGGTTAGGGAAGTTCAATCCGGACAAACTGAATTTTAGGGAAGTTCTGTGCCCTCCGCTAGAGGAGTTCCATCTGTTGCTGCACCATCGGTTGTCTTCGGTCTCCACTTAAGAAGACCCTTCATAAGAGTGCTTTCCTAACCTTGCACCACTAACCTTCGGAAGTTTAAGTGCAAGGGAAGCAAGAGTTCATGGTATTCTTATTCTCTCTTGGTCTTGGTTCTCGGACCCTAAACTTATTAATATAAAAGGAGCTATAACGAACGATCAACGCATCAACAGAAAGAAGTGCATTTGATCGGACCAGTGCATTTGACCCTATTGAACACTCCCAAAGAACACCTATTGAGTTAGATCTATTGAACACTCCCAAAGAACACCCATTGAGGGCCAAAGAATACCGCTCCGTGGGGTCGGACTGAACTCTTTTAGCTTTAAGATGTGCTTGCTTTAACTAATATATCTCCCCTTGCTGCTAAGTTCGAAGGGGCTTCCCTTAAGGCAAATGCGTAGCTCTTTACATTCACTCTTTCTCTTGGAATGAAATGAACTGAAGGAAAGAAAGACGGAAGTTCCGGTTTGGGCTTATATTGTAAGTTTTGGTTGGACTGAACTCATCTCCTAGAAAGATAGTTGTTCATGGTGAACTCATCTCCTATAATAAGTGGTCGGACTGCTCAGACTCAAAAGCAAGTTTGTTTGATATGGAAATTGAGCTATTTGAAGAGAATGCAAGAGAAGCGAACTTAGGGTAGGAATGCCTCTCGGGTAACGAACTATAGATTCAGTTTTAGGTTATCTTCGGTTATAAACTTATATTATAAGAATGCAAGGGTAGAGTGATTCAATTCCACCACGGAGCGGGAGAGGGAGTATAAGAGGTTCAAGAGCTCAGCTGCTTCATCAGAGGCTCTTCGGAAAGGTTGAATTTAAGTTCATGAACTCTAGTTGAAGTAAAGGGGGTAATCTCTTATGTTGGGGAGACCGAAGCGCACGAAGCATTCTTTATTGTTTTATTCCCCATTTGATTTGATGCAACTAGGACCTATAGAGCTCAAACTCTTTCCTTTAAGTTGCTAACCCGCTTTCTGCAAGTGCAAGGGAAGTTAAAAGCTTAATAAGAGACTCGGACCTCCGTTCTGGTTCAGGTTCCGGACGTTCCTAGTTCATTTCATATTATTATATTTCTTCATGGCACCGGTTAGGTTATGTTGGCTTCTAGTGCTTTCCAAACCCTACTGAATGGATTGCTAAAAGAAAGGTTCAGACCGGAGGGGAACTCAATGACACTTTCCAGCTAGTATAGTACGCACTCGGGAGATAAAGATAAACTTCACACTCTTGGAATTCACTCTTTTCCCTTGACGGACAACTTTCACTACCCGGCTTAACCCTTTCACTACCCTTGCAATAACTTTATCCCCTTAATAAGAGTCCGAACCCACTTGAAGTGAAGGCCTTCGGTTAGGTTAGCTCACTCAATGCAAGCGATCCGCGCGCGATAGACTACCTTCGAGCATGAGGAATAACCAATTGTAGCTATGAACGTATCTATTAATGTTCGCTTCGGTTGTGTTTCAACAGAAATTATAGTGGTTCATGGTTAGAAAAGAGTGAATGGCAAACTACGATTCACAACTATGCTTTTAGTGTACGGAAAAGCTATTTATATGTTATGTATGCTATAGCTGCAGGTGCTGTATCGAAACGGATAGCAAATCCCGTACGTAGTTCGAAAGGGCGTCTCCTTTACGTAGTAGTTCATGGCGCAGGGGAAAGTAGGGAGAGTATGACTTCCATAAGGTGTGATAGAGGTATCCCTATTGGGAACTATAAGGTAAGGGACGGGACTGTCTCCAAACCGAGCTCATCTCAGTGAATGAACTCATAGGATACGTTTCAGTCGTTTCTAGTGCTTTAGTTCCAAGCTGCTCAGGAAAGAAAGAAAAGAGTGGAAAAGAAGGTCTAGTTCTAGTTACTCGCCTTATCCACTCCTATACTACTTAACCAATGAGGGAAATTATATTATTATAAGAATCAGTCTGATTGATCTCCCGAGGCGGGCAGGAAGAATCTATAGTCAGGTGAGTTGGGTAGACTTTCGTAGGCAATGAACGAGTCTCCTTAATAATAAAATCTCATGTCCCTTCTTATCCCTAGAGTCACTATTTATTTTATCCGTTGAGCGCGAAGAAGTTCTTTATAATAAAGATCTCAGATTCTTTTCATAATGTTTTTGCGAAGGGAATGATATTAGTCTCGTCTAGCAACCGGTTCGGGCACCAATTTCAGCATCTTGTATTAGTTTGTACGAATTAGACCTCTTTTGACATATGCTCTTCCTGTTGTTGCAGTGTCTGTTGTAGGGAGTTTGCAGTGTCTGTGTCTGTTGTTCTTCTTGCTTCCCACTGATGTCCTTCCTCCTTCTTCATGCTTCCCAATGATGAGTGCTTCCTCCTCCGCTGACCCGACTGAGAGCTCGGCACTGGTTCCGAGCTCCACCTTCCGCTTCGCCCCTTCACTTCTTTATATAAGAGAATAGGTCGAAAAGGAAGTGTCGAAAAGGAACTGAAAAGGCTATACTGGCGATTCAACACCTCTCAAAGAGCAATAGTTCACAAGTAGAAGTCCTGGAAAGAGAAGCAAGAGCCTACGAGTCTAGGCCGGGCATGAAAGCCTGGGATGACTTATAATACATGGTCGGATGACCTGCCATGATAGCCAAGATCCAACTACGACTTCGGGACAGATGTCGATTCAGTCTTTGTCAGGTGCGGAGCGAGAGCAGTGAAGCGCGAGAGAGCGAGCCAATGAAGAGGAGCGACCTGGGGCCTACGGAGAAGGTCATCCCCAACTTTCTTATTATATTAATAAAGAATGAAAAGTGATAAGTTCTTTAATGAAGTGAGATGAACTCGGAATGAAGTGAGAAGTGAGGCGCGGAGCGTTGAAGTTGAGTCCGATATATATGGAAAACCAGTCCCACTCCTAAAACGAGTCCGAAAAGAGACTCAAACTAATCTCATATAACTGCAAAAGTAGTAGTTATTAGTTTCGTTCATCGAGTTCTGAGTGAAAAAGTAAGGGCCGAGGGAGGACCCCGCCACTCAACGATCAAGCAAGTGAACGAGAGCGCATCCCCACAAGAGATTCATGAAGCGGAGGGAAGCTATGCTTGAGTACAGAGGAGACCCATGAAGTGAAGCGGAGCTAGGGCAAGGCGGACGCTAGTACTTAAATATTCGATGAGGCGGGCTTGGAAGGAAGGAACAGAACCTACGACGAGAAGTTCAGAGATCAGAGAGCCCATGGGAAGAAGACCAACGGGAGCGCCGGCGATGAAGGAGCTGCGGCTCCGCTCCTCGGTCGGCCAGTCAGGAGGTCCAGTAATGGAAGTCTTGATTGGAACGTCTTGAGCGCATAACTAAAGTCTTGATTGGACCATATCAGTCTTAGGAGCGAGCTAGTTAAACCAAACCCAATCAAGTAGTAGCGAGGGGAACCATTAAAGTAGGCGGGGAAGAAGAGCTATCTGACTTATCGATCGGGCAGCTAGGAATGGTTGTTGGAGCGGGCCATCTTACTTATCGATCGGCAAAACAGGAAAGGAACTAAGGCGCCGAACTCGAATGCCATCTAGGAACTCGGGCCATCCATCAAACGGAGGCCATCTGCCTGATCTCTTAGCCTCTCCGCCTTCCGTTCAACTCCATTTTAGTGCTTTTACCCATGGGCGAGTTTGATTGGATTTGGATGCCGGATTTATGTTCTTTTACCCCATAGATCTGTTTGTTACTACTTTGAACCATAGGGCGGACTAAACAGAAACAACTGATTGGCTCATACTTAGTGGCGTGAGGAGTCGCTATCAACTCCATCTCCATCTGCTCCATCTCCCTTGTCTCTTTGCCTAAGCCTAAGCATTAAAGTCAGTCTTAGGACGAGTAAAGAAAAGGAATGCCCTAAGAAACTAAACTAAAGTAACGAACCAATAGGAGGGGCGAGCCGACATTGCCCATTTGGCCCATTCTAGAGCCGACATAAGGTCTTGAAACAGCCCGTGAAGTCTTTATTGGAACGTAGAAGTATGAGGAGCGGGAACACAAGTCTTACTTTTCGATCGGTGAACTAGGGTCTATCTCGGGCAGGTCGGGAACCATCTTTAATGCCGCCATTCCGCACCTTACTTATCGATCGGGACATGCGGGATACTTGCTCGGGATAGGAAAGAAGAGAGGAGCTCTTGAAACTAAAAGTGACTGCTTTTGACCATAGGTGAGATCAAACAATGACAAGTTTGAAGTCAGAGCAAGTTTACCTCTAAGATCTATTTTTGACTGGTTTTGCCCCTATGGGAGATCAAAAAGAATTGAATAGCTAGAAATCAAAGAAAACACTTTTTGAATTTTTCTTCCCTCCTAGAACTATTTGCCATGCTAAACCAAAGGGATTCCGAGATCGGACTCAGATCCTATGATCGTGGTTCTGTGACGAAGTGAGGGTCTTCCTATAAGGGGAAGACGCGGGGTAGAGTAATGGGTCAACTCATCAGGCTCATGACCTGAAGACTGTACTGTAGGTTCGAATCCTGTACCTTAATATAATAAGAATAAGAATCTCATAGCTATCCGCGACTGGACTAAGTTCGCCATGAAACCTGAAATAATTAATCTGCTTAGGATCGCAATACTTTAAAGTCATTCAGGGTCATTCGTAGTGTTTTTTTGAATGTCTTGGGAAAGTGGCCAGAGAGTGCTGGTTTTGATCCCTATCGTCCAATCTCATAGGATAGTCACAATCCCGATAGTCAAATATCAGGAATCTATCTGATACTGGCTGTGACAAAGACATATCTGCTAGAACGAGTCCAGCCTTCTGCTTGCTCTTGCTATTCAGTAAGTATTGCTGCCATTCTTGGGAGTCTAGTAGGGAATTCAGTACGTAAAGGAGTCATGTGACTAAGTGGCAATGCCTTTCTTTCTCTGTCTCTTGGTGTAAGAGCACCTTCGCTACTTTCGATTCTTCCTGCTGGGGCATCTATATAATATTTGTTACTTCCCTCTGTCCATCAATCGGCTAGGCACCTGAAGAAAGAAAGAAAGAGTTGAAAGTCAAAGAAGGTACGAGCGACAGCGACGTGGGAAAGGACTTACAAAGAACCTATCTCGGGATATACTATGTTCATTTAGAAGCTTGTGCCCATCTCGTGGAATAACTATTCTTTATTGGCTAAAGTAATTGAGCAGATAGGCAGATAGAAGCCAGTTCGATAGCACTTCAATTCAATGGCGGACTTCACCCACCTATTCAACAACAGCTCCATTACGACCAAACCACCAACTGAAGAACGGAGAGGCGACGGGGGCTGCATTGAGATGATGCCTTATAGCTTCTTAGTAGACCTTGGGCAGACTTAACTACTCAGCAGAAACCACACCATTCACCCAGAAACCTCCCGCGAAAGCCAAAATCAAGCAAAAAGCATTGACGCGAATGGGCCTAATCTTTCTTTGTAGCAAATGAATGGTTTTTTCACCTCTATTCCACTATGCTCCGCTCATGCACTAACCTTTCTCTTGAACTGACCGACCCCCATCTCGCTCTTTCCTTCCCTCACGGGACTACTGAATTAGGGACCCGAAAGATAGAACGAATGATTTTCGCAGCGTTGTGCTTGGCGTTCTTCACCGCTACGTGAAAATGAAAGCCACCAGCACTATGCTTTTCTCACTACGATGCACTTACATTTGAATGCCCGACGAAGACAAGACGGTTCACTACCTCATCCTGAGTAACTACTCCTTTTTCAGCATGGCTTAGCGTTATGGAAATGTAAAGACGTAAGTTTCGCAAGAACCATGGTACGTTCTATATCTTTCATTGGAACAAGTCTAGTAGTTTTCCTTGGAACTGGAACGACTGGAATCAAATGTCAAGGGGCGAGAGAGGGAGGGGAGTAGGCTGGGGGATATATATGGCTTGCTAAAGAGTGAAGACTGCCGGCGGTTGGCTCTATGTATCGTGAGCAGATGGAAGATGGTTTCGCTTTAAAGATTGGGTAAAGACTTTAGTTATGAGAAGGGACGAGACGCACAACATTTAGTTGAGACGGGTCAAAGTGGAAATGTAATCCAGTGACCAGTCTTTTCCTTCTTGTTCGCCGGGTTCAGACTACCGTTGGTCCTCCTCGTTTGTTGCCTCCGATTGGTCTGTCCGGTCAGCTTATCCGGGTGACCAAAGCTCAGTGGGCTCTCGATCGGGTGGTGGCATTTAAAGAGTCTCCATCTTTCGTTTACTCCTGAGCGTCCTTGTCCTTAATTTCTCTCCCTACGGTCGATTGGCTCTCTCGCCTACTGGCCTGGCTCCCTCCATTTGTTGATGGAAGATCAGTTCCTCATGCCAGCTTCTCCTTTCTTGCAGCTACCATTGAATCAGGAACAGGTTCTGGGCTTGTCGGCTAACGCTAGCACTTCTGGGTGACTTGCTGCCTTTATCCTACGATTGGATCTCAGGGCTACCTACATAGTGAGCTTCTTCGGCTTTGGGATCGACCTTCAAAGGAAAGATCTGCTTAACCTTCTCCGGAGATTGGATCGTTTGGATGTCCATAGTAAAATCTGTATGAAAAGGTTTCAGTTCCTTGTTCTCTGGTTCCTAGCCCAAGGGCGATAGGGCTTCCATCTCAGTGCTAATGGTTGGTTGAATCTCAGTCTCCGCTAGCAGGCTTTTCAGCATTTGTTCTCTCCGGGGGAGGGGTCTCAGTCTCCGTCTGTTGGTGGTTCCGCTAGCACTTCTGTATTTGCTTTCTCGCTTGAGTATGTTCGCACAGCCAATATGGTTTTCTTCGCTTCTTCGGCCGGGCAAGACTTTAAATCAGTATCAAGAGTTTGGTTCACTCTCAAGTTTCTGCTGGAGCCAATTGAATTGAAGGTTCGGCTGCTCTTGCCCTCGGGGCTACCGATTCAATAGTGAAATTAGAAGTATAAATAGAGTCATCCAGTTCTTGCTCCTTCGCTCCTGTGATATGACGAGCAGAAACTGAACTTCTACTTTATCACGCGTAGCACCAGTCGATCTGAGATTCCTTGAAGAAGGGATCCGGTTCTAGTACGCATTCGGCTTTGAACTCATTGATTGGTTCTTCCCGTTCTGCCCATACTATTCCGAGTGAGCCCTCTCCCTTTAGCTTGAACTCGGTCTTGATCTTAGCGCTACTTATGCAACTCGGAAGAGCTAAATCAACTACCCTGATCTCTCACTGATCTCGAAAGCAAGTTCCTATCGTGGCCCACGGAGCGGTGAAAGATGGGAATACTGATTTGAATATGAATCTAGAGATAGAGAGATCCCTTCTTTCTTCATATGATAGAGGTTCAGAGCTCAGTTCGAGAGACAGATCAGCAGGAAAGGAAAGAATCCGGGGTATCTGCCCCCTTGTTACTAAGAATAATCTGGTTGATGAGTACCAACGAAGGAGTTGAGGTGGGACAACGAGAGAATGGGATCTGATCTAATGCGGGAAGGTAGCGACAGGTGAGTTTGGAGGGACAGGTCTCTAGTTAGGCTCTGGGCAAGTTTACAGGCGGAGGAGTAGTGGACGGGGGAATCAAACCCTGCATCGTACGTTCTAGAGAAAGGTGCGAGCTCAGTTTATTGTTCACGAGGGAAGTAGTTAGTTGCTCACGCGGGACTGAGAGGTGGGGATCGACCGATTCTATTATAAGCTCACGACGTCAAGCTCATTCCATTAGTTAATTAGTTGTTGCTTAGACCCGAAGAAAAGAGTGAATTCAAGTTTAAAGTGAATGTTTGTCACTATCCGGAAGAGGAGTCTCACTCTAGGAAAGGAAGGAAGCAGTGAATTGACCCCCCCCCCCCACGGAAGGTTCGGCCCAGCTAATCGTACAAGGGATGTGTGAAGAGAAGAGTATGCAAAGTCGAGATATAGTTGAGGATGAGATATGGATGCTTCCCTCTCATCCGCTCTTCGCACCTCTTGACCACTGATCTGGCCCGGTCCTACTTTGGGGCACGCTTCACTCTCTTAGTCGGCTCCTTTCACAAAGAAGACGGGAACTTATCAGTCTGCATTCCCAAACAATAGCAATGGATTTCGCGAGCAGACAAGTCGATGAACACTGCTCCACTACCTCGTCTCTATCCACGATCAGAAGAAAGTCCTCTAGTTGCTTCTTTATTATAAAATAAGAATAAAGATAAGGGAAGCGGAGAAGTGGCTTCAAGAGGTTGGGATTGAGGCGAAGTCGAATTATATCCTACTTTTTCGAGAGAAAGAACTGGGAAGCAAAGATATAGGAATTTCTTCAGTCAGATCTATTTCTTGGTTTTGATCGAATGTATAGAGCATAGCTCGAGTAGTAGTATCATGAGTGGTTCCGATCAAAGTAGCCACTCGACCCGGACAAGCAGAGGCTCGGAATCAAGCTCGGAATAGAGCGGACAGTCGGAGATGTGGACAGTAGCAAGGGGACCAACTCCGAGAAGCACGGCTAGTCATCCCATCCCATCCCAGAGCCTTCTCTTCCTCTACTCACTCGCATCCACTCCTGCCTCTTTCCCCATAGGCACTAGCCGAAATAGGAGCTCACTATTGGAGACCTGCCCGGAAGGACGAAGAAAGGATAGCCATCTAGAGTGCGAATCAGCTGTAGGAGTCTAAGCCCGCTTTCTTCCTTTGTCTTGTGGATGCCCATAACGGGAGTCAGAACCTACTACAATTCAATAAGTCCCGGCTTCGGTAGTTAGGTCGGGACAAAAGAGAGTGGTCATTCCGCTATTCGAGCTAGATTCTTGTTAGGCGGAGCGAGAAAGGAGCAAATTCAGTGTAGCAGAGCGGGGCGGTGACTATTCTTTCTTAATAGATCTCTTGCTTCTTCTCTTCGCATTCAAGTTCATTGAATCTTCCTTTTTGCATATCTAGATAAAGAAGGAGAAGCCCTGGCGGACACAAAAAAGAGGGCGCGAGCCCACGCCTGTGTCTTTGAAAGTCAGTTGAAGACGTCGCTGCGGATTTCAGTTTATCCTCTTGCCCTTGACAGTAACAAGCGGGCGAAGGACTGAAATAAGATAGGCTGGCTTCTTTTCACTACTCAAACAAGTGTGACCTACCGCACGGAAGGTGCGAGCTGAAACCTGACAGTGTCTTGTTGAAAAAAGTGCCATACCTTATCTGAGGGGGACTCCTTTTTAGGGTCAGAGTTGAACTCGAATGATGAAACAAGAACCATATTTGCTTCGAGTGTCGTGAAGGGCGAAAGAATGAAGAAGAGATGAGAATAATAGGAGAGGTAACGGTGCGGTTGTCAAGTCTGACCTACCCCTTGCGAGTCTCAGATGCTCTTTCTTATGTGTCGCGTAGCACCTCCGGCCCTTCTTCCCCTCACCGTAGATTCCTAACTACTCATCTCTCGCTGTCCCAGGCTCCCTTCACCATAGTAACCGATCCCAGGAATCAGCCATGAACTCATTCCTCTGTTCCTTTTGCTCTTCCCATCGCACACCCGACTTAATGCTGGGAGGCTTGGTCTGCCTTGAAAGGAAAGAATGAAGGTAGAGTACTGACTTTAGCACTGGTAGTAATGGAAGTGCGGAGCGGGCTCACTCACGGGCTAATTCAAGGAAAGGCTCCACTCTCTTTTCTCGGAAGATCCACCTTCAAAGAAAGATTGAGATAGATTCAAACATGGGTATGGAAAAAGCAACCTTACCAGCGTACGTACTCTCTTCCCGAAACTGTCTGCTCCCGCCCGGCCAATGAACAGAGATCCTAGCCCTGCTCTAGAAAGTGTTTCGAGACCCCCTTTCCCGTGTATAGGAGTTCCCTGTCCCGATAGGTTGGAGATGAATTGAGATCATCCCCTCACCACTGACCTCTAAGCTAATGCAGTTGGCAAAGACACTGCAGCACCTGCAAGCACCTACGGAAAGGTAGCGGGTAGGTCGGGCCTGTCTCCTTCTACTAGGTCCACTGATGAAGAGACTTCAATCGAGGCTGACTAAGGCAACTCGGGTCCGCGAGCGAGGGTTCATACTTCTTAATAACAGAGGGAATGATCGCAGTCTGAATCTTCTCCAGGCTCTGCTTCGTGCTCTCACTTCTGTACGGTGCTTCATGGACTGAACTCTCCTTCTTTAGTCCCTTGAGTCTTTCGTCTTGGTCAAGCCGGACCCATCTCATGAATGACTTGTGACACGAGGTGCGAAGCAGTAAATTAGTGAAATGAGTAGTGAAAAATGCTTTGATCCTCCGCTGGCTATGGAATTCCCCAAAGCAGGCCCTTTACTTCGAATAGAGTAGAGAAGAGTGAAATGCTCCTGACTTTTCAAGTCAGAAAGAGCAGTCTCTAATCCAAGGCCACTAACTATAATTAAGTCGCTCGTACCTTCCCTCAAGCACTGGGATAATTTCCTAGGCCGGTCCACTGCTTGCTAGTGAAAGTCCTCGGGCCCTTTTCCGAGCCTACCGACTTCCAATTGATTGGGACGATGGGCCGGGCAGAATCTCTGGGTGGGCCTCGCACCTCTGATCTTCAGCCCTCGCTCACCGAACCTTTCCTTATTATGCTTTCCCGAGACTCTTCCTAGCGCTCCTCGCATATCCTGTCCTTTCGCTCCGCACCTCTCGACTTCGCATTTAAGAAAGATGCAGTCAATATTGCATTTAATTAGTTATTCCTCCTCTTTCCCTTCCTCCGAGTAATGTGATTCCGGTCTCGGGATGGCATAGGACCCGTGCGACTAGGAAGCTCCGGTCCCATGGCTCTGACTCGTAACCAGACCAATGAACGAATCAAAGAACAGAGAGATCGATCGAACACTTAAGACCACAAACGTAGTCGAGGATAGAAATGAACTTAAATTGGAGGAGCGAACGAGAGCGAATTCAGAGATTGAGAAGCTACGTCGAGAGACCTTCCTATCTCTGATCATCTCATATATAAAGAGTAGTGCCGTCAATAGCATCTTCGGGAGCGGATGGCAAGGGAGGAGCATCCGCGAGCGAACACGGGAGAATCTAAAGTAGTGCCCGAACTCGTTCTTTCCAACCCCTCTTATGAACGAGTCTGATTCCGCTGGAGCGAGCGATAGCTTAGCAGACCCACTTTTCGGTAGGACTTGGGTAGGACCACTTGTCTTATTGTCTTCCTTTTCGAACCGGGCCGGGATTCAGATAGTTTCAGCCCCTAGCGCATACCGAAGAGTTTGATATCCGTTGCATTGGAGAAGCGGGATAAGAATCCGAATTCATGGAGAAGACGTTCGAGACCAATATTGAGCAACGGACCTAGATGACGAAGGAAGATGAGACCAAGAGATCAAGATGAGAACAAATATGTGAGCAAGAAATCCCGACCGGCAAGCGAAGTCGAGATGAGATTGATAAGAGAAGTTATAGATAGTAATTACTCTGCTCTCGTTCGCCCCAGCTTGATGAGCATTTCACTACTAATTGAACTAATGAACTGAATCAAAGTGTCACAAGTCATTCAATGAAACTGGGTCTGGGAATGAGGGAGCAGACAAGTGGAGCGGGAAAGAGTTTATCCTACCCCGGAGCTGGTCCAGCATGCCATGGAAAGAGTGCCCGGATTCATTGACCGAGCCACTTAGCCGAGCGGGTAGAGTTCTCCCTTCACTGGACCTCCCTCGCTGAACACTTGTTCTATATCTAATCTATATGTGGCTTCCGCTTACACAACACCCCATAGTGGAGCGAGCCGAGCAGATATCTTTACCGGACCCGTAGAGACCTTTAGCCAAGGCAGAACAGCGTGAGCGAGCAACAAATGAAGTGAGGCAAAGCATGACATGGACGCAATCACAACGGTCAGATAGGCCTGGGGAAGAGGAGCAAGGAAGAGAGAACATCTTATAATAAGGATAGAGTTTAGTGAAAGAGAAACTCACATCCATAATAAGGATAGAGTCAAAGATCAGTAAGTCACGAGTTGAGTGAAAGAGAAGAGATGCATTCGTGATGAGTGAAAGTGAAGAGGCGAAGTCGGACGTGGAGAGAACGAAAGCCTACTATGAGCCCTTAGTGGAATGGAAGCAAGGAGCTAAGATATGACGCGGACGTTACGTAGAAGTCTGGGACGGCATGCGATCGACGAGGTGCGGAGCGACAGATGAAAGGAATAGGTTAAATGCGAGTTCAAGGAGCGGTGACCTTGGGGAGCAGAAGAGACTGAGTACGTGGGTCGTGGATGGCAAGCAAGCGCTAAGTAGTCTGCGGATCCGACTCCTCCCGATGGTCTAATCAGTCGTGGGGGTAGGGAGTATGGGATGGGTATAATAGCTAGGCAGGTGGGCCACCTATTCCATTCCAATAAGACCCGTGGTCCGTCCCCTCTCCCAATTGATAAGCCGGGTAGACGCTCCCATTGAGTGTGCTTCCATCCGATCGAATCGAATCAATCGCATCATCCTCCGTTGGACGAATAGATCTGCCTCGTAGACTCTCCTCCGCCATTTGACTGAATTTATACTCATCTCTTGTCTTGCGATTGACTGATCGAATTGATCGAATGTATGTAGCTGACGCTCGAGTAGTTTCATGAGTGGTTCCGATCAAAGAAAGTAGCCACTCGACCCGGACAAGCAGAGTAGCTGCTCGGACCGGACAAGGTGGGACTAGCTGATCGGACCGGAAGTGAGTAGCTGATCGGACCGGGTAGCCCGAACTCGGACCTGCCTTCAGTGGGACCGATCGGAGCTAGCCTGAGGATCAAGTCTAGGCCTTGGATGGAGCCCGGACCGGATCGGATTTATTGGAGCCCGGATTGGGAACTTATTGTGGCTGGAGCCTCTCAAGTCTCATTTACCGCTCTGCTCCTCCGCTCCTCTTCGACTTCGGCTCCTCGGCAACAGTCCATGAGCCGCGGCCGAGTGAGGTTCCGTGCAGCTTCTTTTCTTGGCCTATAGTCCCCGAGCAGCAGCAACAGTCCCAGGGGAGCCTATAATCTATCTATATTTCTGTCCCGCCTCATTCCTTTCTATATGAACACGAGCCGACCAGCGAGTTCAAACTCAGCCTTATCATTTGAGGGACCCGTGAAGCAAAGGTGGATAGCCAGCGTAGGTGGCCTCGCTCATCAGTGGGACTAGTAGTAAGCCGTGCCATTTCTCCGTGCCATTTGTCTCTGTCCGGAATGTCTGCTCTTGCATTCGGTAGTGCGGGTAGTAGGAAGGACGTCCGAGCCCTTGTCTTGGCTGGGGAAGAGTTCGCCAGCGCTGCTGTCTCAACTATCTCTCTGATCATTCTCTGCCTAGCCCATGGGATCTTTACTTTGACCTCTTCCGCAAAGCATCTCGGCTTCTTCTTCGGTCAATTGATTGGCCTCCCCCTTCGCTGTCCTTTGAATATCTGTCCGACTCTTATCGGTCATGAGTCTCTTTTCTATCAACCAATCAGTCGGGCAAGATCAGATCAAAGAAAGTAGGTCAAAGATCAAATCAGCGCAGAGCGACGAGCGACAGAGAAAAGAAGAGATAGATAGATTCATAAGATCATACGTATGTAGGAAGACGACTCGGCTCACGAAAAGAGAGATCGGCTGGCAGCATATTCTTGAACTCTGAAGTGGGGCCGTCGACCGGCAATCGATGGGTCACAAGTCCGATTGCGAACTCTCCTTACTTTCTATCCATTGAAAGAACCAGACATCTCTCACTTAAAGACTCACACTAGGCACGCACGATAGACTCATCTCAGCCTCCCCTGACCCAGAACTACTACTGCTTCCAATCTGAGCTTTGAATCAAAGACATGGTCCCATTGGCCTTCTCCCTTTCAAATCTGGTGAACGGAATGAATAAAGGCGAGTTCGGCATTGCCGGGCTATTGGATTCCGCGTGATGGGAGTTCCCCATCATAGAAGTGAGTTCGGCCCGACCGAGTACCAATTAGTCAAGTAGAATGATGATCTATCTTATGAAGAATCACATACTTGAGAGCATGGTAAGCCATCATCCAGTATTTGAGAACGGTACGGTATGATAGGAGTTCTCTTTTCTACCGACCGATCACAGTGTATTCAAATGCGGAGTCCCACACCTTCATTCCTCTTTTCGGGGCTCCTTTCTTCGACATCGGATCTCACCAGCTAATATCATTAGGTGCTTCGGTTCGTACGCGGACTCTACTGCTCTGCTTGATCTTTATTTGGCTCGCTCATCCCGCTCGCTTGGTTCTCCTTCTCTCACCCCTTATACTACTTGAATAGAAGCGGCCTCACCGTCTAGTTGAGACAGCAGGAGCGAGTGAAACGACGCCTCCAGGACCGGATAAGCGGGGATCCCTATTAGATTCTGACTGCCTAAGGAGAGCCGGTCTAGTCAGTCCCTGCTTCCCACCCCTACTGCATGAGGCATGATTCCTATGCTTCTCCCCATCTCGCATTCGTGAGCAGACGTCGTAAGAACTAGTTCCTTCGATAACACTAGTAGTACGGCATCTGGACCAACTCAATCATTCTCCACTTAGCAGCGCTCGAATTGAATTTAGCTGTCGCCCAGCAACTTACAAGAAGGGTAGAAATGGAATGGATTTATTAGATTCGAAACTACGACAGATCTACCCATGGGGATTCAGAGTGATAGGTTTCAACTATAGGAACGGGAAAAGACCTTGAATATGCCGGCGTAGCACCATCCGGAAGTTCATTATAAGTAGCTGCAGTTCATCCTGTCCCGACCGATCCTGTTCGCGTAGCTCCTTTTTCTTCGGTTGCTGTTCACTCAGCTAGTCGGAATAAAAGAATGGACGCGTCACGTCGCCTCCAGAACAAGAGTCCTCGGCCCTTAGTCGTTCATGGCATGTGCCTAGAACTCAGTCGAATATCTTTTAGGACTTGCTTTCCATAGTCGTTCATGGCATGTGCCTAGAACTCTCTCCATTCACTTCTTCTCTCTCCATTCACTCTTTCCTCCCGAGTCTGATAGAGCTTTGTTGGATGGGCAAATAAAGAACTCTTTTCTCTCCCTTACGGTCGAGCGACCGCAACTTCAGGATCTGGGGCAGCTGCAACAAAAGAGCAACCAATAACGGATGTCGGTCGGGATCCAACAACAGCTACTATAGTTAAAGGCTACCCAACGTCGAATAGTAGAACATGGCATTACTTACCTACCGTTGAGTAGGTCGGCGTAGCACCAGTTTCAAGAGTGAATTCCAAGAGTTTCAAGTAGGCTTGATCGGAACTAATTTTAGCTGGTTCCCATACGAGTTCATCCGAGTGAATGCCATTCATATAAGATAGTATGATAAGAGTGGCGACCGGGTCCGGGAGACACACATGAGGCGTAGTCCAGTAGTAGCAGTTGGAAAGAGAAATGAGTCAATTCCAAACTAAAATAAGGGAGCATAAGGTTAGGGAAAAGAATCCCATTAAGCAGCAGGCGGCGGCACCGTGATTGTATTAGAAGGAGCTCGACTAATATGCGGGAGCGGGAGAAGACTTATCATTTGTAGCGGAACCCACGGGAGGGAAGAGCTCTAGGAAAGACTGAACTTACAGGATACGCGAGACGAGGATTAAACTTAAAATACGCTATAAGGACGGGATCCAACTTCAGCTACTGAAAAGGGAAGAACGAAGACAACAGCTCGAGGAGAGAATGAATAATGACGCGCTCGAGCGTAAGCGAGAGGAGAGTTCGAGGCGGCTCAAGAAGTATGCTTGATCCGCACTCATATCATTTAGAAGCGGCGTTCGGTGCCCTTGCCCTTCCGACTTCAAGGAGAGGGGCGACTGAACAGGAGCGGTACGCGAGAGGAAAGCAACCGAAGACGCTCCACTAATATAGAGGAACGGAGTGAGAAGCATTAGAAGCAGTTTATGGTGCTAAGACTAAAAGAACAGAAGCAGCAGCGCGTCACACGTCGCTATCGCTCTTCAGGAAAGAGAACAAACAAGCCGGCTTATGCTCCTGGCGTAGCACCTTAAGATTCAGAGTGAATTGCATAAACTACCGAACCGTCTTTCCTCACGAGTCAGCAAATCCTGTCCTTGAAGTCGTCCCAGTAGAGTACTTTAAGTAAGGGGTTGAAGGGGCGAATGATAATGACGCGCTTCCTCGTAGTACCCTATTGGGGAAGAGAAGGAAAGCGGACGAGACAGATCATTAACTATTGAAAGCTCAGATATTCGACTATGGAAAGCAAGTCCGGAAGTGCCTCTACCGGGAATCTGAATTAAAGCAAACAGCATTTGAGGCGCCCCTTCCAACGTATAATTAGGCTACTTATAACTCTTTCTCTTGGGCACCAGCGCATGTTAGTAATAGGAAACCCATTATCATTGCCTCTCCCGTGAGCTATGGTCGGATTAACTCTGAGTGTTGCTTCCATGAAAGGTTCGGAAGGGAAAATACGCGGACTTAAGTCTCAGCTGGTTGGTGCCCCGGAGAGGGACGAGACGCACAACATTTCGTGAAAGAGCAGCAACAGACTCGTATGGGAGTGATAGGAGCAATGCCCCTAGCTCT
>JAKLTH010000032.1:0-132500 GCA_025175895.1 Wurfbainia villosa | reverse complement strand
ATAAAAAATAGGGAAAAGAGTGAGAACTCGTAGATCGTTAGTAAGCAGAGAGCTTATACTATCTTAGCTCTGGTCTGGGGAGAGAATGGCACTTGATGTAACGAAATTCCCCCTGGGAACTAGATCGAAATAAAACAGAAGGACTACACTACGGGCTTCCTGGGAACTGGTTTCAGGCTATGCTTCAAATTATTGAAATAGGAGAGAGTACGGGAATAAAGACTTTAACGGGAACTTTTCTAATTGGATAGGCTGGAAATGCCTAGCTTCTAGTTAGACTCCCAATTAGATAAAAGGGGCATAGGCAAAAGAGAGTCAAAATAGAAAATCTCTTTATAACAATAACAATAACATGGATTGAAGAGTGGAATATATTGTTATCTATTTCACATTCATACTAAAGTCAGGGTTAACGTGCCATTCAATCCCTAGCTCTCTTTGGCTGTGACTGGATGGGGAATGGGGCCACGAACTGTGCACCGGCCTCGCTCTTCCGGGTTCCGGACCCTCCACTCCCGTATGTAGGGAAATGTTGGGTCTAGTGGGATCAAAGGAAGTCTCTACAGGTAGTTTCAATTCAAGTAGTGGAATGCCTTTCTCGGGAAAGAGAGGAGGTCCGAATTATAGTGTTTTTGGCTCGAGCTCATGCGGCGCGCAAGGAAGAGATGCGTACGAAAGAGAGAAGGAGATGGATTATACCTATCAGCGAGAAAGGATAGAGATATAGCTGGCTGGGTAAAGGCTCAGTTGAGGAAGAAGAGGTATACCTGGGACATGGTGGCGAGTGTCTTTTCTTTATCTTTTGAAGACCTTTACTAATGCCAGGTAAGGATTGGGTACTTGTACTAAAGGAAGAGGTCGACTTCCTGGTCTTAGCTATTACCAAGAGCTAGGCTAGGCATTTAACTAATAGAAGAGGGTTAGACGATCCGGTCGGTGCGAAGAAAGATAGGAGGACTGAATAGTTCAGGAAGTCTTCCGGGAGCGGGTAGCTGGACGGGGAGCAGGACTCCTTTGGTTAGCAGGAAGGAAGAGGGCAGAAGATAGAGCGTGTCAACTTATCTTTTTTTCTCAGTAGTGGGAGCGTGTAATCTAGGAAAATGGGGAGCGAGACTCCGCGAGTTCCAGAAGTTCTGAGCAGTGTGGGCATAGGCAGGGGTGGATAGGTCTTTTTCCGGGGTAGGTCTAGAGGCGGAGAAGGGTAGGTTAGAGATGCGGGCTCGGACGAAGCACGGAACCTCATAAGTAGCGAGGCCGGACGCGCACAATTGGACTTTCTCTATCAAAAGTAAAGAGAGGCGGACTGAACTTTCACTCTGATTCTCATATGCGAAGAGAACTATTCGACAAAGCGTATGATTAGAATGCGAAGTCGAATTCACTATGATTAGAATAGAAAGATTGAACTATGATTATCATATCAATCAAGAACTATTCTTATCATTGAAAGATTGAACTATAATGGAAGACGTCCATTCATTACATTTGGTGATTGCAGTGAATGAGTTCGGCTCTCCCGCTCCGCGCCTGACTAGCCCTCGCATGAGCATTGCCTGAACTGAACTTGCACTGCGTAGCACCTATGCTTCTGCTTTTTCGTTCGGTGCGCCTTCCTCCATCGCTATCTGGTCTGCCACGCCGCTCCCTACGCCTTCCGAGACCGGTAGAGAAAAGCAGCCAGCCTTGAATAGCGCGAGAGCTCATTTAATTTGACCTACAATTCTCAGTCTGATCTTCCATGCCCATCCGGACTGAACCATGCATGCTGCTGTCGGGCACGAGTCCAGAATAAATGTGAGCTGGACCAATCCGAAGAATAAGATTAGATGCTATGCGTCGCTCTGCTCCTTGACTGGACTCTGCTCGCTTTCTGAGGCCAGTAAGGGATGACCTCATAGATTGACTCGTAGTATTGGACAAGTGCTACTCGGGGCACCTATTAGAAGGTTTCACTCGCTCCTCGGCACCATAATTTAAGCGAAGTCGAATTCGATCTGGATCGTTCCCCTGAGTCTGGCTCACTCTCTCTTAGCTGCCTTCCTCCAACTTACCCTTTCAACTCTGACTCGGCACGAACTTGAGTCTACCAAGTCTCATTCGGATCTGGTCTCTCACCCGTCCCCTTCTTAGTGCAAGTCTGCTAAAAGTAAGGAAGGGCTCACTCGCTCCGGACCATTATTCCATTCATTTCTCTTTTCACTGCCCCGGTTATTCACTCCACTCTTTCTATGAAAACCTTCCTATCCTTGACTTGATCTCTTAACCGACCTCAGCAGCCATTGACTCAGCCTTCTCTTTCTTATTGGTCGATCTTTGATCCTTATTGGTCGAACCTCCCTATGGTAGCCGAAACCAACTATGATATTATAGAATGATTATGAATCGTATGAGCTTTGCAGGGCCGGACGTACGATGCATTCCCACACGAGCCTGTCTGGTCTGGTGCCTCTGCTCTCTGCCTGTCTCCGCTTCGACGGGAATGACTTGCTTGAGTTGATAAATTAGCGCTTGCTTGAGGAGAGTGCTTTCAGACTTGAGTGCTCTCCGACATCTCCGACTGCATTCGCTCGTACAATAGGTAAGGTTGGCTCGCTCCCCTCTTCATGAGTAGGCTCGGCTCGTTCAAAACATTCCTAATTGGTGGGCTCCGCTACTGGTCAGTAGCATGAAGTAAAGTAAGGTCGGCTCTATATAGTTCCACTTGCTACGTGGGCGAGCTCCACTTCTTAGAGGATTGCAGAGATCTTTGCAGAGATCACGCTGCGCTGTCGCTTGCTTACTCTGCCCGCTTGACTCCGCTATTTGCTTGCAAAATATAGGATCGGTTTGATTGCACTATTCTTTTATGCGAAATCTTTGCAATCCACTTTCCCGACTTTGCTGATCGCGCTCCGCTTGACTCCTTAAATTCTGTAGTAAGTTCGCTCAACAAAGCCCTTTCGCTTCCCCTTCTTCCCAGCAGTGGATAGAGTCGTCAAGCCTCAATTCGTAGGAATTGTTATATATATAAAGAAAGTCCCTTCCTTTCCTAAGAAGAAGTTGGGGTTTAGCTGGACATCATCAAAAGTGAACACTTTCATGCCACAAGGAAGCGATTGCTTTTTCATTTGCATTACCTAGTAGTGCGCTCACTCGCTTTAGAGAAGGCTAAACTGTCAGTACGGAAGAGCTATTACGGTTAGGGGTTAGGGATTCCTCATAGTATCCTTGGTTCATATCAGGGTCATTCTCTAAGCAGATCGTACTTTCTCTGTCGAAATGCTTTCCGTAACTAATGCTGTACTTACATCTTTACTTATTTACCCGTCTTGTCGAACCATAAGTTCTTAGTTAGGATTGGCTGGAAAGGATTACCTAAATACTCCTTCTTAGCTGGATCGTATTCCCGAGCTTAGGAATACCCTACTTTCAAAAGGGATTGACTTCGCCAGTTTTAAAGGAGATCTATAGAATTATCAATTTGACAATGCTAAAGCACGCACAAAAGGAAAATTAGCCTGAAGTTGAAGGTTGAAAAACTCAAGACAGAGGTCACTTGTTACGTCATTGATAAGGAGACCTCTTTGAGTCTGATCTTAGGGCGGCCATGGATCCATGACAACCGGCCGTCCAATGCCTCAACTACGTGGACATTTAGAGACAGACAAGTGTGCAGGGTCTTCGCTGATCGGAAACCCTTAAAAGGGCTTGAAGCGCGCCGACGAGAAAATGTACGTGGATGGCCGATAGTGAAGAAGATTCTTCCAAGACCGAGACGATTTAAAGAAAGCACCAAGGCAAGAGCAACCGGAAACCGCTCCGTGGGTGTCTAAAGTCAAATACATTTACCAGACTCACTTAACCATAATCAGAGTCCCGAAGGCTAAGCTTCGTCGTCAACGTAATCGTGATTGAGGACGTGGCCTCGCATAACGAAGCAGAGAGACTAAGGAGAAGAGTGGAAAAGAAATAGATAGGAATGAAAGGGACGAGAGAGGAAAAGAAATAGATAGGAATGAAAGGGACGTTAAGTAAGTTGTTGGGCTCGAATTACTCATAAGTTCAGTTAAGTTCAGGGGTAGAGTGAATTCAAAGATCTGTCGTAGTTTCGTAGCGCAATGCCATATAATTTAGACCCTGTTAGTAAGTTGCTTTAATTTAATTCTATTTAAGTAAGTGCTTAATTTCGTGAATGAAATGCTTCTAATGCTTCTCACTCTCATTCCTCGTACCTTTACTTGAATATAAGATAAGTTTCTAACCGCGGAGTGGGGGTAATATTAATATCAGTTTACCCCCTTGGTCGTGCCTCTCCCCTTGGAGTTCATGGTTAGCTCCCGGACAGGCATCCCGGATAGGAGCCTTATTTAGAATAAAGATCTCAGGGCTAATTCAGACAAGTTCGACATTACCTGACCGACAAGGGAATGAACTAAGGAGCACTTCTCCCTTTTGGACTAAGGTTCGGGCTCTAGGAACTCGGTCGGCCCTTAGCTTGCCTTAGGTCAGCGTAGCTACGCTCCTTATCAGTCGCCACTTCCCTTGGCTAGCCCTTGCCTTAGGCACAACACACTTCCCTTAAGGGTAGATATTTCAGTCTCGAACACATTCGCTTCGGTTAGGTCAGTTTCAAGAGGGTTCATACCTGCACAAGGAAAGAAAAGAGTGAATTGCGAATGCAAGGGGCTTCCACTATACTATCTTGAATCCGGTATGGACGCCTTCGCGTGAAACTGAAAAACACTCTGCTGGGGAGCTCATCCCCCACTCAAGAACGGTTTCGATCCATAGAACGCAAACCCGGGCTCCCGCCCGGCACAGGCTTTTCCAGGCATTTAGACCTACCCTGGTATAATTTATATACTCGCTGTTCCCTTCTAAAGAGCCAGCTATCTACCCGTACTCTGCTCTGTTGAGCTCTCTAATCCTGCCCTGTCAATCTCCCTAAAGAGCCAAGATGGGCGGGCAAGGGGGAGAGAAAAGTGCTTCAATAATATCTTAAGCGGAAGGCTAGTCAATCTTTACATCCAGCATCCAGTTGTAGCAGGCTCCGCTCCTCCAGTCTTTATGTATCTCCCTCCATTCAGTGCCCTTCCATCTGGGAGTTCAGATATTGTTGGGAGTACCCCGCCAACCATTGTTAAGCCCTTGCCTTGGATGGGGGTCCATAGGCTTTTTCGACCTTAAATAGAGTTGATTGCTCTTCCTTTTTCTTCTTACCTTCAGCATGGATTAAAGAGTTGTTAGAGTTAATAAGTCTAAAGAAAGCTATTGCTACCGGTCAACATAGTAAGATGCTGTCTCCCATAGCACTTTTTTATCCCAATACTAGAACTAATAGTGAGATGAGACCCTGTCTACGACTAATTATGAGTTATACCCTACGGATAAGGGGGCATATGATCCCGGAAACTTCTATTCATTTGCAGGACTAGTCCCAGCCTACTACTATTAAACCTTCAAGGACTAGCTGTTCTAACAATACCTTGAATAAGGAGCTCTCAGAAGTTAAGGATTTGAAGTCATTACAATTATAGGGCCTGGCCTATCCAGTTCCATCATTTCCTAAAAAAGAGGTGTATAAGACTTGAATCCCCTCTCCTTAACAGTCGAGCTATTGCTCTCGTGGAGGGCCCATGTCTTTCCATTCCTATCTCAAAAGTGTTGATTACCCCTTGCCCGGATTGGGGAAAGAGTGAGAAGCCCCAAAGAAAGATAGTAAAAAAGAAAATACAGTGAGAACGCCAGTGAAAGAAAGAAAGCTATTTGGAATAGATAGCATGTTACCTGTCCCCGACAGTCAATAGAAAATTACTTGCATTGTGCTTATATGATCACCAGCCACGTCCTTTGAAAGGCTCAAGAGTGACGCTCCCTTTGCTTGAATCCGACGGGTCGTGATTGATTGCTTAGGCCACGCTTTTATGTTTTGGTTTTGACACCTATGAGAAGCATGCTGGCCTTGAAAACTCACGTGTAAAGGACAGAGACTATAGGAAAGGATCTGACTTATACTGACTGGGGGAAAAAACGACTCCCACAGGCTTTATCATTTGACTTCTGCCCTTTTTTTGGGAAGAAAGCGTACGCCTTCATACCTATTCTTGCTATTCCTGTTACAGGTATGATTGGTGGTCCCGATAGTAAGCTTCATCCCTCTATGTCTCTTCCCCTTACCTGAAAGATTTGCTCGCGCATCTGGCTGGAACGTATCTGAGATAAGAAGTCTCTGAGATAGTACTATCTAGTATATATTATCATATTCATTATTTGAATAGAGAGACAAATTCAGTATAGCTGAATGGCAACCTATAAGCACTCGTACGGGACTCTTAAAGACCGAATAACTAATTTCTTTCTATTCGCTAGCTAGCTAGGGCAGTTCTCTCTTCCTTACGCTCCCCTGGGGTTCCCTCTTCTCCTTTCCTTTAGGTAAGAGAAGTGACTCACTGAGAGTGAGAGGACGGGGCAGAGTATTCAGGAAGAACAGGTTGTTCCAGCTCGATACCGTCAAGAGTTCCGCATGGGAACAGATTTTATAAGTTCCCTTCCTTTTCTATTGTCTCTTGCGTAATGCCATTCACGGTTGGGATAATAAGGAAGACCCGTCTAACTCACTCGGCCCTATCCCGCTCCAGTTGGTGGAACTTGGTCGCACCCAAAAAAAATGACACACTTTAGGGGCGAAAGAAAGAACTACATGGCCTGCTAGCCTCGGGGAGATTGGACGTAGTTGTTGAGATATCGCTCGTTGCGCTTGACAGCCGACTTGTCCCTCGGACCGCGCCCCCCAGCTTCAGAGAGACCCCGCATCGAGGGTGAAGTCAGTCAATTTTATTCAAATCGATTTTCATTTCTTTATTTATGGATCGAGTTCGCGCTAGCTCAACACAACATCAAAAATGGGGTGGACGACGAGATAAGTCAACAAGGAAGGACGGAGTTGTAGTTATCCCGGCTGGCCTGGCTGCGAGGATTTCTTTCTGATTCACACTCCCCGGCCGACAACACGCCTACTAATGTGGAATCCGAAGGGGCGAAGGGCAAATACGTAGTAAGAAGCTCACCAGAAAGATTTCACTCACCATAAAAAGAGATATAGAAGCATGAATGCTAGAATGAATACTAGTCCATTTCTCATATCATTTGATTTAAGAAGAAGATTCTCAGAAAAAAGAAGAGTGAAAATAGATAGATATGTATCTGTGTATTCATATAATGAATGCGATTATACTTGGATGAAAGTGTTTTTAGCTTCTTAGGTGTGTGGTATCTGGTTGGATTTTGAGTCTTTCTGGGTCGAATACCAATCAAAAGAAGAAAAGAATACACTTCGACCGTTTGGAATATTCCGAATCGATCCGTACTAGGAGTTCCTCCGAAGGCGCCTTTTGGCACAACACTCTGTTCGGTCTTTACTTTCGAAGGGGACAAGGCCATATCATATTCACCAGCCTTTTCGTTGGCTAGGGTTTCTTTGTAAAGGGTGGTAGACGACGAAGGGGACGGAAAATGAGTCTCTTGAGCCATGATTTTTTTAATAAGCTAATAACATATATTTGGATTCCCAGATTAGAGTGGATGGCGCCATGAAAGACTAAAGGGGTTCCTGGCGTAAGAGTGAGACCCCTAGCTGTGAGGCGGCATCCACTCCTTGTTCCATGAACTCTTTTGAATGCAATTCAATTCACTCAAAGGGTCACACTTGAAGAAGAAGCAGGTCTTGGTGCCAAGTTAGGAAGCTCCCCGACCAGGCATAGCAGCTTTGTGCTTGCTTTTAGCGGATAAGGCAAGTCATCCTCCGGCTCCTTTTTCTTCCGGTCGGGGGGATGCAGCTACTTTGACTATCTGGAAACTGGGCAATAGATAATAAAAGACAAGAAGAATGAAAGGAGCGAAGGCAGGGTGTGAGCTTAGAATGAAAGGAGCGAAGGCAGGGTGTGTGTTTAGCTTTTATCGCTCAACTTAGCCAAATAATATAGTAGTCAAATATATTGGTATGCTATTGAGATGTGTTCGCGGGTATGCTATTGAGATGTGTTCGTGGGTATGCTATTGAGATGTGTTCGCGTGGACTAGGTTATTTGAAAGGATGTGGACTAGGTTATTTGAAAGGATAAGGAAATCAATCAGTGGTAAGGATAAGGACATCAATCAATGATTGGGATAGAAAGATTAAATGGACCCTACTAGAATCCAAATGCAGACCAATTGAATGCTGATACCACTGACAATACTAATAAGAAAAGAAGTGAAAAAGGAAGAAAAGAAGTGCAAAAGAGAAGACCAGAAGATAAGATTCAGTCTGATAGTTGGGATTATTATTATTGACTTTAGTTGGTATTATTATTCTTTACTTTATTAAATGGTGTGTCTATCTGGTAGCTTCGGAGCAAGGGAAAGAACTGAAGCGGGCTACACTACATATGTGGTATGGTTGAGGAGGCGAGGCGACCAAAGAAAGGATCCTATCCCGAGCTTAGTTAGTAGATAAAATGAAGTTGGCTGGCTTGTGGTGGGAGTGGTTGATCTGATCGTGCGTGGTAGCGATTCTTGGTGGGAGTGGTTGATCTGATCGTGCGTGGTATCTGATTCTTGGAATAATCCTTTCTATTCTATGCGTATAGGCTTTCATTATCGTTCGGGATTGGATGATTCATAAGCCAGGGGAGGGGTGTATGGACAGAAGTCTCGGGTAGGTTATGCCTAAGCAAAGGTAGCTTGGCTTGGACAGGCAAGTCGGAAGGTCGAGTGATCTGTTGTATCCAACTCTTTCTGAGTGAGGTATCGGAGTCGGCTGTGAAAGGATTCGGAAGGTTGAGTGAAGCGCTTTCTGTACTGTATCCAACTCTGTGAGGTATCGGAGTTGCTAGGATTTTTACGTGACGATCTTTATCTCGTTCGGTCTGCATGAAAGTGAGGATCGATCGCTCACATGAGAAAGGCAACGAAGCTAAGGCAACGAAGCTAAGAATGAATAAAAAAGGCAACGAAGCTAAGGCAACGAAGCTAAGAATGAATAGAAATGATGTGGGAAGAGCATTCTCAGATCTCGAACTGACTATGAGATGAGTCTTGATGCGTGAGCGTTCAAGTTCTTGTGGTAATCAAAGTAGCGAATCGAAAGAGTTTATTCCATTATTCTATTAGATACCTTTTTTAGCCATCCGAAGCTTTCTTTATTCTATTAGATACCCTTTTTTAGCCATCCGAAGTTAATCGTACCAAGTAGTTGGTATCGGACAATGTTGGAAGTGTCAGGGCACTGAGAGAGCGTGAGTGGAATTAAAGTAAAGAGAGGAGGTGCTAAGCTAAGGAGTCTTTCTATTCAGTCGGGTACTAAGGAGAGTCTTTCTATTCAGTCGGGTAGTAGACAGTATGTCGAATAATTCATTGGCTCAAGGTCTTCATGAGTTTAGTGCTATGGGATGTGGGGGTTTAGTTTAGTGCTATGGGATGTGGGGGTTTAGTTTAGTGCTATGGGATGTGGGGTAGACCCAATCAATCCAGGTAGTCAGAACTTTGGTTAGCCGATCAAGCATTGAGTCAGAACTTTCGTTAGCGCCGGCAGAACCAATCAGAATAGCAGTGGTGGTATAAGATCAGAATAGCCGTGGTGGTATAAGAGAAGCAAGGAGAGGTGAGGTATAGTAGTCGAGACTCTTCTATCATAGGTGGAAGCGTCCCCAATGACATAGGTGGAAGCGTCCCCAATGAATCTTTCCCCAATGTGTGATAAGTTGCTGCTATCTGCAGAAGCTGCCCCTCCCAATCAATGTAAGTGAGGCTGACCTTCCCAAGTGAGGAGTCGGAGTCAATTCTTCGCTATCTATATGCTAATCAAGCATCTTCTCTTCTACCTTTCTTTATATAAGGATTGTTTCTTCTCTTCGAGCTCATAAGCAAGTTCAAGTGTCCCGCTTTGAAGTCTTAATTCTCTTCCGTGAGGCACTTGGGAGAGCTAAGTGAGGCATAAGATAGATGAGAGGTAAGATCTCTATAACTGCTGCTAAAGAGTATCCGAGTGCTTGGTAATTCAGTAGGAGCTATTTGCTGCTAAAGAGTATCCGAGTGCTTGGTTGGTGTAGATGGGAATTCTAAGATAGGAGCTCTTTCCAGTATGCGTGACAATATAAGATAGGAGCTCTTTCCAGTATGCGTGACTCTGAGTGAACCGTAGCTCGTGAAGGGGTGCGTGGTTAAATCTATCCTATCATCTATCTATGTTGAGTGGTGCGTGGTTAAATCTATCATCTATGTTGAGTGGTCAAGATGATTATTGAATTGATGAGTGGTTGACAACTGTTCTTTCTTTTCTTTATGAGTGGTTGACAACTCTTCTTTTCTTTATTATTGAGTGTGCGGGTTCGATTCATAGTCCCTATCAGTCGTGATCAAGCGTTGAAGTGGGGGAAGTGAGAATTGGTGTAGAGTTGAGTGGTGAGCAAAGCATTCTCAACTAATTTAATTCCTATAAGGATAGAAGGACAGTTAGGATTGACAGAGACCTATAAGGATGGATAGAAGGACAATAGAGACCTATAAGGATAAGGAAGGACAGTTAGGATTGACCAATAAGGATAAGGAAGGACAGTGTGTGTAGGAGGGCGTATTGATCTATAAGGCTAGAAGTGAGGAGAGCGACCGATAAGGCTAGAAGGACAAGGACAGTGACTCGACCTCATGTGGAAAGGAAGGACAGTTAGGAGAGCGTATTGATCTATAAGGCTAGAAGTGAGGAGAGGAGTGCGTGTGATGATAAGATCAAAGTACTACCCGTCTGATGCGCGTGTGATGATAAGATCAAAGTACTACCGATCTGGTCTGGTCAACTAAGACCCGGCCTTCTCTCCCGTCAACTAAGACCCGGCCTTCTCTCACGAGGGGGAGCATCTCTCAATGGAGGCTTTCTCTGCAAGTAGTCACTCTGATAGGGTATGGAAAAGATGCTTTATAGGGAGGGACTGTTGAAGCTGGGATCGGTTCAAAAGCTTGATAGGGACTTGTGAAGTTGGGCTCGGTTCAAAAGCTTGCTAGTAGGGATGTGTGTGAAGCTGGGATCGGTTCAAAAGCAAGAATCCAAGTCGCCGATGGGGACTGAGAGGAGGGAAGGGCTATCAGATCATAAAGTCTCGCGTGAGTCCGGAGCGCATTCTTATAAATTATTATTCTATCGATCAAGGTAAGGTGATTGCGGAGCACATTCTTAGATTATTCTATTGATCAAGGAGGCGTGGGCTATGCGAAGATTCTATCGATCAAGGTGACTGCGTGGGCTATGCGAAGGAAGGGTTTGTAAGGATGGTGGGGTCAGATAAAAGAAAGATTGGTTTGCATGGGAGCTCGGTCGAGGAGAAGGACCTCTTTTACTATACCATAGACATAGACGGCGAAGTGGAAGGTTAAAGGAGCGTGGCTGGAACCCCTCCTAGAGAGTCAGGCGCAAGGAAAATTTATTTCACTTATTCAGAGTAGAACGCTAAGTCATTCACTGTCCTTAACTAGAGATGTCGTCATTCAATCAATGCCCTTAACTAGAATGATTTATTTCACTTACTTAGAGTAGAACGCTAAGTCATTCAATGCCCTTACTTAACTAGAGATTATATAAGGCAAGTGTGTCAGCGAATTGGTACGAATGGGGAGGGACGACTGAAAGTAGGGGATAGACGATCAGTGCTCAATCTAGTTCCAAAGAAAAGAGTAGAGCTAGACGTAGGTAGGAGGAGGATAAGATCAGGGGGGAGGAGGATAAGATCAAATCAAGTAGAGGAACGATAGTGGGTCAGCTGCGAAGAGGCGGATAAGATCAGGGGAAGAGGATAAGATCCGGAAACAACTAGAGAGGGTCGAGCTCGTAGTGGACGTGGGGGTCGTGGGGTCTGGTCTATCTAAGGGGGGCGCTCTACACTGCATCGTTGTTACTGTCCCTTCTTTCCGATCCTTAGTCTTCAGTGTCCCATGCGTTACTATTCCGATCCTTAGTCTTCAGTGTGTCCCGTGCGTTACTAGAAGACTCAGTAGGGATCCTGTCCTGTAGATGATTCTGGCTAAGAGAAGAAGAAGAGATGGTTGGGCTAAGAGAGGAAGACCTGTAGATGATTCTGGCTAAGAGAAGAAGAAGAGATGGTTGGAACGAAGGACGACGAAGACGCATAGGAGGGAACGATACGATGGTTAAGCAGAAGAGTGAGTAAGAGGATTCATTCTATCCATGGAGAAGAGTGAGTAAGAGGATTCTATCTATGGATCTATGGCGTGCAAAGTGTGGGTAGGGTAGTGAGTCTCAAAGGGTGAGAGGGTATGTCTAGTCTTTCATGGGAGGAGGACATGCTGAACCTAGGGGTATGTCTAGTCTTTCATGGGAGGAGGACATGTTGAACCTAAAGAGAATGGGGCTCAAGTTCTTGCTTCTGCCAGGGATAATGTTCAGAGTGAGTCTCTATCCGCATCTAATCTACATGGAAAGAAGCTCAACTATGTGGTATGTGCATCTACATGGAAGCGAGCTCAACTATGTGGTATCTGCATCTACATGGGAAGAAGCTCAACTATGAGGTGGTGATGTGGTGTAGTGAGGTGGTTATGTGTTGTAGTGTATGCTGACCCATAGTGGCAGTGCTGAAAGTAGCGATAACCGGAGTCTCGAATTCATTAGTAGTTGGTTGGTTTGGTGCGCCATATCGAGTAAGATCACTCGACTGGGAAAGGATAAGAGCGTGGGGGTCTGCGGGGTCGGATCATGCTAAGAGGAAGGGTCGGATCATCATAGATATATTCCAAGTCCAATGAAAAGAGTAAGAGGCTATAGCGCATCTATCTCTATTTATCTGTCGTTTAATTCTCCCTTCAGATGTCTACTTCCTTCAGTGTACTAGTAGTATGTAAGGAGGTTTACGTAAGCAGTCGGTGATGGTGTGTTCTTTCGGGACAGATAGTAGTAGTGGATCGGCTCTTGATTCCCGGTGTGCTATATGGACGTGCGGAGAGAATGGGTGCTACTACGAGAATGGGTACTACTACGAGAATGGGTACTACTAAGGAGAGCGCAGCGGATCTTGATTCTGGGTATGTGATATATGGAGGATAAGTGCGGATAGAGGAGGGTATGTGATATATGGACGATAAGATAAGTGCGGAGAGAAGAAGGCTTCGCGAAAGCAGTGTCTCAGAGCATGGGACCGAAAAGGCAGGGCAGGCGTTCTATTACATTCTATTAGATAGATCATGAATTATCTTATGTAGGAGATGTGATGAAGTAAAGATCAAGAGATAGATCAGGAGTTCTCTTATGTGGGAGATGATGAAGTAAAGATCAATAATTATCTTATGTAGGGATGAAGTTCGGAGAAAAGACAAAAGAAGGAATGCGGAATTCGATACGATAATTGATCCCGTGGTGAGGTGAGTAAGATCCTGAGTTTCACGTGGTTGCCAGTGACTACTTCTATGCTATGTAGGGACAAGTGATAATGACCAGGAGAGGAGGGACAAGTGATAATGAACAGATATGAGCCTCTGTTGTCGATATGGAGAATATACGAGTTGAGTCTTTTATGGCTTCCCGGACAAAGGTATGCGGACTCCAGGAGTAACCCGAGCAATGCTTTCTGGAACATGTATATGGGAATGGTAGTAGGCTAGTGTAAGGCTTTCTGGAACATATATATTGGAATGGGAGTAGGCTAGTGTAAGTGCGGTCTCTTGGGGGGGAGTCTAGTGTAAGTGCGGTCTCTTGCCTCAAGTCTTCTTCGCGTCGCCCACCCACTCTGCTATGGCTCATATGCCTCTGCTGCTGCTCGGATGCATTCGATCTGGGAACGAGAACTTGAACCCTTGGAACGACACGTGGCACGAACACACTTCAACGGGCTAGCGACCAACGAACGAGTCTTATTGCGTGAGTTGACCGACCAACGAGGCATATTCGCGTGAGTTGACCGACCAACGAGGCATATTCACGGGGGTAGAGTTCTCTCCTTTCCTCCCATATGCGTCGTGTCTTCCGTTTCCTTGACTGCCCTCCAGTCCTACCGCGGAGTGGGGTCCTTTAGATCTATCTATCATGGATTGCCTCAAACAGGGCTTGAAACTAGTTTTGGCTTTAGCAAACGAGACATTGATGGTCCGGTCCTGAGGCTTATCCTCGAGCTACTTGTTTGAAGTGAGATTGGAAGCCCCTAAGCGTTGGTCCCGGTTGCTTCTAATTCCCGGAGCTACTAGTTTGAAGTGAGATTGGACCGTGGTCCCGGTTGCTTCTAATTCCCCGAGCTACGAAGTGAGATTGTGACCCCGCACCCCGCAAGTGTAAAGGTTAGAGGAAGCTTAGCAGGTTCGTTCCAGAAGTAAACATCCGTTGTTCGCGATTGGATCTAGCTTTGGTTCGCTAGCCTTCCCTTGGCTTCAAATAAAGACCAATGCGATGAGACCGATCAAGACCAATTCCCTGCTTTCCGACGTGCCTAATTGAATTCATTTATCAAGGCTCAGCTTAGCGGAGCAGCTGCTGTGATCAATGAATAATGAGAGAATGCAATGACTACAATGATAGGATTGAAAGTCCGATAGCAATGATAGATTGAAAGTCCGATAGCTATTTGACGACGAACAGGGGTTCTTAGACGCTCCTCCAAGACAGCCTAGGGGTCGTGTATCGGTCTATCCAAGTCGTCCTTAGCTTCCAACGGTGGGTGCAAGGTCCAAGCTGGCTGCGAGGGTCTCCTAAACATCCCGGGTATCGGCCCAACAAAGGGTAAGGGTGCAGGTCCGGCTTCAAGTTCTATTATGCGGGGCGGGTCTCTGGTCTCGATTCATACAAGTGTCTCTTCTCTGGTCTCTGGTCTCTCTCTCCCTCTGACTCCTACCCTCAGTCTCCAATGCTCTCTTTTCTTTCATTCCCGACCGACCCACGTCTCTCTCTCACGAGTTCTCCTGTTGTCCGACTTGTCCCATCCCACTTGTCCGACCGTCCTAGTTCTCCGCGTCTAGTGTCTCCCCTTATCAAACTCCCTTTCGTTGAGACCAATCTTTCATTCCGTGGAATAAATGAAACCAATGTTCTTGATTGTACGATTCCCACATTCCCGTGCCTTCCAACCCATGTTCTTCAATTGCTTCGATTACAACAAGTGGCTCATTATCTTCCTTCGAAGAATTCCAGCGTTCAAAGTTGCTAATCTGGGTTCACTGCCCATAATCTTCGTTAAATTCCTTAACTACAAATGTGTTCCTATTGCTATTCATTGAGTTCTTAAGTTCAAGCTACGAAGGGAGAGTAAGGAGTGGAATACCTATCATGAGTGGAATACCTATCCCTTACGTCAACCCTTATAACGGATAATTAAGCAATTGGATCTGATGCGTCCAACGTGGGAGCGCTTACTTCTTTAACGAAACTATCCGATCACCGATCACTTATTTAACGAAATGAGTAGCTCCCACAACAGCTATCTTTCTCGCTGACTATCACATTAGAATGACAGGTCTTTCCTCGCATACCATTCAAGTAAAGGAACCAAGACCCGGTACCATTCAAGTAAAGGAACCAAGACCCATGAAACGAGACCCCTTCAAGGAAGTGGTGAAAGGAGCAAGCGAGTACCATACCCAATAAAGTAGTAGCTCTGGGAACAGAACTCAGAGTCATAGCGAGGTTCACTAGGGTCCTAGCTCTTTCAACACTCGACATCAAGTCTCTATTCTATACGCTATTTAAAGTGCAAGTTCTCTATTCTATACGCTATTTAAAGGGGTCAACGAAGAGCGCGACTGACTAAATAGAAAGAGCTCCAACCGCTGATTTCAACTAATAGCTTCTACTCCATCCGAGGTGTGAGTAAGGACGCCTATCAACGCTCTAGCATCCAATCAAGTATCCGCTCTAGAACGAATGAGTAGCTCGGAATCAGGCAAGGAAAGCAGTGTGAAGTCAGGATTGGTGAGCCTTGGTAGCTAATCTAATATCTAATGTCTGAGATAAGACTTTTAACGCATGTCTTTGAATTGCGATTGACTTGTTGGGTCCATGTGTTCATCTACGCAAGTTGGGTTATATAAGCGATAAGCTCTGCTCACTTCTAGCAAGCAATAAAGAAGAATGAATCTCCGTTCGAACCCATGAAGAGAAGGTCGGAGACAACTATTATCAAATACCCGAATCAAGCTCCTACAATCACGAGGAAGATAAGCGAAATACCTTATAAAGAACAAATAAGCAAGTATGGCACCGAAAAGAAGAAATAAAGAAGGCTTTAGTGAAGTGTAAAGAAAGACGGATGGATACGTGGGAAGAAGTAATCCAAGGCTGGAAGGAAGTAATCCCTCGGCTGTGATAAACAAAGATGGGTTCGTGAGCGGCTGTGATAAACTATGGGGTGGGGTCGTGTCTCCTCTGCCTAAGCATCCATGAATACCGTCTGTCGGGGGAGTAGCTCGTTGAACGCGTGTCCTACCTAACCTACGCTGGTCAAGCTCAAGAACTCATGCATAGTTCGGTATCAGATCAGAGTATAGTAAGGATTGTCTTTGCTCACCTTCGCTGCTTATGTCTCAGTCAGTCCTGTCTCCGATCAATCTGGTTCGTTTACTTGTCCTTCCCTTCCTTTCCTTTTACTCGATATGTGTTCTTCAATTGCTATTGGCTCACCTTAGCTGCGTCTTAGTGGTCCGTGTGCGTGCTCTTCTCCACGTGTTAGCCCAATTCCCACCTTCCCGTGCCTTGAGACCAGTGTTTGTGATTGTTCATTATCTGCGATCAATCATGCATTATCTTTATTGTATAATTCATTAACTATAAATGTGTTCCTATTGTCCTTAATTAACATGTAACATGAGTGATGAAGTGAAAGATGTAACATGAGTTGTTCTTAAGTGAAAGAACTACGAAACCAGGGCAGGGAAGTCAGTGTGAACTACGAAGCGGATAAGCTAGTGGAAACGAAGAGCAAAGTAAGTAACTAGAGACAAACCACCATTAAAGGAAGGAAGAGGATGCGTCTTATATAAAGGTAAAGGTAAAGGAAGTAATCCAAGCCTAAAAGGAAAGACAGATGTGGTGACGCAAAGAAAGATGCGTAGGAAGTAGTAGGTGAAAGAGGAGGTGTGTCTGAGTCAACCTTCGCGGGAGAAGGGAGAACTCTCGGTCCAGTACCTGTAGTCCCAATTGGAGCTCGTATCAATAATAGTTGCTCGGGGTGTGGGGTACGGAAAGAAACTCACTAAGTAGAGGACACCATCACAAGAAAAAAAGGAACCAACTAAGCGGACGGGGACTTCTAACTGAGAAGGATCCGGGGTAGGGCTGCACTCCTGGAAGCAAAAGATTAGCATGAAGCATCCGAAGCGGTCTTGGGCTCTGGTTCGGTATCAAATGAGGGAACCTATCCTACATTATATTAGGGATCGGAATGATCTTTCTTGAAGACTATGCTGCTGGGGCGGGTCTCACTGGGGATGGCCGGGAAATCCCTTGCTCCAGCATCCACGATAGGGTTCGGAATACCAGAAGGAAGATTTGATCGCGCCCTCTAGAGAAAGACTTCCAAGCCCTCTTCGGATCGGGAGGTGTCCGCTATGCTCCAACAGATGGGTGAGCTGGCTCCCGCGGGTCAGTACTCAATTATTCTTTCTTCTAGTTCTTGCCTGATCCGATGACTCCGCTTTTCTTTTCCCACTCCAAATGAGGACTATGATCTGAAAGCAGCTGCTTTGGCTATGGCTTGCTTGTTCAAAGACGGATCCTCACCTTGAAAAGGGTTCAAAACCCCCCCTCCATCTGGTCTCCTTTTTCCTTGATCTTGAGTCGAGTTGGAGTCCCGTGCAGCCTATCTTTCTTTGCCGATCGAGAAGACATGAATGCAAGGCTTCTCCGATCCACTTTCGCAATCTACGCCTCTTTCACAAAAAATCTATATCTCATATCATCTCCAAACTACATGAATGATCTGGGCCCAATCTGTTCTCTACTCAGTGGGGACAATAGATATGTGACTTTATATATAAATAAAAGACTGAACTCAGTCGAGGTCTCTCTCTGTCGCTGATAGGGCTCCAACCATCTTAGCATTCCTTGGAGTTCTCACCCGACCCTTTATATTTATCGCCTAGGAACTCCGCTGATCGAAGAAGGCATAGTGTGATAGCCACCGATAATTGGCATGCTAAGTTCCCCACACCCCTTTCTTCACTGCGAAACGAAGAGTTGAGAACAGTAGTGCTCTCCGAATTCCATAGGTCTAAACGAAAAGACCTCATTTCATAGTACCTATCAAAGATTAGGTCTATTCGATCAGAAGATAGACAGAGACATCTCTTTTTCAAGAAGGGAACTCCCAACCAAAAGAAAGAGAAGAGTATTCATAGATCACATCATCTATTAACATCTCGCGGATCTCTCACATCTTCCTCAATGTCTTAGGCTTCGGTCTGCCCCCGTCGACCTATCCTCTTCGCCAATGGTTGCCCGGCTTAGTTCTCACTCGATCCTCTCCACCCGCTCGGCTATTCTGAGAATCATGGCTCGGCTATTAGTAGATTAGCCGCTACGAAGACTCACTGGCTAGCCTCTTTTCCTTACCCTACCCAGCTCTCGCATTCGATCTGGAATGCTTGGGATTGGCCTTAAAAGAAAGTGATTGAGGATCGGATCTTATCTAAGAAGACATTTCCTTGCTTAGACTCATAGGCAGATAGATTATTAAAGAAAGGCCTTAGGACTACCAACTCTCTAATCGGAAAGTAGAGGTCATTTATGTATGCCGGGAAAAGATCCCGTCTTCAAACCTAGATTATCAATTTGCCAGGACAGACAAGAACACAATTAATCTTTGGCTGGGTCAGCAGCAATTGAGAGTATCAACTTTGGTAAGAGCAGGATGAGATCAGAGCCTTTACCGGGCTCCGCTATTAGAGCAGTCGGACTCTTGAGAGAAAGATAAGAATTGGATCCCTTCTGTACAAGCTAGTTCTCATATGGATCAGGTGGGCTGACTTACTTAAGAAGATGGCTAGGCACCACCCTATTATGAACTGGATAGTTCTTCTTTCTGTACCTCCTGCCTACGAGATCTGTCCGCTATTTGCATCAAAGACCTGACTAGCTTCTCTTTCGATCCCTACCCGGATTCCTTGTTCGACTTGAACCTGTTAAACATATAGGGGAAGCCAGGATGGGTAAGCTTGATAAGTCTGCCAGAGCCTCTATCGTGGGTAAGCGTGAGATGGGCCGCCTTGTGAGAGTAAGTAATAGAGAGGAAGGAGGCCTTGACTTTACTATAAGGTCAGACGGGCCTGTTAGAGAAGCCTTGCCTGAGAGCAGTTGGAGAAGCCTTGTCTGAGAGCAATCACAATAGGTCTGCCAGCAGTAGATGCCTTAAGAGTAATTAGCTCGAGATGCCTTGAGTTGAGGAGAATAAGAAGGGCAGCCGCAAAGCAATTGGAATATGGTTGCTAGCTATAGTGAATGGAAAAGCAGTGGAATATGTTAACCATGTATTGGATCCTATTAGGGTCGACGAAAGCCGAACGAGAAATACTAGGTTCCCGTTCGTAGTCGTATGGGGTGTGGGGTACGAAGGCCAAGCCGGATTAGCTTTATACTTGCTTTCCGTTCCTTGCGGAGAATCAGAGAGAAAGAATGAGAGAGAGGACGTTCAAGCATAAATTATCATAAGTATCTCACTACTTCCGCTACGTTTCACTTCCAATTGGTGAGTTCGGAATGGGTAGCATAGAAGAGAGTTATCCCGCCGTAGTGTAGTGATGCATGGCCCGATCGATGAACTGGTCGGAACTTTCCTGCGCATAAATTAAGTTCCGCCTACGTGATGGATGCTTCTACTGGCCCGACCCGAGGCGGTGATAGGAGAGGTTGGTTGAAGTGGTAATGATTGAGAATGGGGTATGGAAGGTTTGATAGAGAATGGGGGAGAGCAGGAAGGTGGTACTCAACTCAACTGGTAGGAGATGGAGCCAATCCAAGTCTAATCTAATGGTCAGTAGATAGCAGTCCTAAGAGAAGTCCCGACCTACTATCCCAAGTCTCATCTCAGTGGGGGTCTGAGGGGGAAGGGAAGTTATTTGCGAAGCAAATCAAGTATAGAAGATAGCAGAATTCATCAATTCACGAAGCAAAGAAGCGAGGAGGGGGGGGGGTCCGAAGCTCTGATCTCTGATACTTTTATAAGGGGGGGCCGAAGCGGCCCTTCCACTACTGGAATATATAATTCAATTCTCTTCCGCAGTAGGCGGAGAAAGATTTAGCCACGGACTCGCGCGCTCTCCTCACCATCATCTAATCTAATAGAATAAAGAGTTAGGCAGAGAGGGGAGACCTGCGCCTCTAAGGAAGAAACTCTGTCACTATGGTTCGCTCTCTGCTCACTCGTCCCTCCTTTTATCATCTGCTCCCAGAGTCTATCCAAAGAGTAATCGTACGGTACGCTTCCTCCTTCAAGGATGATTGATCCGGGACCTCTCCTTAAGGCGGAATTGGACGAGTTCTTAGGTCGCAATCAACTAGCCCGGAGAGCTCAGCTACTGATTCAAGGTATGGGTGCGCTAGCTCTCTTCCAATCATTTCTCCTATAGTATAGCTCTGCTCCGTTTTTTTGTAGTGAATCAGGGCGGGTCTAGGCACTGACTTGCTGCTACGGATTGAAGAGCTTCGGGTCTCGCTTCATGCTCCTACTTCTTTCGGTGGAATAGAGAGGCTTAGTTAGCCCCACTCAATGGCTTCTGAGTCCTTCCCGTGCCCTATTACTCTTTTCTTTACCCCAGCACCTACTCTCGGGTGCCATCGGGTCTCGCGTAGCACCTTGGTTCTGTTAGCTGCTCCCCCTCTCTCTTCGTTCTCCGGATCCGAGTGCAATGAAACTGGCGTAGGCGAAGTAGACGAGGAGACGATAAAAGAGAGACAGAGAATTCCTCCAGCGCAAGTGTCAATGATACTGCCCCCAAGTGTGCTATCCTACGCTAAACGGGTCTTAGTTCCTTAGATAAGAGCCTTCCCTACCATTGCACCTCATTAGATAAGAATGGATTCTATTCCCGCTTCCGACTGTTGAGTACCCAAAGAAATTAAATTAGGGCTTCCACAAGGAAGTGTTCTCTACCCCTAATTCAGAGGTAGATTCAAGTTATTCTCCTAAGAGGTCTAGAAGTACGATCCCTTACCCGAGGACTCGTCTACCTATTCTGACTCCCTTTCAGTCTTAGGTGCTGGTCCTGAGGGTCTTGAACTAAGAGCCTTCCAAATAAGGAAGAGAGTACTTTGGCACTCAGATAAGCTAGTTAGTTCCCGGCTGCTACTGCTATTGATTGATGGGCCGGGTCCAAGAAGGAGGTTCTTCTTCTCTTTCTCTTTTATGGGTTCTAGATTCAATGGGATGGATAGGCGCTCTTTCTCATTTTCAAATGATTGTGAGGCCCGTCAGATTAGGCCGGGCCCTTTTAGGAGGAGCCAAGTCAGAACAGCTTGATTCAAAGAAAGGGCTTAGGCTGCATTCGAATCTTGTAAGACTTAGGTGCCCTCGTCCCTCTACTGAGGTGTCATACTGATTCTTTTCTTACCCGTCCCTCGTCCCTCTACTGAGGTGCTCTTACCAAAAAGGGTTGGATTCTATTCTGACTTAGCAGATGCCGACTTCTGGAATGTGAGTAGGCGAGCCCGCGCCAGCAGAACTAGAATCTGTCGAACCGGCCCCCGGTTCAATCCCAAGGGCTCGAGTAGATTAGATTTGATTAAGGAAAAGAGAGTGCCTATCGGATGCCCATCCTGTATGAGACTGCAGCATACTTTATTGAACCTCCCTTCGCAATAGCCCACTCCCTCTCTATTCCCTCTCTCTACTCCTTTGCCCATTCCCTACTTCCCCGACCATTAACTCGATGGTCTCCTCGCTTTGGAATACTGATTGAGGCACCTGACCTGGAGGCGTGCAACTAGAAGTGGGACTCACTCTTTGGGTATGGTTGATTCATACTATCAAATTAGCCATTTGAAGGAGGCGCGAAGCGGAAGCGGTTGACTCACAATTGAATTGACTCAGCGCATCAAGCAAGTCCTCTATGTGAGCACACTATTCCCGGAGTCTTCCTAGCGCCAGGACCTGTTCCAGTTGTATCGCCAGCGAACACTACTTTTGATTAAGTATAAAGAAATAGATCTCGCTTTCTTAAAAGAAATAGATCTCGCAATGAAAAGAAGGACGCTCCCAGGTCGGATAATAGGAAAAGAAAAAGCCTACATTCCTACTCTCTTTCATTCCCTATCCAGTGTGTGATTCTAATCAGAGACCTTATGAAAGAAAGGAAAAAGATATAATATAATCCTCTCCTCCTGCTCAATCAAGCAAGTCCACAAGCTTATCCAACGCTTTATTATATTAGTTTTAGGGAAGAGAGTCAAGGACAGCCTAAGGCAATCGGATGAAGAAAGGTCCTGAGTTATCTGCGGATCTAGTTGGAGTGTCAACCACCGGAAAGGGCAAGGACAGAGGACAGACATCCTTAACTTAAGTAGCGTACTCACACTATGGAATGTCAACTGAGTCGAGTCATCCCAGTTCCTATACCTATACTATAGATAGATTGGACGCTGCTACTGAGTGCTCTCTCCCCATTGAACGAGCTGCTAAGGCCTCTCCCGGGTCCGAGGACCACGACCTTGAGTCCAGTCTTTTCAAAAACCATTGCAAGAGAAAGAAGACTGAAAGGGACCTGCCCTCGACAGGGAGTGAGTTTACTCTTCTACTGATTCAGGCAGAGAAAGAAAGCCTAATAGTGCGTGAGAGCTTCCCGGCCCCTCTACTGATTTCTTTTTCAGACCTAGCTGTGGAGCTCCTTTCCGATGCAGATAAATAAAAGATCAGCCTGCGCTAGTCTAGTTCAACTCCGCTTCTTTCAATGCTTCCTTTATAAATAGTAACCTAAGACCTTTCCGTGCATTTGCTAGTCAGTTAGGTAAGGTCTCGGTGCCAGGTCGGAGAGCCGCTAGCCAAACTCAGTTCATACTGAATCTTTCTAAGACGGAAGAACTATTTTACCATAATCGAACCCCGAGGAGGACCAGTGCCCACTTCTTATTCAGGAGCCTGAGACTTCCTACTATATAGATGATCACAAGAGATCGCTTGAAGCGAAGCATGCAGGTCTCTATCCTATCTCTATTGCGCTTCTCTTTGGCAAATCCCCCGTTTTCACGCTTTCGTACCTTTCCCTAGAGTGGGCCACTTAACCATACACCTATTGGAGAATTGGAGACGGATCCACGATTCCAAAACTCTTGATGTTATGAATGGCGGTCAGGCGAGAAGTAGTGCTCACGGGCTAGACGACCAGTGATAGTAGAGGAAGTAGGACGTGCGAATGTAATGACGAACGAATGCTTAATGGTTTTATTGTTGATATCTAGCTCGATTACGATTCATGATCATCCTTTCCTATCGTACCTCTGAGTCAGTTCTTTTATCAATAAGGATAGGATTGGGATTCCTTTTCTCCAGTCCGGAAGGACCTTTTCTCAATAAGTTTATTAACTGAGGTCAGAGGGAGGGACTCGTACTGGGATGGGGTAAGACGGTAGGTCGCACTTACTTGACCACTAGTTATTCTTCTCTGCCTGCGTAGTGCTAGTTATTCTTCTGCCTGCGTAGTGAATAAAATCCTCTCGGGGATTCTCGACTTGCGTAGTCTAGTTCGTATGAGAAGGGTTTGGCCTATGGGGAGCTGGAACGAATTCCAGGCGCATCAACAAGAGTAGGAAGGTCCGTCTAACTATGGTTGAGTTCAGTGGCTGGCCCTCTGAAGAGATGCTCTTTCTATCCCAGCAAGGTGCGTAGCCTCGGAACCTTTCTGAGGCCTTCACGTCCTTGCACTCGTGTACCTTCTCTGAGTTCTAGTAGGAGTGAAGCTCAAAGAAAGGATATCCTGAGCAGGCAAGGACAAAGACAGCTACCGAATGGGCTCGCTCACTCATACGGAAGGGCGGATAAGTACTCAGATCAGTGATTCCAGTCTCGGAATGCTTTCTCGGAGCCATGGTCAAGCGTGAACTCATCAAAGGCGTATGGGCCGTGAAAGGAATAATAGGAAGGTTGCAATGCCTTCAAGGACAGAGGTCAGGTCGTCTCAAAGGCTAATAGGACTTGCTGCTCTAGTTCACGAGAAGGTGGTGACCAGAAGTTGGCTAATAAGACGAGAGGGTAGGAGCAGTAGGACTCTTAGGAAATGGATCTGCTACGCGCCAACAAGAGACTTGGTATGCTACCTCCCTACAATGCTGAGTCTGCGAGCTGTGGGTAGAATCAATTGGTACCTTACCTACCTATGGAATGATTCTACATATCTTCCTGGTTATCTCTTCGGAGTTCAAGATAAGAGTTTCGTGCGCTGTGAGTTCCCATTCATTATGTGACCCAGACTCTTTGATAATGAGAGTCTCTCGATATAGGTGCAAGTATCTTTGTTCTATGCCACCACGCCATGCCCTTATACTTGACTGGCGAACTAGACTTAGCTTGAGCCTGGGAAAAAAGGCTTGCCGGGAGGGTTGATTCAAGCATGTCAGCCTGGCAAAACGAGATCTCTTACCACATTGGCAAATGCCTAGAACTGAACTCTTATAGAGTTGTAGTGAGCCCTATAAGAGGCTACCAGTAGAGATCTTGTAAAAGAGCTGGCACTCCCTTAGAGGTGCATTCGTACCACTGACTCCATATATATTTTTGTCAGTCTGAATCATGTGAGTCATATGTAAGATGAGTAGTGCAATTTAGTCCTTAGTTTTTGAGACCTCCCCTACTCTTTCCGACCAGCTTTGGTTTGATTGACCTCCGAACGAATCTAGCTCTTTTGTTGCTCCTGGATGTTCAAATGGCTTTAGTCCTAGCCTTTCCCTTTTCTTTAAAAAACTGATCGCATTACATTAGAAAGAGATTAAACTCGGAGACCCCGAAGCTCTTGCTGAGGACGCTGATAATGCCAATTCCGCCAAACCTACGAAGGGCACGTGTCTTCGATTAAGAGAAGGGCAAGGGCCCTGAGGCAGATAGAGCGGGGAATGGAATAAATGAGTAAAAGTGCCTACGTAAAAAAGCTTAGAAAACCGGGAATTGAGCCCAGGCAGACCTGATATGCGGTCCGGGCAAGCAAGGTGGAGTGTGTACGGTTCCTAGCCCTTGGTTGATGCTTGAGCCTTTGGTGCGGAGAAAGACAAAAGGCCACCGAGCGTCTAATGCTACCGAGCGGAGGAAAAATGCACCTCCCTCCTTGAACACTAAAAGAAGATTATAGCTTTTGGTGTTCATGAGGAACAGTGAATAATAACATTTAGCTTTATTGCCAGATCATAGTATGAGAAAACAAGACTTTCTAACCCCTTCTGTCTGGTATATTAGAAAGTTAACAGTTTGTCGGTAAGAGCTTATTTATGAGTACTAAAGTAAGGTACCCATGATACTACATCTCGCTTTATAACTTGGCAGCCCAATCCCATCGGTCTCAGTTCATACTTTACCAGCTAACAGGAAGTAGAACGAGAACTCTTAACAGCGCGTAAAGTACCGTACCGATCTGTTCACTTAAACCGGAACCGAAGGTTTGATGTAATCTTACGCGCATATCGAAAAGTTGGGCTTCGAAGGCTCGTGCTCAGTAGCTCATTTGCTTTCTTTCTGATAGCCGATGTACTACTCTCAAAGACCTTCTTTCTACCCTTTGAGTTGCCTTCAACTGGCCGATCAATAAGAGTAGGCATTCAGCCAGACTCCATGACTCGGGTTAGAGGTTAATCAGCTCCACTCCCGATGCTATTGCTATGCTCGAGCCTGATCGCTCATATGAGGACTTCCCTTTTCAATCGGCAGTACCAGGAAGAAAGAACTAGCGAACCACACCAATTCTCTCAGACAAAGCAGGATAGGATAGCAGCCCCTTTTAAAGCGAGGGTCTTTAAATAAGAAAGAATAGTCTAGCTACCTTGTCTTAATAGCTCCAGTAATTGATAGGCCATCAGTATGTGGACTACTTTGGATAGCCAAGCAAAGATGCTAGATATCTGCCCTATAAGAGCTAAGATAACCCATTCCCTAACCCTAGAGCGTGATCCTCTCTTTTCTCAGAAACTGCCTATTTAACGCGTCCTTCCCCTTATGGTTATGGTTTACTAACTTCGTCTCTTGGCTCTGAACCAGAATTGCTTAAAAGCATGACGCTTGAAATCTGCTTATAGGTTCAAATCCCTTATATGCCCGCAGGAGATCGATGGGCTACCAAGCCATTCGTACTTACTGGTAACTCCCTGAACCGGACCGGTGTGAGAAAGAGGATCAACTGGCTTCGTTGAAAGACATCGCTTAGGTTCTCATGTTTAAGCTCTATCTTGATCACCAGGCCCCTGGGGATGGAACTTCTACCTCTTCATCGCTTGGATAGGTGAACCTCGGGCTATCGACCTTGTAGGTTCCAATCTCCTCCGGTTAAAGATCAGTCGCTTCCTTTATCTTTGTCTCAAGATCAATATGGGCCCTTGGGATAGCCCTGTGTCGCTTCCTCCGAACAATCAAGTTTATAGAAGTGGATCTTTGTTTACTCAAAAGGCGGGTAAGGTAAGGTAAGGAAAGTAAGAGAACTAATGGACGGGGAGGTTTTCTTAATCAAATCATAAACTCACTCCCCCGCTGCTGCCTTACTTACCTCAGAAACCGTCTTCATTCAGCCTCTACGCCAGATTAGCTGTCGTGCCTTGATTGCCCGACCGAGATGGAGCCAGGTTGAAAGTGGTATAATATCCTTCCTTCAATGGGTTTGCAAGAGCCTATGCCTTTTAGAAAAAGGTTTGATCGAGCGAATCACAGTTCTCAGCTATCACATTCAGAAGGACGACTACAGGCTGAATTTCACTCAATTAAATAACAATTACCATTAAACAACTTAGGATGTAATCCCACACAGCTGTTAAAACTAGTTTAATGTAATCCTCTCCCTCTCCCGATCCCGCTCCGTGGGGGTCTCCACGTCGCTCCCGTCTCAAGAACAAGAGTCCTCGTACCTAACTATCTTACCTCTGTTCTGTACATAGCTACGTGACTTGAACCAGAGAAAGGGTTGCTTTGCCATAGGGGGGTGCATCAAGCTATTTGGCCAAATCCTCTTCCCCAGGGATCCCAGATTAGGGCAGGGGAGCCGCCGACTCCCGTACAGATCCATACGTACGATCTCACGCCCATCCTACCTCCTCTACTGACAGCCCATCTTGATTCTATCGAGTCTTTCCGTGGCATCTTTCGGTCCTCTTTTTCTTCCCCTGCCCGCACCCCTTTCCTTAGCTCGCTTCTTCACCTGTCGGTCGAGCAACTAAGCTTCGGTTAGCTTGACTCCGACCAGATAAGTATCTTTATATAGTCTGTCTCGCGTGAGGTTCGGACTCCTACCACTATGAAAGAGAGGGAAAGATAGAATCCTGTGTATGATACTAGAAAGAAAGATCAGAGTCTCGAAAACTCTCGTATCGCTATCTCTTCGTATAAAGTATCTTCATCTTTCCTATATCGTCTATTCTTGTCTTGGAATGCTTTCTTTATCTTTCTTCTGGTGCGATCGGACCTCATATAGCGTGCCTGTTCTCGAGTCCGACCTTCGTCACGTCACTCCCGGCTTCGTAGTGGCTCTACGCTCTACCTCATCGGATCGCTCGGGAAAGCAGAGGGTTCCATAGTAGATGGAAGCTCGTAAGGACCTTGAAAGATAGGCCTGCCAGAGGTCCTTGGCCCGGCTGAAAGAACTTCTACTATAGAGCCTACCTTATTGTACAATGCGAACTGTCGAGCGAGAGGGAAGAATACGGGATGAAGAGCATCTTCAACATCTTAAGTTAAGGTGCTACGCCGACTAAGCAAGGCATACCGGAGTCGAATGACTACAGTTCTGCAGCCCATAGCGGTAGCGACGGTAACGACGCGCTCCGAAGGACACTTGGATCTTACGTCTTACGGACATGCATAACGCTGTCGCTCACCGCCTGATCCGATCATCCGTTGTGGGAGCCGAGCCGTGCAAGCCTATGCTTCCGGTCTCAGAGGTTGAGCAGTGGCTTGTTGAGTATCTGCTAGGCAGTCGGTCCCCCACGCGAATTCTTAGACTATCCAACACTTAATGGAAAGCACAAGGTCCGGTCTAATCTTGAACCGGGGGACGTACCAATCCTCACTTCCCCACTCCCTCATCGGTGGAGTCGACCGGTTCCGTAACGGGTGACCCGTGTATGGTGTATGGTGGGTAGGGCCCGGGTAAGGTATCGGGATAAAGGCTGCATATCCACGAAAAGAAGAATCAAGAGAAGGGGGGTGAATGAACGAAAGAATGAACGAGAACAGAAGACGACGTAGAAGACCGGTCGGGAGAGAAAGCAGCGACGTAGAGGGCTCACTCGCCCACTTAAGCACTCGCAAATGCTTTATCAACCCCAGGCCGAGACTAGACTGAGAGGCTTGGGCTCGCGGGGCAACGGGAGAGGAACCGAACCGGAAGCGGACGAACCTACGACTGACTATTGTGTGAAGCGGAAAGACCTACGACTATGGAAGCGGAAAGACCGAACCGGAAGCGTATAAAGCCGAGGCCAGGACGGACTGTCTAACTCGTGCAGAGACACCTAATAGCGAGGAAGGCCTCCCGACGCAACTCATGTCGAATACATTTCAATTGAGTCGAGCCCGAACGATAAGAAAGAACTATAAGCGAGACAGAAGACGACTACGACTACTATTACGAGTGCGAGACAAGAAAGATAAAGAGAAAGAGCAGCCGTATACGTACTATCTTCTCTTCGGATCGCACCCGTAGGAAGGTAAAGAAATCGCACCCGTAGGAACTACTCTAAACTAAAGAAAGTAGCGGGCCTTGTACATTCCTCTTTCTACTCTTTAGATATGAGAGGCCCATCGTAGCCTGTCCCCGTGCCTCTGATGAGTTGCCCGCCCTGACCGGGATCGCATAGGAGGAGAGGGGAACTGCAGCGAGTGGAACTAGGCTCGCCTCGGGAGGTCCAGAGGACCCTCACCTCAACTCGGGAGGTAAAGGCGAGTTCAACCATAGTTAACTGTTAAGGTTGCCAAGACAAGAGGCTCCCATCAGTCCTATTCGGCTTAAGTTGAGTACGGCTCCTGTCCAATTCACTATTTAATTAAATTAAGAACGCCCCTCTCTCTTAAGTGAGAATCATTCCCGTCACCCCGGAGTGGGCTCCCATAGATCGGGGAAAGAAACCCGGATAATCGGCCTGCCCTACGTCGCTATCGCTCCTTCCTCCTTCCTTTCTCATTCATTGGGATCAGTGAAGATCAGTGCTCTAAGTCTGGCTCCTTTCCTTTGAGACTCGCGGTCGGATTCGTCGGACCATTTGAGACTGCCATTTCCAGTAGGCCTCCTACGGGCCTGCTCTCTCCTTTCAGTGGTCGAGGAGACGCTCGTCTAATGGGCGGTCTTGCCCTTAGTCGCTGGAGGCAGGATTCCCTTGCATCTGAGACAATTCAAGTCCGGTCAGCTAAGAAGGTATGGTTGGCGGGCGCTTGTGAGGAAGGCTCCCGGGGATCAGCTCCTAGTTCGAACCTCTCGTCCTCTCTTTCTCTCTTTTCAAGCCTGTCCTCCGCCTGCCCTAACGACTGATGAAAGGGCTACGTCCGCACCTATCTAATCAACTGGTCTCTTGGTCTCCTACCTAAGTCTACCTTTACTCGTTCGCTCGCTTCGCACCTTTTCCAATAGTCCGATTCTTCCTTTCCTTATAGGCAGGACTGAATGTGAAGTTAAGAACTGAATCCCGATAGAGGAGTTGGTGACGAATCCTCCTCCCAAAGCAAACCAAGCAAATTCAATGCCCTTCGGACCTGCGCACGAATCCTATGCCGATTCAGAGTTGGAGGCCTATTCCTTTTAATTATAAGAATCTGCCTCAACCTGAGAAGTCTCAACCGCACACTGCTCTGCGACACGGGTTTAACAATCAAGGTGGGCTCGCTCATGGGCTACTTATTTTACCCTGCGATTCCGCTTCGCTGCAATGTTCTCTTTCTTTCTTCTTCTCGCTGCTCCAAATGCTTTTCTACCGCATTCCTTTGTTTGCTTCTCTTCTCTTACGCCGAACATGTGCTTTTGCTTTTTTTTTTAATTTCTTTAATTTCATGTTTTATTTTTTGCTTTCTTTCTTCCGGCTCTTCTTAAATTGATCTTTCTCCTCCTTCTTTTCGTTATTGAACTTTCTTTCAGCCTCATATGATGCCCACGTCGCTATGCTCGTACCGCTCCGTGGGCTTTGATTCGTTATTGTTATTGATTTCAGCCTAGCCTCATATTCTGCCTTATTTGTCCTCCACGCTGGCTCGTTCATTCCACTCGCTTCTTTCTTTTCGTTATTTCATCATCCTTGAGGCCTTAAGCCTCAGAAGTCCTCCACGCTGGCTCGCTCATTCCGCTCGCTTGTTCCTCGCTCATTCCGCATCGCTGGCTCGTTCATTCCACTCGCTTCATTCGCTTTCTTGCTTTGGATCGAATTGTTAGAATGAGTTGATCTTAGCCAGAGGTCAAAGTAGTGACTGTCAGCTGAGATGGAGTAGTTACGGGAGCCATAGTGCGGGGCAATAGTGGTCAGAAGGGCATTGTGCTCGACCCGCCAAGCCGGTCATCCAACGGGCGAATCACAGCGCAATCAGTACTTTTCGCTTTTCGAGGAAAGGTCTGCTCTAATGGTGGGGGAGATTGTTTCGCTAGATGCTTAACACATGCAAGTCTAACGCTGATTCTCTTGCATTATTCGATCCTGCTGCTGGCTCCGCTCGCTGCATGGCTCCGTAGCTCTTCTCCGATTGCAATAAACTATATGCTTAACACATGCAAGTGCAGATAGCTATTTCGAGAGCAGAGCTGCTGGCGGAGCTCCACTTCGTTCCGCATCGCTCCTCCGCTACTCAGATAGCCTCCGCTAGTCTAACGCTGATTCTCGAGCATGAAACTCGTGAGCTATAGTGCAGAGACTCCTAGTGGGGGTTTTTCCAATAGCTGCTCTTGCGCTCTTGCTCCTAGTGGGGGAGATTGCTTTTTTCCAATAGCTGCTCTTGCGCTCTTGCATAGTCGAGAATCTTGCTTCAGTAGTCTGATGGTAGGGGAGAGAGCTTCATTGGAAAGAATGGTAGGCGAGATAGCTAAAGGTCTGGTCTGCACTAAAGGTGGGGGAGTTCAACCTATTCAACTATATGCTAGTGAAGAGTCTCCGATTGCACTTGAGATGGTGGATAGATAAAGAAGATAGTCTCGCATTCAACTCAGCTAGTCTAACGCTGATTCTCTTCTTTCTTGAAGCGGCTGACGACTTTTCTTCAATCAATCTAGCTTGCTTGCTTGTATGTAGGCAGATCACACTACTTTGCTTTGATTCAATCTAGCGGCTGACGACTTTGATTCTCTTCTGCTTAGTGGCAGATCACACGACTTTCTTTGCTTTGATTCAATGTTGCTTCTAGGTTATGTTTGGGAGAAAAGGGGAAGGAGAAGCGCGTGCTTGCATGGCCGAACTTGAGGACGGATGTGTGGTGTGGCCAGTCTCAAGCCCTTCCTCTCCCCGCTGCCTGCTATAGCTTTCCCCTCCTTCTCCTTGGCCTATTGATTCAATCTCTTGGAATGAGTCCCGAATGAGTGCTCCCTTGTACTCCTTTGGTCGCTTGTCTGAACTTCTGCGTCACTAACGCTCCTCCTTCATGAGTCAGCTTTCCTACTTCGCTGTCGGCTCTGCACTGACCGGAAAGAAGGGATATTGCTTGCTTGCTGGCACCACTTGTCCGGTGTTCTCGCTCAGCTCATGAGTGGAAGTGCGAGAAAAATTGCATTTTCGATTCTGTGATAAAAATGGCATTTTCTTCAATTGGATTCAGTGATAAAGTAGTGCTTTTGTTCTCGTTCGTTGAGCGTTGACTTCAGAAGTTGCCTGATCTCTTTTTCTGAGGTGCATTCCACTCAATAGCTGCTTCGGTTGCGTGGTCTAAACTTCTGTTCTGTTGGTTGAGTTGGAATTCTTTCTTGGGTTGGTCTCTTCCGACTTCGCTTCTTCTGTCCTTCCAGCTCGAAAATGGACATACCTACGCCCTCATGTCTCCTGCGTAGAAGGAAGTGTATGGATGGGAAGCCCTCATAAGGAGCATAATTCAAGAGCAAGCACATTAGCCGGAAGTGGGGAAGCAGGGAGGACCATAACTCATCCCATCATGCGGAAGGAAGTCCTTACTACTTTCTTTAGTAGGACTTGGAAGGGGAGACCTGGACCGCTAATTGCTCATCCGGCGCCCTCATCATGCTCCGTCCTAGGCGCCCGGGTCTCATCATTCGCTTACGCATGCGGGTAAGCCCACTCATCTGTCCTTGGCACTGGGCTCATCCAAGTGTGGAATCTGGCAACTGATCGATCGCGGGAAGCATTCACGCCTCATTACCATTACATTCGCTCCATCGTCCTCTCTTTTGAGAAGTCTTCCACGTGGGACAAAGCTTTTGCTCACACTATTACTTTGAGTTTAGTAATCCTTTGCTCTGAATCTTCGGGTAATGAGTATAGCAAGGCTCCCTCCAGGGCTATCCTTAGCTGTCCGTCCTCGTATCCCGGCTGACCTGCTCTCGTCCTTCCGCTCACTCACCCTTGTACGCTGAGTCCACAAGAGAGAACATTATCATTCCTAGCTGCTTCTCTTCTTTCCTAATTTGAGAGATGAGAGAGGTTGGGATCATCTGCTCCACCCCTATCGGACCGAACTCCTTCACTAGATGCACAAAGAAAACAAACTGGACTGCAAAGACGAAAACAAGAACTAAGGTGGCGATTAAGAGAGCTTAGTCTATAAAGCTGGCTGGTGAGTCTCCTTGGTGGCACTGACTCCTCTGTCTCTGTTCGCACTCACTGATAGGACAGAACCCCCGTATCGAGATCATTTCTTCGTCGAGCCTCACTCAATCCACTTAGCCTTTTCCACCACATCTATGAGACAGATTCTAGCCAGTGTCGCTCCGACTTCGCAAAAAATTATTACTTTCTTCCTTTCTTCTGTTGGTCGCTTGTCTGAACTTCTGCTAAACTGCTCTAACGCTCCTCGCCCTTGGCCGAACGATCATCCCCAGCCTAGAGACGATCATCCCATTCGTGCCTTCCCGCTCTTATTTCTTTTTCTTTATCAGTTCTGGATCTCTCATTGGACTGACCCCAGACCATGAGAAAGACCAGCAGCAGTCTATAGCCCTTGCTTGAACTATAAATCTATGCCCTCTCGGTCTATTCGGTGCTTCCAATACTTCCTTCTGCTCTATCCCATTCTCTCCTTCGGGCGGCCCCACGTCAGGCAGTGTCGAGTAATGTAATGAACGTACTTATTCTCCGCCGCTCTATCATACATTAGTGAATGAGGTGAATACGCTAAGTCTCATAGTTGTGCCCCATTCATTGACCATATCATAAAAGCGGAATCCAGTGCAGTGGTGATGGAGAAGTGAAAGTCTCTTAACAAGTCAGTCGGTCAGAAGAAGCGAAGGAACTGGCCCGCTCCATGTATCGCTTGCAGCAGTAGCTCCTATAAGAGGGCGCGATCCAACCTTTTAAGGGTTTTCCAAGTCTTCTACCGCGTAGTGGGTTCGCCCCTTCCAATATGGGGGTTGAGTTCGGGAAAGAAAAGACTACTGTCGCGGATCACTGACCGGAAAGAAGTAAGATGTTTTTCTAATCTCGATAACCTTATAGGAAAAAGAAAGCTCCCCATGCATCAAGTAAAGGAAAGGAGAAGAACAAAGTAATCATTTCAATTTATTCCAAGGAAGGAGACCAGAGTCCTTTTACAAGTAAAGGAAGGAGACCAGAACGAGAGGCGGCTAACTGCAAGTGGGAAGGCCAATGAGGTCGCTTAGCTGGAATTATCAGATGATATCGTGCAAGGAGGCGGGAAGAGATTCAAGTTATCGGAGAGTGCCTCAGTCTTCTAGTCTCGCATGAAATAACTAGTCAGAGTGGCGCCTTCTCGGTCGCTTCACTCTGAATGGGATGATCGATCGAAGGTAGCGGAGAAGCTAGAGCGCTCAGTCTCGTAAGTCGATGAATGGGCGGCTAGAGTCCGAAGTGAGGGAGGGAGAAAGGAGCTCTACTATTCGATCCGGGACGGGGAAGGGAAGATTAGCTCTCTTGGTCCTAGTCTCGGAACACCTCTCTTGGGCTGGTTCTCGTGCGGGATATGGTTCTTGATCTGGCTAATAGCTACTTGATCCGGCATATCTGGCTAGGCTCTATCAATAGGTGGAGGCGTCCAGTTCGTGTCTTGAGCTTGAGCGAGGTCTAGCAGACTTTGCAAGAAGTCCAAAGCCGAGAAGGAAGGGAAAAGAGAGACATTCCTTATACTCATATGAAATGGTTCACTCGCTCGCTTCTTCGGCTCGCTGACATGAGTAGGAGACCTTCCTTCTCTGCTCATTCGCTCCTCTTTTCGTAGGAAAAGGTTCTCTTATGTGGCTGAGGTAAGGGCTCCCTTCCCATGCTCTCGTTGTGCCGAGTAAGCGTAGATAGCTCCCACCTCTATTGCCCCCGCCCACTCACTGTCCTAAACGACTTGAAACTTGTCTGCATCACGGAACGGGTCTCCCATCTTTGTCTGGCGAAGGCGATCTGACCGGTCTGACCTCGCTCCTTTGCGTCACACTCTCGTTTGCTCCTCCCCGCTTATGAGTCCTAGCTCAGGTGCCTAGGCAGGTATTCTTTAGAGGCCTGATTACGTGCTCCCTAGTCAATGGGACGGGATTCTTTCCTTTTCTTATTCTCTTCTGGATCGGGAATGCTTGATAGGCACACATGGGCCTCCAGTCAGCTATCGGAGCCATGCCCTTCCATTGGTTGGTGAAGCAGAGGCTAGCAGACAAAGGAGCCATAAGCAGCTATCGGGTAGGAGAGAGACGAGTATATAGCATGCATGGTTCATGAAGCAAGTGTACGTGGCCCCCGGAGCACTTATAGAGTGTGGTTCAATGTCCTGCCTCATCTCATCTCTATCTATATGATCTAAGGTCTGTCCCGCCTCATCTCATTAATCTAAATAAGTGAAGCGAGCAAGCGAGTAAGGATGAATGAATCAAGATCGGATGGGCCGGGCTTCTTTCCTAGTTCGGCTAGTTGCCGGTCCTCAGTCTATACTGGCTTCACTCCCACTCCCGATCACTGTCGGATGGCTGCTCTCCGCTGCCCTCCGCTACTGGACAGTATCTAATCTGCTCGGCCAGGAGGGGAATGCAAAAGCTTCCGGCTGCCGCTTGCTATGAAGGCTCAGACCCGGCTTCACTCCCCATGCAAGGGACAGGTCTCTCCTTCGGCTCAGAGTGACTGCTGCTCGGGAAAGTGCCACTGGAATCATTCTCATAGAGCATGTCCTTTCTTGGCAAACAAAGACAAGCGTAGGTCGTTCGAAAATGGCAATCTTTGACAAGCGATAGTTGGTGATGTCAGTGGTTATGTTCGAAAATGGCAAGACAGAAGAACAGGCAAATAATGACAGAAGACCTGTCTGAAGCAAATTAATTCCTACGACATCCACTACTAGAATGAGATCGCATCATCAGCAGCTACCCCCGATCGACCGAGCTTAAAGAGAAGAGAGGGGTTCACGAGTCCCCACCGGACAGGTTCTCCACTAGAAGAGAGTTGCCCTCCTGTACTAAAGGAAAGGCCAATCTAGGGGCTAGGTCATCCATTCAACTAGGACCTCCACCAAAGCAATCGAGTGAAACCTTGAATGAGGATACCTCAGTAGTCCACCAGAGCTAGCCAGCCACCCAACCAAGCTCAAGCAATCAAAGAGCAAGCTCCACCATCTCCCCAGCAGAGGAAGCGAAGTAGAATTCATGAATCCAGGAAGAGCCAGGAAGAGATGGATAAGTCTACAAGAAATGCACGAAAGAGAAAAGAATTCAGAAAGCGCAAAGCAAGAGATCAAGAATGAATTCATCAATCAAGCAAGCAAGAGAGCAGATGCGAAGTCGAACCGAAGTCGAGGAGTGGAATCATTCACAATGCAATGGGTCCAATCCAGCATAGGAAAAAGCAATAGGTCAACAATCAATGGGGTCAACACTCCACTAGACCAGACCCTATTCAGCTTTGGCAATCAAAGCTTTGTCGAAGAACTATGGAAGCGAAGTAGAAAGAATTCTTTCTCTTTACTCATGCTCCAATGCCCCTATTATGATCGGTTCGCTATCGTTCTTTATAAATAATAGAAGATCTCAGTTCTCCAGTTCAGATCGAATGGAGCAGAATATAGATGCCCGACCGAACTCCCGATCTAGAACCATGCCCATGCCTGGCCTGGATCGGAGTGGATTCAAGACTTGCTGAAGAAGAAAGGTGGGACTCGGTCGAAGACTGAACTCGCCCCGCGCTAATAATTCATCCCCCTGCTTTGTCGAATTCATCCATCCATCGATCGATATCCATCTCGTCTAAGACACCATTCTATTCTTAGATAAGAGAGACGGATCTGACGAGGAATCAAAGAAGAGTAGTTGCCGAAGTCGAATAAAAATGCACGAATTCATAAAGCTACCGAGCGAGTGGAATCGGAATGAACGAGCCTCATGGGGTGCTGACATCAACTTATTTTGAATGATCCGACCAGTGACCAGAACAGACTATTAATAGTTCGCTGAACTAACCTTTCTATTCACTCCGACTACCCGAATTCATTACTTAAGTGACACGGCTTGAGTTTCGTTGAAGGTAGCTGACCACAATAGCGAGGCTGATTCTCCCTCCCAAGAGAGGAGAATGGGGTCATATCGATAAAACTATGAAACACTTTAGAACTGCTACGGTTCTTTGGCTATTCCCAGGAGCTTCCTTGGTTATTGTCGCCTATGAAGTATGAAGAGAGGACTGAGCAAATAGTGAAGTGAGAGTGAACCACTTCTTGATCTTTCGCTTCGCACCGCTATTAATTAGCACTACTCTACTGGAACAGTAAGATTGGATTACTGATGTTGCCTAAGGCTTGAGACCCGAACCTCTGCTTGCTGGTCGAAAAGATCTTCCTAACCGGGACCAAAGAGAGTTATAAAGATTGGGTCTCCCATTTATTAGAAAGTAATGAATCCACTGAGACAGGTAGCTTCCCCGACAATGCTTCCTCCCACTCACCGAGTGGTCTGACCTCCGTGAATCGCTCCCCTCACAGCCAGTGACTCTGCCTCCCGAACCGGCTCTGAGCCTGATCGCACCCTACTCAGATCAGATCATATTGACTGAAGACCGAAGACGCGAGGACGCGTGCCGTGCCCATCGAAGCCAGCCTTTGACGCTTCACGTTGGTTGCAAAGAAACGAGCTGTGCTTGACGAAGCCGTTCACCCATCTTACATCTCGACACCAAATTATCAAACTATATTTCTTGGACATAAAGATAATGAAATTCAAAGATAGCGGTCAATAGCAGTGAATGAGCTGATCTCGCTGGTCTCTCTTTCCCGACGAAGAGAATAGAATAAGAATAGTTGACTAAACTATAATCTAATTCTTGACAACACAAAGAAAGCCCTTCAAAGCTAAGATAAGAATTGCAACATTTTCTATAAATCCAATGAACTGAACTGAAGAAGCGAGTGCATCCAAGCTGGTCTGGCTAGGCTAGGCTCAACTTTCTATACTTAAATTATAGTAATGAACGTGGGAATCGGCATGTTCGTCGGCTCTCGGAAACATCTTATCTGCCCAGGCCTTATAACTGGGCTCGCCCGCTCCTTCTGACAGTGCTTCCTTCTCAGATCTGGTCTAGCCTCTCGGTCTTCGGTCTTCATTCGTGAAAAGTAAAGCGGTAGGCGAGATGAAGTAAACTCTAAAACCGTCCCGTGCATCGCCAATTCACTTTCCTAATTCGGCTGCGCAACGAAGATTCTTCAGAAGCTTCCCGCTACGGTGGGATGAACTCGATCTGCCGAAGACTCCGGTCCCGCTCACCCGCTCCTTTCCTTTAATTAGGGACCCTAGAAGACTGATGCTGATGCTGCGAAATTGACAACAATTACAGAAAATTGAACAAATATAGAGACACTAGATTGAAGCGAAATCCGAGACTTTTGAAGCGACTTCTTACAAAGCAGAGAGGGTTGGTCGGTCCGCCCTATACTCTTCTTATATAAGTTAAAGGTGATAGCGCATGGGAAAGAATGGAAAGCAAAGAAGGCAAAAAAATAAAGAATATGGAAAGCTGGCAAATATAAAGAAGGTTCGCTGGCTAGAGCATGGAAAATAGTTCGCTGGCCACCTCTACAAGGCATGATCGAGACTTGACTTCCCAAGTGGCATGGAAAGCTGGGACGGACTCCCGAATAGGCCTTGAACTCGCTCCTTCAGGTCTCGAGAATGCTTTAAATGACTCGCTTGCTTCTGGTATTGACATTCTGTTCGAGAAAGATCTCTTTCTGATGTGATGGACTGGTCAATCTGAGGAAGGGTTTTGCCTCTGCTGTGTTTGTGTTCAGTCTAGTTATTCTCCGCCTCTCCGCTGATACGCACTCGCACTCCGCGTCTCATGGTCGGAACGATTCCATGCTATCTCGGACGTGCTCAATTGAGGAAAGGAGCGAACGAGGGGCTCTTTTGTCTTATATAGAGCCATTCAAGTAGTGCCGATCTACAAACAAGGTAGTCTTGGACTCGGGGAAGCTACCGCGGAGAAAGAAAGAAAATAGGACTATGAGGGCTACGGGAGGCACGAGCATGCCTTGAATCAGTTTCTTCGTTCGTTAGGCCAATGACCACAATATAATATAGTTTTCAAGTACTCTACGCATTGATTGATAGTGATCCTCAGCTTCAGTGAGCCCTTCTGAAGAGATAGATCGAGAGCACCCAGTAAGAGTTCAGGGCTTCCTCGCAGATAATAGGGCTAATTCATGCTCATGCTCAGGCAGGGCACCTCTCCAAAGCACTAAACTGGACAAGAGCAAGGATGGGGATGAGACCGGCATCGGCACTTCGCACGCCAGTCTTTAAGCGGTTGGCTCGCTCGTCGCTCGCTGGGAAAGAATCCAGCTATGCCCAAACTACTAGTTCGGAAAGAAGGGCTAACCGGAGCGAGCAACGCAGACACTACGAGGGCAGCTAAGGGTTCGGGCCCGATGCGAGGACTGACCAGTGAGAGAGCCGTTCACCGATAGAGAGAGATGAATTCAAGTGAGAGAGAGCAGAGCAACAGTCGAGCGACAGCGGCAGTTCGGAGCGACAGCGGCAGAGTGGAGCGGCAGGCGGAGTCGCTACTTCTTTGCAATCCTGCCGACCTTAGTTCATTAGTTCAGTGAGCCGACCTTAATTGATGTCTTAAAGTTCAGATCGATCGATCACATTCTCAAGTGAACGAAGCAATCACTCATTCTATATGAGATCAAGGTAGCGAACTCAAGTCCTACTCTTTTCTTTCCAGACGAGAGGTCGGGGGACTACTATCAAGCCTTGCCAATGCAAGCCCTTATCAATGGTAGTGAGGAACTCTCTTCTAATACGAGGCGAGGGGTAGTGAGTAACTATTTTCTAGTGACTATGAAGACTGATTAGACTATGAGCAAGCACAGTTTATAGGCATGGGGACGGTATCGAGTTTCAGAGCCGACCAGCCCGTGAAAGGGATAAGCCTCCGTCGAGCAGAAAAAAGAGCGGGATTAGCCTCCGTTGAGCATGCTTTGCCAGCCCACCTTTAGTAGCAGTGGAACAGCCCATCTATAAATAAGGAGATTGAGTGACGCCGGCCCTCGTTCCTTCCGCATGCAGAGGAGCCCCGCAGTAGGACAAGGAAAGCAGTAGACAAGCATCTCTTTCTCAAGACAAGCAGTTCACGATCGCCGTGCAGATAAGAGCCGTTCACCATATCTCTTTGAATGGAAAGGAGCGAAGGGGAAAGGAATGGTGGAAGAGACAAGGCGGAGAAGTGCAGCTGGCTGAGAGGCAGAGTTCCCGTCCCTGGAAGAAGCGTACGAGTTGATTTGATCTGAGTGCCAGTGCGAGTGCCAATAATCCAATCTATATAGTGAAGTGAAGGGAGTTGGATGCGAAGATGCAGAAAGCCAAGCCAATTAAGTTCTTTCAGTTCTTTCTTATAGCAGAGACGTTCGAGTTGAAGAAAGAAGGTCGTCCTCGGGAAAGAGTTCCGTTTTCAATTATGACCGTCCGCGGGTTCGAGTCCTTTCCCCACCTAATCATCTTCGGAGCTACGCCTCATGCCAGGAAGCATTGGAATCCGGGATAGGGGTACCAAGAAGAAGATCATTAAATAGGTGCGGTAGCGGAGAGCAAAGCCGCATCGGTGAGGAGGCTCGAGTGCAAGCCGCGGCTGACGAAGAGACAGACAAGGGAGAGACCCCTATACGAATCGGAACGCGTCAGAGGGCAGACTCAGAAGGAAGGTGCTAAGGGATATAAATGGCTCCCGGAGAAAGGAATGCCAATGAGAGTAAGAGGAGTGATAAATGGGCTCTTATCCAATGACTGGACTGTCTTAGGAGATCAAATTCATTCTTTATCCAATTCAAGTCTTAGTAACTTAGTAAACCCAGAGAAAAAAAAATAAAATAAAGAAATTATTAGCCAAAGAAAAGTATGAACGCTCCTTCCGGGGAAAGATTAGACTCTGGATCTGACTCTCATGGTCATTTCAAGCTTGAAGGCGAGTTTCGTACGCACAACAGCCAAATGGATTTCGTTCCCTGTCCGGCCGGTTGGAACGTTAGACAAGCTTCCTGGATAAAGCGTCACAAGTACGAGGGACGAACGATAGTGACGTGGAGACAAAAAACTGAAATGCTGTCTTCACTTATCTTCTGCTGGCTCCACTACTTTATGAAGCCCAAGATCCCTTAGCTGCTTCGCTTCATTTGTTGCTTCACCTCGTTGCTTCGCGGGTCCAAATTAAGTAGGCTCATTTTCTCTACTTCGCTTTCTTGCCATGAGGATTCAGACTTCGACTTTCGCTTCTCTTTCGCTCTCTAACATCGAGAGTAGTTATAGTTAAGTGATCTGAGCTCATTCTTTATTGACAGTGGTTCTCATGAGTGAGACTTCTCCTAATATGAATTGGTGGGCTCGCTCATCCCGCTCGCTGGCTTGCAATAGTGACTCGTTAATAGCATCTCCGATGATAGGGCAGAGGCTTAAATTTAATAGAAGTGGCATGGCGGACAAGTGGATCAAGTGCTTCAGCTCTTTGGTTCCGAGTTCGGAGCTCGTGAAAGGACGCAAAGAGTTCAAGTAAGGTCAGCGGAGGTGGCCAAGACCCGATTCATCAAGTAGTGACTTTGCCCGCGATAGCTTACTTAGTAGAAGAGGCATAGAATCAGGCTCCTTTCCAATGAACCAGAGATCCAGTCCGGGGCTAGTAGTCCGGGAGCGGCTCGGACTCATCAGCGGAAAGTGCCTAGTAACTACGTCAGCTAAAAGAATGAACTCTTTACTGCTCTGGTAGCCAGTTTGACTAAAGCATTGGACAAGGAGTGTCTCTTTCTTTTGCGACCTTGCTGCTCCTCATCTTTATCTTTCTGTGGCACGTACTCTGAATCTTTATCTTTCTCTCTCTTTCCGCCCTGCCAGGAATCTCTGCCTAACAAGAATGACGTGCCCTCCTTCCTTACAGTAAGATAGGAAGATACACCTAGCCTAAGAAGAATGACTTCCTTCCTCTCAATCAAGTGCCCGAAAGAAACCATGCATTCCTATCAGACCTCCCCCACTAGGACCTCCACTCGCAGGGTCTAAAATCAGTCCTTACTAAGAGGGCTTTCTTATCACTCTTTCGGGGAAAAGGAAGCATAATCAGGTTCGGTTCGGTGAGCGAGGGCTGAAGATCAGAGGTGCGAGTTAGATCCGATGACAGTGGGAACTCCTATAGTACGATATAGAGTGTGAACGCAAGAACGAGAGAAAAAGGAGACTGATTGAAGAATGATGCGCTGATTGAAGTGAAGAGTCCGTGGCTAACTTATATTAATAGTAGTAATTTCCATTCACTCTCCGCTTAGAGGAATGAGGATATTCTCCTTGGGAATTGGAGTTCATTTCATTAGCGGAGTTCGGCTGCTGAGGCTCCTAACCTGTTGAATCCAGTTGAAAGAGATAGGCATGAGGGTCATTACATTAAGAAAGAGGGAAAATGCCCCTACATACATTGACAGAAAAAAAACAATGTTAAGCAAAACAAAAAACACAACAAAAAACACCTAGAAAACAAAGAGAAAAAATTACCACACATACAGATAAACAAAAGAAAAAAGTGTTAAGAAAAAGAAGTTCTTTATTTTATTGCCTGTTACCTTTCACCACTTCGCTCCTGTCACGCAGTAGCCCTACAGAGAGAGGGTAGGGATAGATGAATGGAAAGACTCTTTATTAGCCGAAGACAGAGATTGGGATAGAGCAGAAGGAAGTATTGGAAGCACCGAATAGACCTCGCAAGCATAGCATGCCAGCTATAAGTACCTTTTTACCTCCCCAAGGGAAGAAGGCTGCCCCGCGATGTTCTTTATTTAATTTAATTTTGAAGGCCGGCTAGAGCACGGGGTTTACTCGGAATGAATCTACTTATCCGATGCTGCCCTGACTTCTAACTAGCAGTGCACTCTGTCCTTGGTGGAGCTCACTTCTTTAACGAAACTATCCGCTCACACAACTATCTTTCTCGCTCTTCCACTCCCATCTCGAGATCTTTTTAGCGACCCTTGACGACCCTTGGTGGAACGACCCTTGACGACCCTTGGTGGAAGGGCACTTTGCTCCTCCATCTTCTTTGGACCGCCCTCCTAGTTCTTCCTTTGGACCGCCCTCCTAGTTCTTCTCTTATATAATAAAGTATAAGAAAGGGATCACACCGCCCTCCTCGTTCTTCCATTACTCCTCGTTCTTCTCGTCTATAAGAAAAGGGATCATAAGAAAAGGAAAGGGATCACACATACCGCTAAACTATACCATCCGCCCTCTTTGGACCGCCCGCTATCTGACTTCTGCCGCGGCTATCCTGCCGTTGGTGGATGAATTGGTTGGATAAGAGAGCTGCTTCTTAGGCGCGCCCATCTTAGCCTCTGCTTAGCATCCTAACATCCGCCAGTGCCCATACGAAAGGGGTATATAGGCATCCTAATGGTCGGCTCACTATTCGTTCGCTCCATCCGATCTTCTTCCCGAGCCTCCGCTCAACCCCGGGGAAAGATCAAGGTGCCCTATACCCACCACTAGGTAAGGAAAGACTAAGGGACCGGGCTCTAACTCTAGGCCAAGTGCCACCAGCTACAGCACCAGGGAAGGGAAAAGTCTAAGGCCGGCATGTCCTCACGTGTCAGGGAAGAATAGCCGTGCCTAGTCCAAGCCAAGATAACCTGGATAGCCTCTATTCCTCTATGTCCAGCTGCCGGGAATTAACAGAAAGAAGGTACGCTGACGGGAGAGGATTTATAATAATTTAAGTAGTCGCGAGAAGGACTCAGACAAGGAGAAAGAGATCACAAGATAGTGAATGCTTTGTGGGAAAGAGGTGACCATATAAATGGTATGATCCCCCTTCCCGAGAAGTCATGGATGTCAGGACTTAGACCTACGAATCCTGCTCTTGCAGGTGCCGTGCCCATAGCAGAATGACTCTTTTCCATTCACCGGTTGAGCTTAAATAAGGAGCGTAGCTAGAGCCAGGATCTCACGGTTTCATAGCTCATCGCACTCGGCCGACCCCCTACGCTTAGTTCTGCCCTTGGTACCGCTATCATTTCTAATAATAGAGAGAGTGCGTCAACCATTGATTCGAGAAGAACCAAAGCAATGAGTCTTATCTTTACATGCTCGCGAAAGTAGTCCTCAACAGTGCCATCCAGTACTTCTAGCTTATACATAATAGAGGCAAGTCATATCGAACATCCAATGAGTACATATGGAAAACATCCAATGAGTACATATGGAACATCCAATGAGTTGAGCCGCTTTCTAGGTTCTCGCTCGGGGAGGAAGACCATGGTTCTGGCACAATAGGTTAGTCGCGGATAGCAGGGCGATTGGTGGGGATCCCAACCACTTATATCAGATAGGAATCGGCTGCTTCTCCTTTCCTCCTCCTTTGACCACGTCTACCTTTTCGAACCTATGCCACTCCGCTATTCGATCCGGATTCAAAAAAGCGCTCCTCGCATCGACTTCTCTTGCTTTCGCTGGAATAGGGGCGAATGCAATGACGCGTTCGAATGCTATTCTTGATGCTGCTTTTTCATGCGCACCTTTTCGTGTAGCACCTTGTCTTTCGTTCGTCTATCCTATCCTTTATATAACAATAAGTCACCGAAAGAGTGGTGTTATTCAATATCACATCTGAATCCATCCCGTAAGCTAAGCTCAATCCGAGAGCCCTCCGCACAAAGTGGGGAACGAAGCTACGTTCGCATGGCTTAGTTATAAATGAATGAAATGCCCGAACTAGCCCCAGAAGTAAGAGAGCGGATGTCCAGTCGGAGGACCTACTATCGAGTGACTCGCGCTGGACCGTGGAGTATAGGCGATCGGTACTACTCTCAAGTCGAAAGTAGAAATGAGTAGGAGCGTGACGCAGAGCAGTGTCACTTATATGGAACTAACGAAGAGCGACATCAGAACAATGAAGCGCACTGAAAGCGCAGTCGAGCGAGTGAAACTCAGTCAGTGAGCCGACTCCTACTATTGACAGAGAGACCCTTCAGTAGCAAGTTCACTCACTCACTCGAGTGACTATGAGGACTTCCGCCACTCAGAAGGTTGAGAAAGAAATGAAGGAAAAGAAAATCCTAACCCGGGTAAAGTGAGGAGGTCCTGATTTCTCCTTAAGGAAAGGGGAGGTTTTAGATGAGACGGATTGGTAGTTTTCCTGCTATACTGCTAGGACCGACCGACAGCCCTTAACTTCAAATCTTAAACTTCTTTAAAGGAGCCGACTAAGACACTCGCCAATGGTGAAAAATAGTAAAGTAAGGTAAGGAGGATTTGACGACAACAACTAAAGGAAAAAGCATTGAAACTGGAGGAACTGCACCACCGGAAAAAAGAAAGGGCCGCATTCTTTCAACATCATCGGAAGGGCTGGACTACTAGATGGGAAAGATCCCACACCTGGACCAGGCTCAAAGCGATGAGACGATTTCTTCTCTTATCTTTACGGGTTAGACTCTCTAGAACCAAAACAAGAGACTGATTTACTGTGGTCAGGTCAGAGCCCTCTGTTGGAGGAGATTGATTTGACTTGCTACCGTACTTTACTTAGTCTTTCTCTTGAACTGTTTTCTCTATATATTAAAGGGAGTACCCCTCGGGGGAGATAGGAATTGAATCGATTGAAGAAGGAATTTACTTATCTAAAGGAAGAGAATCAGCAACTCTTTCATCCGTATCTGGCACTGCTTGACTTGGCTTAGCTAGACTGCTTTGAGCTTTCAAACATACTTTTCTTACTCCAAGAGCGAAAAGAACATCGGTTACCCTATCCAGAATCAGGAATAGCGGCCTTTACCGATCGAGCTAAAGAATTGAATTGCACAGGATTCGTGGAAACTTAGTAGAGTGGTTTCAGAGTTTTAAGAGAAGGTTGAAGAGTTCGAAATCGGCAGGCAGCATGTATAAGAGCCGAAATAGGAGTGAGAGCGCATCTTTGAAAAGGAGCGAGATTGATTGATAAAGATAGGTCGCCTAGAAAGGATAGCTTATCTAGGAAAGGAATTCAAAGGCAAATGGTTTCGTTCCATTTGCTATCGGTGAAGGCAAGTCCCTCTCTTAACTGATATAGCAACTAAGATGAGTGACCTCTTGGCTCTTGTTGAAGTCTTTGCTTGGTTGGATTCTTTCCTTCTGTCATTTCTTTCTATTGAGTCTATCCTTACAATCTAAAATAAGTAAGAAATTCATTCAGTTTCGCTGTCCTATAGGTAAATGAAACTGGTTGAATATTCCTATCCTTCCTCTTCTTTTTGGTGAATGCTCTTCAAGTAAGCTACCAAACATATTGGATCTCATAAGTCTTTCTTCCCCAGCTTAGAATCAGTTCTCGGCTAGCTGGCTCCAGTGGTACAAAGAAAAGTGGTCAAAAGAAAGAATAAGCATAAACTATGCATATGATTCAAACTTAAGCCTATTTGAACCTGGCTTTTCTGCTTGCTTGTAAGAGGTCTAAGCGTCAAGCAGCTAATACTATTCTCAGCTAAGCTATTCTCCTATAAACATATTCTATTCGATTCGCTATTCGCCCACGCTGCCCACTAATAGTAGTAATAGCTAAGAGAACTGCTACCCACGTTTTTCTTTCCTATCTTTCTGACTGAAGAGTGCTGGGTCTTGGTTCGTCTCGAATTGACATTGAATTCATGCTTAAGCCTCTATGTAAGCCTGTGCTAATCTAATGTCTTCCCCTGGTCAGTTGATAAGGTTCTAGGTAATCTTTCCATTTTTTCTCCTTGCAAGATAAAGATAGCTTAAGCTGAGCACCTTTTCTTCCCCGATTCTTTCTTGTCTCGGCGTTGGAGAGAGAGACATATGATATCAATCATAGAACCTAGAGATATAGTAGTCTAGTGGATAGCAGGCATACCTTGGCTAACAATCCTAAGGTGTCTAACGGACATAGCGGTAATAGGCCTTGAAGTACTACAGAAAGGGATTGACTTCCGCTCCGCTCCTATAATATCTAATCAATATGCTTTGCAGGACTCCCCTAATTTCTTTTTCTTTTCTTATTATTCATCTTTGTCTTTGCTTTGCATGCCTTCTCCCTATAATCTATAGTCCAGGCAAGCAAGCCAAATTGGATTCAAGTGGAAGCAAGGGAAAGAGCCATTCAGTCTATCTGAAGTCATTCTATTTAGAACTTCACTGAAGAGAATGTAAGTAGCGTACCTTAGATAGAGGTCTTACTATATTCTATGCATTTTCAGCTACCCAATTGGAATTCTAAGGCAAGCAAGGGCAAAAGCTACGTGTCTATTAGTTAGCCAGGCGTCAGAAAGGAAAGTACTACCCTTTCATGTTTGGTCTAGTCGAGTTTCCTTGCGGGAAGTTAGCGGGAGCATTCTTTCTTCATAAGAGTGTAGCATTTCTGTCACGCTATTGGCCATCCCTGGATGTGGCCCTCCCTTTAGAATATGCGTTGAAGGACTACTACCCATATCCATATGGGAGTTTCCCGCCAGCTAAGTTTTTTTATATGGAGTTGGAAGTCTAGAAGTCTCTTTCCTTTTCCGGGCTGGCTTAAACATAGAAAAAGAGAGTCCTCAAGTTCGAAAGCGAGTAAGCAAGGGATCTAGTTTGAGGGGTAGTTCCAGTTCCCTGTGGTGAGTGCTAAGTCCTCCTTTGGGCTTTGATTATAGTATATTTCTTTCGCTTTTCCATCTATCTATGTGTATTCCCCGTCGGTTTTAAAAGAAGTTAGGAGTGCTTAAGTATATCTATTTCGGTTAGGTTTATGTTATGCGTATTCCTAAGACCGCGTACCATATCTAATATATATTATTGAACATTTCCAGGTCAAATCTAAGGTATCGGAAGACTAGCTATTCGGAATGAGAGAAAGGAAAGTAGGCTGACTTCAGACTTGTCTTTCCCAATTCATTGGCGCTGAATGGCTTGTGCTTGTAGTACAGTTGAATTATGCTTTCCTCGATGTCAGAGCTGATCTTGAAAAGAGTGGATAAAGAGTAGCAGCCGATATGATGTGAGAACTAGCAGCTACTTCTCCACTTTATAACTGAAGCTAGCTGACTCCTTGACTACTTGCTTTCAACCGCTATCCTTGGAATGCGTTCTACTGTCCTGATACCAAGCACATTCTTTGTCTAGCAGGAGGGGTTGGAGCCTTCTTCGTATCTGTCCTCGCTTCAAATGAAAATTATAGTTCCAGCGAGTCTTCATTTTCCTAGTTGCATCCCCCGCCCTGTAGAGCAGTCTCATTCCCTTCCTAAGGCCTTTTTAACTAAGCCATCTCTTTATAAGGTGCTTGGAGATCCAGTTTGAGTGGAAGTTCCCGTTGGAGTGGAGTCAGGCCTTTTTCTAGCCTTTACAGCTGGTGTAACAGTAGTGGCATTCTCACTCATAGCAATCTTTCCTCCAGTAGTGGAACGGGACAGAAGAGCGCGCGTCTCCTGCACTTTCTTTAAAGTAGTTGGGCCTTCCTTCAGGCAGATGGAGCGAACAAGGCCGGAGTTCGAACCTTAGAGCTGTAGTGGAACGCGATAGCTGGTCCCGTGAATTATGCGAGCGAAGATAAGATAAGATTCTAAGGTAGTTGAATATCTTTCTTTCCTGGTAAGGATAGGGGTATAATATCATAGCGCTAGTAATAGAGCTAGGTCAAGAGTAAAGTAAGGGGCTAGTACCTATAGAAAGCCAATTCAATAAAGTGCTTTTATCCTAGCGTCGGATATTGGATATTTTCATTTCTACTTCCATCGAGTTCCATCAGACAGGGGAAATCGGGTTTGAAATCAGAGCAGAAGTACGCCAGTTTTGTTACAGTTACACGGCCAGCCCAAATCTCATTCACGAAGGGAAAAGAGACATTTACATTATGTACAATGACTTTTTGATCAGATCCCAAGCTAGTTGGATAAAGACAGATGGAATTGGGAATTCTCTCCCGCTCTTTCACTCTCGTCTTCAAGTTTTCGACATACAACATATCATGAGTGAAGGCTTTGATCATCAATCCCTCCGCGACAAATTAAAGCTGGTGAGAAAGGTAGTAGGGAAAGGAAGGTAGATAAAAGATTACGGAAGTATACAAAGGTTAGAAGAAAGCTATAGTACATCTCCTTTACTTCTTTATACCTCCCTTCTTGGGAATGAAAGACCTTGTCCAGATGATGCTGAGGCACTTATACATATCCAGTCGCCATTGGTTTAGATGTCCCACCCCCCAGTGCTTGCTAAGAGCTTCTCATGGACGAAGTCTAAATCAGAGTGGAAGGAGTAGTGAGTTTCAACCTATCTCAGATATGAGATAGACTCACTTCTTTATAGATTATATCGGAAGCTAAAAGGGGATAGGAGACAGAATCCAGTTCAGAGGAAGGCCCAGCTGAGCAATCTAGCGGAGAACGTGAAATGAGGTATAATGAATAGGTCATACCGATCTTCCTCCTGCCCCTAAAGGTCTTGGGTTCGAGACCTCGCTTAATCCAGCTAGGCCACTGGAATCTCATTTCTTCTTGTCCAGACTGACTTTAATCAAGGATATGAGTTTGGACGAAAGGGAATGCTAAGACAGATTTTTTAAACATCCAACGCTTCGCCCCTTCTCTTTCTCAGCCACATAGGTTCAAATTGAAAAGAACTTCTCCTGCGGGAAGAAGAAAGAAGTCGAGACTAAGTGGTTCATGATCAGAAACTGAGTATAGAAGCCACCCTTGCCTTGCATGGGGAAAGCGTGAGCACCAGTCTGACCAGAGCACATCAACCTCTCTCTAACATTGTCTCTATCCTCTCTTCCATTACACGGAAAGAAAGCTTAGAGCTTACGCTTACAGGTCCTAACTCACTTCCATATGCCTATGGACAACAAGAAGCAACTACTAAATCAATCCAGTAGGGATTACATTGAGCTCGACCAACGGGAGAGGAGACCTACAAGGGCTTATTTAGAATTGAAGACTAAGTTTGGTTTCCACCATTGTCTTAGTGGCTTATGCTTACTTATCACTCATGAGTAGAGACCACATTTGCTTACGGTCGGGAAGGGCTACTATCAGCCTAGAAAGAAAATAAGGCATAAAAAACTATAAAGAAGTAAGGACGCTCTCCAAATAAAAAAAGTATATTCGGAATGGGAATAGAGAATCTACTTATCGAGTCGTAGAATTCAGTTCTTTATAAGAGCAGTAGTTTGAATTCCAACTGCCTTTCTAATCGCACCGAAGTCTAAGCGCTAGTTTGAACTAGTTTGAAAGGTGCATTGGTCTTGGCTTTTTGGGCGCAAAAAAGAGAGGGAGAGAGAAATCTCGTTAGTCCGGGTATGATTGCCGCAGGGTTGTAGCCGTCCCTACGGACTTTGGGAGAAGAGAGCCTTCTCCCCCCGGATGTAGTCTTCAGAAGATGAACCGGGTTACCAAAGTCACGAGCTGGGCTCGAACCAGCGCTTTCAGGTCCCATCTAGCACTATAAGTTCCTCGGATGTGAATTGTCGTTCCGGGATGCTTGATAAGGGCAAGATCATAGGAGTGGTCGCCAACGGCCGACAAGCAAGAAAGCGGCATAGGGTAGTGGACTGACCAGTCTCTATAGTATAGTGCTCTGTGCTCTGTCGCTATCGATGACTGAAGGATAAGGATGAGTCTAAAGACTGAGGCAAAAAGAATGAATTTGATCCTTTTGGAAAAGCTAAAAGAAGAATCAAAGGAACTGAGTCTTTGACTCTTCCACCTAATATACCAGATAAAAAGAGAGAAAGAAAAGCCCCTTAGCGGCTGATAAGAACACGGGGACTGATTCCCATTGAGAAAGGCACTTGGCTACATACCTTCTTAGCTAGAAAAGTGGATTTCTATATGCGGGCAGCTCTGTTGATTGAGAAAACTAGGACTTCCTCACTCAAATGGCACTGGAACTTCGGCTACTTTAGCCAAAAAACGGATTTCACTCATCTTAGCCGGAATGTGCCCTCACTCTCTTTCTGACACAGGGCTGAGCGCTCTAGAAGCGAAATAACTGTTGATGTTGATGAACCTGCCTTTTTTTTGGTTTGGCTTGTTGTGAAAGACCGATGAGCATATGGAACTGCAGTTCATACTAAATTTCTTGAATGTGAAAACAGAAGCAAGAGAAAAAAGTTCTTCCTCACACGAGCAGCGCGTAGGTTATGTCCAGATCTCAGTCTATCTTGTTGGATTAGAGGTAGCAATAAATAAGGAATTGAACTGGCACCGTCTTTTCAGCTATGTCAAAGAGTCATTTCCATACCACTGATGCTGGAGTTGTCGAAGCCCGCCCACCTCATTGCTTTCCAAACAATCGACACCCCGCTAATCCAATTTAGGAAAAACTGTTTGCGAAACTCCCTATTGATTTAGAATTATTCTCATAACCTTTCCTGTAGAGTGTGACCAACGGAAACTGACTGAATCAACTTTATTCTTTGGCCGTATAATTTGACGACGCTAGAAAGTGCTCATTAGGTCCACTCAGCTGTATAGTCCACTCCCCTCTCGATTCGATGTGGGAAAAAAGGTATGGTGCGGATCTCGCGTAATGATAACCGTCAGCTCCTCGACAACAGGCTCTTCTGCCTAGTCTCGAAGCCGATGCACAGTCCCAAAACCCGAGAGCTTTTGATGAATGAATAGGGGCATTTCAAAAGTGCATAGACGATGCGATGCCTGCCCTTGGAAGTAAGTGATGATAGGCGAAAGACTCTCATTTCCGATGTATTGAAAAAAAAAGGTTTTTATCCTCTGAGTCCTTTCTATTTTGCGATACAGATGTCTTTCTATCACCGTTGTATTACTTAAAAGTCAAGCTTTTTATTCTTCTATTTCTTTCTAATAGTAATAGTTAGTTTTCTAAAAAGCTTGATGTCCGCCTTCATGGATCAGAAGTGCTCGTTCTCTCTCCTATCTGCCTACTGGATGTCAAAAGCAGGGAAAGACTGGAGAGCTAATTGCAGCAGATGCGGGTTCGTGAAAAGAGTCTTCACCCGAATCAAGTCAAGCCAGATCGGAACATCAATCAACAAGCAAGGCTTGCTTGTTGAAATGTCTTATTTAGTATATTACCGGCTCTGGAAGGCGACGGAGTGCACTATTGGCGGATCGACACCTATTTTATAGTCAGGGCTGACAGAAGAGATATACGCGAGAGTCTACCTCTCTACCCTCGAGAGAAGCGATAGGGAAGCAAGAGAAATAGATAGACAAAGGGGAAGAAGAATAGATACACACTATTAGTAGGTGCCACGGCTGTCTTCCGAACATCTATCGATAAATATGAAAAGATGAATCTCATCATCTCAGTTGAAGTTTTCTCATTCTCAAGTAAAGGCCACGAGGAATATGTTACCGGCCACCCGAAATCAAGTAAGTAGCTATCCGATTGGCTATTGCTCAGGAGCTTAACGAAAAACCCTCTTTTACAGAGACCCCCCTTACCCAAGAACAAAACTAGGGATTTTTTTAACTTAAACAACTTTAGCTTCTTATAAGCTGACTGAAAGGATAATTAACGTTGAAGGAACTCTCCCCCGGTAAACTTACCTATTCGATTGCGATGAGATTCAGTAAACAGGGAAAGTAGACTCCTGAAGGCTGAAAGAGACCTGCTCTCCGCTCTTTCGGTTTCGACAGAACCACTCTCTTGTTCCCAAATAACACAGAACAATTCAGTACGATCAAAAACTAAGAGGCGCTGTCAAGCGCTGTTAACAACAGGAGATTAGAAGAGGTAAGAGCGGACAGGAGAATTGGGGAAAGGACACGTACGATAAGACAGTTATCTCACACGCTAGGCCTCTTTCTAGAAATTTCATAATTAAAGAAAGATCGTAGCGTGTCTACTATTGCGCTATTGATTTAACCTCCTCCTCCTATAATAGAAAGTAAGAAGTGTCACAGCTTCCTTTCCTAATTCCAATCGTGAAATTGGGAATCCCGCATCTGAGATAAACCTAGTCTGATTCACGTGGCAAACCTTGTCCGATTCTATTCCTGAAAACAAGCAAAGAGCCTACTCGAGAACAAGGCCCTTCGCACCTAAGACCGTTCAAAAGCAATAGGAAGTCCGTGCCATCTCTTGTTCTTGCTAAGAGGGGATTCCTTGTCCGAAAGTGCCACAGCTGATGAAATAGCAGTCCTCTATCAAGCACCGGCAAACACCAACAACGGTTACTGATTAACGTCCGACAACAGGAAAGAGAGGACGAGCCTATGATATTATACGATAGCACTCGCAAAGGCAATTGGGTGCTTCCTGCTTTAAGGGTCCCTTCCCTTTGGACAGCTTTCAAAGGCTAGATATTCCTTCCATCCCTTAGAGGAAGATGAATAGTGAATCTATCCCACTAGCTCAACTACATCTGATTCTAGCACAAGAGCCAAAGAGCCCCTTCAAAGAACTCCTTATGTACACCTTCGTCATACTATTCCCTTCGTGGATTAAGTATTAAGTCAGGCAGTTCAGTCATAGCTTGCATTCTCAGCATCCACCGTCCCCATAGCTCCTTCTCTTGCAGCCGCTATTTCTGCCAAGAAATAGAGTAAAGAGACTACCTTTCTTTCCTTTCCTCTTATGACTAAGATGAACGACTTGAATAAGAAGGTATGCACGAGCACTTGAATGATCGAATCTCTCGTTAGGACCTATCCTTGAGCGAAGGGCGTCAACTCGAGCAAAGAGTCATTCTGAGGAATGGAAGAAAAGCTTATTCGTATTAAACAGATCCATCTTATCAAAGAGCATTTACCCTTGCGCTGGGTCTTTCTCGCCTTGGCCTTTTGCCTGTGAAATGAATTAATTGCTTTTCCCTCACTCCTACAGCTTCCGAAGTCCCCTTAGAGGTACTACTTTAACGGCTTTACCCTCCCTTAGCACTAACTAAAGAAAAGAAGTGATAAGTAGACCCTAAGACATCCCTTTTTTTTCCTATGCTTATTCTTCTGTTCGCTTAAAGCAATAAAGGAGTAGATCACTTCCCAGTAAGATAAATCAATTGCTTATAAGGATACTAAAAAACACTGTCTCTTGTTCTTCCTTTGGTACCCTAACTCATATTCTAACTCGCTCCGTACAAGGGAAGTAGGATTCATGGAACATCCCCTTATTACTTATTCTATTATATTATAGAAGTGGGAAGCTGAACCAGAGACAGAGTAAGGTGTGAGTTAAAGCGGCCTTCTACGGGTCTCCTTTCTAAATAGATACTTGCTCTTCTGGTACGGGGCACCTCTTCCGGTCGAGGTATAATCTCCTGCTTGAGGACTTGAGGGAGAACGGCTGGTACGAAAGGCAGCATAAGGAAGACGGATAGGTTGCTAGGCAAGTAAGAAAGGGGAATGACTGACTATAGATAGCGCCAGCACTTTCCTTAGAATATCCTTATTCTAGTTTACAATAGGCTTACCCAATCCAAGGCCCAATCCAAGGGGACAACACGCCCTCTGGGCACAGCGCTACCTGATAGAAGAAGAAGGAGCCTCCTACCAAGGTATCTGAGTTACGGTCATTCCTTGGTTTGGTGAATGACTTTCGGCGGTTCATCAAGGGATTTTCTGCAAAAGCAGCGGAACTCTTAAAGAAGAACAAGTCGTGGGAGTGGACCAAGAGGTGCCAGAATGCTTTCGAGGGGAGCGTCAGAGACAATTCAATTAGACCCTCCATTCATATGCTGCTCTTCGGTTCTAGGGACGACTACTTAAAGACTCGATCATCGGGAGGTGTGGATTTGCGAAGGAGTTCATACTCATCCCCCGGTTCAGTTCATTCCCTCTTTATGCAGCAGGTCTCACGTAGAGAAGCGGTAATTCCATTGATTCTGGCGCTTAGCAGCAATTGGTACGCACCTTCTTTGAATGAGAATAGGCCCGTCCCTTTCTATTACTACTTATAATAAGGAGCCCGAGGGTGCCGCCGCCAAAGCGTACAACGCCTCTTCCTGGGTTTGAATGAACTTGTGATAGGATGAGTACTCGTGACAAGAGTGATAGGGACGAGCGATAGCGACGAACGAGCGACGTGGAAAGAGTGATTATATGCCTAACCTAATTAGACAAGCAATGCGTTAGAGTTGAGTGAGAAGGGCGCCTTAAGAGCCTTACCTTAGATATGATGATGTTTATGGGGGGGAGCTTAGTAGGCATTTATATCGGCGCCTTAACTTAAGATAAAACCCCTTCCCTTACTCAAATCTTCGGGAGCTTAGTACTTAGTAGGCATTTATATCTTATCTTATTTATAAGAGAAGCTGGATCCCTACCCCTTGTAAGCAGGTGCCCAAAGAGTTCATTCCAAGAGTTCATGGACAAACTCATATCTGGAATCTGGCAAACTCATATCTGGAATCTGGCAAACTCATATCTGGAATCTGGCAGGTCATCGTACGGGACTTAATACAAAAGATACTAAAGAGTTTATGCTGCCCTTCCCCTAACTTTCGTTTTAGCTGCCCGTCCCCTTCCTAGTGAAGGTTCTGTTTCTTAAGAGTGAATGGCATATTTTCCAACGTCGGCTCCTATCCGGAAGTTCATGGCATGGAGAGGAAAGAGTTCATTATTGACTCGTACGGGAGAGCATTAACCTCTCATATGCTGTGAATTCAGAGTTCAAAAGAAGAGACTGAGTGAATTAAGTTCATTCCTGAAGTTAACACTAATACGCCTAAAGCAGCTCTTGTTTAAGTATATTCATGGGAGCTCCACCCTGCCCTTTAAGTCTTACGCTTCATAGTAGCTTCTCTGAAGTTTCAATTTAGGTTAGGTAGGGACTACTGGGACTCTATAAGACCCTTGAGAAACCTACTCTCTCGTACTTCACTCTTTCTTCCCCTTTAGTAAGTGGGGTAAATCCGACCGTACGGGCTCTAGGTGCAAGTTCTTTATAATTATAAGTAGCCATGAACAGTAGCTGCTGCAGTGCTTTCCTTAGCTCTTCCCGAGATAGTAGTTGCTTAAGGAGTAGCATCTCATACCGGATCTGAAGTCCACGTCGCTACCGCTCGGACTAATCTAATATAGTTCCTTGAACCCGCGAAAGAGCCAGGGCCACTCAGCAATATTCCTTTCAAAGGTCAAACTTTCTGTTTTCCCGTAGGTCGGATCAAGGTGTAGCTTCAATAAAAATAAAAGGAGCGGAGCCAACAGGTCGGGAGGGTCTCCAACCAAACTGCCTATCAACATCTCATTGAATGAACTGAATGCTGATTTCCCGCGTACTATGGTATGGTGCCTAATCGATCTCTGTAGCTCTTGGAATCTGTCACCGGATAAACTGCTGCAGAAGCGCGAGCTGCCTATAATCCCAAGAGTCTAATATGGTCTTTCATGACCGCCCACGGAGCAGTCTAATATGGTTAGAAAAGAGTGAATGGCTATGAATAAGCAAGAGTCGTGAATGGCACCCCGAACCAGAAAGAAAGAGTGTCTTCTGTTCCCGACCAGATGAGACAGACTAGATTCTCAGTCGACAGTTCATTCTCAGTCTACACTACAGTTCCCGACCAGATGAGACAGACTAGATTCTCAGTCGACAGTTCATTCTCAGTACATGGTTCACAACCGGACCAGATGCTCAGTACATGGTTCGCACAGCCACTCATAGTCAGTTCCTCGGCGCGCCACTCGTAGTGTAGTCAGTTCTGAGTCCTTTCACAGTCCAGTTAGTATTCCCTCCTTTCAGTAAGTATTTCCCATAGCTATATAGTATAGTATGTATTGCAAGTCTTCCCCATAGGATGCATTGCCTAGCCTGAGTTTAGTCTGAATCAGTCAAGTCCGCAGCAATTATCCTTAGTACAGTCCGCAATAGGGAGCAGCACTATTATAGTGGGCGAGTAGTACGCACGCAGGAATTATAGTGGAAATCCAGTCCGCATAGGGAGCAAGAAGTCGGCTAATAGGGAGCATTCAGTGGGCTCGCACCTATCTTTTCATGAGTCCGGATGGTACGGAAGAAATGAATGAGTACGGAAGAAATAGGGAGCAAGAAGTCGGCTATGAGTAGGCTCGGCTCGTCCTTAGTTTCTTTAGGATGGAAGACTTGAATTAGGCAGGGACCAGGAGAATCTTTAGGATGGGACCGGAAGACTTGAATTAGCCGGGCCATCGCATAGGACCCGAGCTTCTCCCTTGTACCGAACCCGCTCATGGCACCGGGAATTGAGTTCCGAGGCACCTCGCCACCTAACTAGCCTGCTGAGCTGAGCGTTGAGTTCGTTCGGACGAGCAAGCAGCAAGCACCTAACGACGCCTGCCTGGCCACCTCGCTGACTAGCCTCGGTGAGTTCGTTCGTTTTCCTTGGGCACCTGAACCCCAGCCTTCTAAACCGACTGCGGCTGCCCTCGCCCGGGCTTGATTCTCTCGCCAGGGCTTTCTTATTCATTCTGGTCAAGTATGGGTATGGTAGTAGGGGACAGAACCCATGGAACTCAATCTAATTATTTGAAGAACGCTTCAACTTCAAATAATTAGCGAATCTTTTCAATGAAAGTAGGGGTCCTCAGAGGCCCATGGAGCGGTGCGAAGCCTGAGACCGACTGGTAGGTGTGGAATTAGGGTTGGGCCGCCCTCCCTATCACTGATGGCTATCCACTCCTTATCCCACTAAGCCAAGGCTAGCTATCTACTCCCTCACCGAACAGAGCTAAGATAGTGAGAAAGGATTCGAAGAAGGTGGGTAGAGGCGGGTGCCCCGTTTTCACTCTACCGTAGAAGTGAGATCTCTTTCTCTCCACGTCGCTCTGCTCGTCCCTTTCCTTAAAGTAATTGTATCTTGGGATTCCATTGAACACGTTTCATCTGCTACTCCCTTGTTTTAGCAAGGGTAGATCTTTCGTAGTTTCGTAGGATATACGTCAATGGCCCCAAAGGAACGTACACTCCTGAATGAACGACTGGTGCTGGGCGATAGCGACGTGAAATAGTATTCCGAGAGAAGGTGGAGCTGGTGCTCTTAAATTGTATGTAGATCCGAGTGAACTGAAATCTGCCCGAGCTCCTTCAATGCCGGGGCGTGTCTCGTTCTCAAAAAAAAAGGATAAGTGGCCGTCCCTCGTTCGTGTGGTGTGCAATCGAGATCGTGCATCGTTCGTGGTGTTCTTCCGTCCTGTCGAGTCTATATTACGTCGTCCCCGTCGTCCTAGTTCTTCAGTCATATATTAATTCGTCCTGTCTGGGTTTCCTAGTGTAGTCGTTCGTGCTCGTGGCTCTATTCTTCTTTTCTTCTCATTCACTAGTTCGTGCCAGTACAACTGAAGTTGCTGGGAGCTCACATCATGTTGAAAAGTGCACAAACGAAGGTTCACAGAAAGAACAGAAGTTAGCGATTGAGAAGTAAACATCCGTTCGATTGGATATAGGTTCTATAGCTATACAACTCTGGTTGGTATATGATGCTCGCGGATCTAGGTTCAGCAACTCTGGCATATGATGCTTCACGATTGGTTCGGTGCTTTGGTTCGCTACTCAGGTATATGATGGATGCGGATCTAGGTTCGGTGCTTTGGTTCGCTAGACAACTCTGTGATGTTCGCGGATCGGTGCTTTGGTTCGCTACTCAGGCATATGATGCAAAGATTGGTTCGCTAGAGCAACTCCGGCATATCATGCTCGCGATCGGTGCATAGCTTTGGTTCGCTACTCAGGCATATCATGCAAAGAAATGCGCTAATCAATTAGGAATAATGCAAAGAAATGTGCTATACCGTACCGGACTCTTACTTTGAGTTAGACAAGACTTGGCCCTCTATGTAGGATTCTTCCCGATACCTGCTAATCGGGGAAGGAACCCCGCTATTCTATCTATTCCTATCCGTGTCTAGTGCGATGTGACCTCAAGCAAGGGCTCAGGACTTAGAGAAGTTATCTACTACTTGACGGCATGGGAGCTCCTTTGCCTTCTATCTCCATCTCTATAAGCTAGCGAGACTTCTCATTCGGCTTCTATTCTTCCATGCAGCCTTCTTTCAGTAGTTGGCTCGAGAGTCGAAGCTCCCTCCAAGCGCATAGGAAGTAGAGACCATGCCGAGAAGAGGAAAATAAGTCGACTGGGCATTGGGTCCAGTCCAATTCTTATATGATGGCTCTTGTACAGGTGGTAGGAAGATTCTATTGAAAAGAGGAGGGCGCCTTCCTATGCTGCGGCAAGAGATCAAAAAGGTTAGGGACTCGGAGGTCTGGATGCTGCTCTCTTGTGAATAAGCATTCATGGCAGAGAAGACTTCACTATTCCGACTAGTGGCATTCTTCCTTATCTTCCGAGAGGGGAAAGACTCGAGCTCTTCCGAACTCTCGGACGGGTCGACTTCCTTCTTAAGGGAATGGGTAGTCTCCTCGAGCCTCCCCTACCTAACCCATGCAATAGGAGTCAAGGGCGAGCCCATTCTTAGACTCGGATTCTTCCATCGCTGACACGCCTGCCAAGTAGTAGACTTGTGAAGAGGTCCAAGCGTCCTTCCCTTAAATAAGAAAGAATATGTGAGCTCGGTCCTCACAATATTATAAGGAATAAAGGGGCAGAGCGCAGAAGGAAGTCTTTAGTAAAGTCAGTAGTTCAAGTCTCAGGGGACTGGTTCAATAGGAAAGGCAGCCACAGCTCCTAGAGGGAGATGCATCTTCTTCTTTATGAAGTGTCCGGAAGTGAGTGGATCACCTTCTTTAGTCGCTCCATCATATGAAAAGGCAGGAGGGGTTAGGGAGTCAAAGAAATTCCTGCTGGAGCATCAAGTAGTCGTCTTCCCCGAGCCCTACCCCGGCAGACCGCTATATATACGTAAACCCTATGATTCTTTTTGATTCTTCCTGGACGTGAGAGGTCTACTTCATAAGAAAGTAGAGCCCTAAACTTCTTCCTGAGCCTGCTCGATCGTATCAGAGACCCAATCTCTTACCAGAAGAGGAGACTGCGCTGCAAAGGCCAGACCAGGGCTGCCTCGGACAAGTAGCCTAGACGGTCTTCCCCAAGAGAAGAGGGAAGCTAGTAAGACGAAGCGGAGCATGGCCTACTCTTCTTCTCTTTGCCCTCTGCTTCTCTTTGACCTCTGCCGAAGAAGCTAAGAAGGAATGGGAGTAGATCGTTATCCCTATATTATTGCCTTAGTTAGACCAGTCCCGGCTCGAGAGGATGGGCATCTGCTTCTCAAGTTTTCTATGCCGAACTAGAGGATGAGGTAAGAATATCCCAGCTAACCCGGATTCTCTATCCCGATATAGGCTTCAAATCAAAAGAGTCCAGGTCAGCTAGTGGTAGGACAGGTCAGCTAGTAAAGGTGGGACAAGCGCGTTCGTGAGTAAAGGTTGTACAGTACAAGCGAGCGACTCAGCTAGTATATATACTAGGATAGGGCAAGAGATCAGTCCGTGAAGGACGCGGCTAGTTTACCAAGAGTAGCAGTAGGTAGGCTCACATAAGTCATCACTTGAAGCAGCGGGAGGAGCCGAGCCCATAAAGAGAGTGAAATCCAATATTCCTAGGAGGAATTCATCATTTCCTGTTCTTCTAGCATACATGGAAACTGTCAATTCTAGAGTTCTAGCAGATCGTGACGAGACGGACTATTTGTAGGGGCAAGGCGAGAAGTCTGCTCCCCGGGTCTGGGCTACCCACTACCAAAGAAGGGGCGGGTCTCTATTCTATATAACTAAAGAAAGTGTTCTCTATAAGATCTTGCTGTGTCTTTTCCATTAAGAGCTTTTGGTGGCATGGGCGAGATCCAACTTATTGAAAGGTCATAGGGGCTCAGGACCTCAGGCGCTCAACCTATCTGGGCTCTCTGGCTCTTTCCAGTAGCTCTTCGCTCGATCTATTTTCTTTTCTGCTGCTGGCTGGATTCATTCTGTCTTCATCCTCTGGCGGGGAGTATTGGGAAGTTTGCTTAGAGGCTCAAAGCCAGCACTTGACTAAATGAAGAAGTAGAGCAAGGCCGAGAATGCCGTGCCGAGCCTCTTCCGGACTCCCTCTGACTCCTTCTCTATCACTACTGGAAGGGAAAGAGATGGTGAGTTGTCTTCTCCCTGTCTTAGCTCCCCTGTCGAGAGCAGGGCAGGGTGTGCTATTAGTATACCCTTATCCGGAATTCTGGGTAGAAGGAATAGCGATAAGTCCTTGATAGGGCGGCCCCTCGCTGACACTGATTCAATCACCTATATTGCCTTGTCGAGATTCATTCGGAGGTCTGAGACTCCTTCTTATTATGATGCTCTAGGCCCCTTCCTATCCTAGATCTCCGGGACGTACACACTTACTAGTAGGCCATGGTCTGGGTAAGACTGGTGTATGAAGGAAAAAAAGGATATGAACTTCTTTCAAAACCATTCAGCTTCTGCGGGGCATGAGCTCTTCTCAGTCTGACCACCTCTTTATCCGAATGGGTGAGGGCAGACCATTGACTACATACAGGCCTATATATAATATAATATATATATATATAGGGATGGGGTTCTGTCCTCTCACTCTACTCTAGCCTCTGGCCTCCTTATCCCTGAGAGTGACTCATTCACAGAGTTCTACTAGGTAAAGGGACTCCCGGAATCATTCATTCGAAGATGGATGGCAGTGCTCCGATGACTCTTCAGACAGAGGGGGTATGAGAAGCCTCCAATCCGATAGGCGACTGGACTCCTTGCTTCTTGCTCCACGGATAAGGGACAATATAGGCCCAGCTAGATAGATAGGCATTGTTGTTCTGTTCTATTACCACTCGGCTGACCTTTTTCCTTATTGATAGGTTTTGATACGAGACGGATAGGATGGATGAATCTAGGCAATCTGCTAGGATAATAGGGCTAGCCTTAGACTTCGACTTGAGACCAGAAACCTGGAATTTGACCCTAGTCTAGCCTCCTCCGCATCATTCGAAGTGGCATCATATAGACCATCTTCATTACTTGAAGGAGAAGTCAGTCCCGGCAGGCATTGACATCAGATCAACTTCCCGGGTGCCCTCTCTTCCCAATAGAATGTGATTCCTGCCTTTCCAATGGAGCCTTATCACGCTTCCTGGCTGGCTCTCTGTCTCATCGAACCCATTGACTGATGAGGCATGGCCCGTTTAGTAAGTCTGCCTTGGGCTCTTTCTTGCGGGAAGCCGGCTCCAAGCTCTGTAAGAGGCTCTGATCGCAAGTCTGTCTTGTGACCTACTTTCCTTGTTAACAGAACAGACCAATGTAGCTGCTATTAGTTGAAGACCTAAGGCATTCTTCATGGTATTCCATTGGACTCAAATAGAGAAGAAGTCTCGAGTCAGGAGTACGTGGTGGTGTGGGCTGGCGCTTCTTCCCATTCAGACAGAGGGGCAAGGAAGCATATTAAATAAAGTAAGAACCCCATATAGAAGCAAGTCAGGATAGCGAATGAATGAACTTAGTTCCGCGCTCACACTTAGTGCGTGCAGTGCAGTCAAGGTCTGAGATCGAGATGGCAAGAACCATTTTCAGGAGCCCTATCTATGACCTATCCACATCTCTGTTGTACTATGACCTATCTCCATTTCTGTTGTACTATGACCTCATTAAGAAGTTGTACTAGTAATAGCGAGTTCACATAAGTGCTCGAGACCGGCCTGGGAGTGTGAGGATTCCGCTTCATTTCTTCTGGGCTCTTCTAGGTTAGAGTGGTTGCTAAGGCTTAGGACCCGAGAGATGATGGTCATCTTCATTGGCTGGCTCGGCGTCGTGGATCTGACTTGGTATGGGATCGATCATCCTTGGCTTGGATTCCGCCCCTACCGAGTAGCCCAGCTCATGAGCAAGAATCTCTACCAAAAAGACTAGAGCACGGTGTCGGCGAGGGGCCTATCACTATGCTTTTGCTAGGGCCTCATTCAGAGCACTCATCAGTCTTCTATCTCATTGCGAGGGTATGGGATCGATCATCATCAGTGGACTTATCCCTCATCTGGCTTATCTTCTGAATGTAAAATAAATACCGAATCACTCTATGTCTATACTGTAGCATTCATACCGAATCACTCTACTATTTAATTATAGGTAAGGGTGGTTCATTAGCACGCTTTCGCCTCTGACCATCCAAATGCTCATAGTCCTCCTTTTAAAAGAAGGATCAGACTCTCTTTTATCGAGTCATTCATTTACTAGTTACTAGTCGTGGGCGATCTAGCGCGTCTAGCTAGCTCATTGCAGTCCGAAAGAAAGCAGGGCTCGGCTCTATCAACTTTGCCAGGAAAGGACAGATATAGCCGAGGTTCAGTGCGTGATAGCCAGGAGAGGAGGGGGCAGGACCATGAAAGCTTCATAGATCCAACCTTACTTTCCATATCTCTAGAGTCAAGAACTACTGCACTCATGGTCCTTACTAAAGTCAAGTTCAGGTCTATACTGTGGAGCTGGTGATCGATTGATAGGTCCCCAATTAGTATGAGTCGGCACTCAAGGATATAGGACCTTAGCCCCTTGCCTCTGGGATGGTGAGAGGTGTCTTTGACATCCCATAATTGTGTACTGGGACGGTTATGGATCTATCCCATAGTGTATGATATAAATCTATCTATTGCCTTCTTATTCTTTTTTTTTCAAAGAGAGAGATAGGACGTCTCTACCAATCCTGCTTGCTCTTCCTCATTACATGTGATGTGAGTAGAGTCCAGTTGATTTGATCCGGTGAGCACTCTCCCTTCGGTGCCCCCCCTCGGGTCATGCACAGATCGGAAGCAAGAGTTCGTGGTTAAAGTCGAGAAGTCAACCAATCTCATGGGCGCCAGCTAGGCTATGTGCCCTATCATAAGTTCAAATGAGAGCATGGAAGCTTGGTTAGATCAGTTATAGAATTCAGCTGCTCTGAATAATAATTTATCTTCTTTGCCATCAACTGATTCAGAGACTTCTCCTAAGAACCTGGACTCTCTATCTCTTCTCCTAAGATAGCCAGGGCAATCTCTTTCATCTCAAGAACTCGAGTAGAGGGGCAATGAGCATCTCTTTGCTTTCTTTCTGCTTGAATCTCCTACGCTGGAAGCTAGACTCATTACTACGGAAGAGTGACAATTAGAAGGGATGAGGAGACTCCTCGGTAGCAGCAGGGAATGAGGGGGAATTAGAGGGCCAGAGGACTGACTTGATTCTGTCCCGCGTACTCAAAAGCATGAAAAAAGAAGGCCTAGTCGACAGCAGCGAATAGATAAAGGACAGGCCGAAGGGGAAGTGACGGAATGAATTCCCATTCACTCTCCCCATCTATACAATGTTGAATAGTCTTTCTTTCCCACTCACTCTATTCGTATCCACCCACGTCTCGCGTTCATAGAGTTCTATATTGTACTCGTCGTCCGCTCCGCACCTTTCTTTTCTTCGAGCTGGAGGAGTTCTAGATGAGCTGGTCAGGTAGATTGCAATGTGAATGCTTCTTAAAGTAGTCCGACTTAGTTCCTCAGGCAAATGGGAATAGTAGCCGAGCTCAGATCAGGTTGACTACCTCTAAGTCTTCTTTCCCTGCAAAAGTTCTGTCTATCTTTATACGTTTTATGCTAGCCTATCAGCCCTCATACTAGGTGCACTAGAGGCGAGCGCCGGGGGTCCTGCCCTCGACTGCTGAGCTCATAAGGGCAGGGCTCTATCGGGATCTACTGTGAACCTGAAAGAGTCACATGAACTAGCTCAAGAGCGGAGGCTAAGTGTGTCTGTCTTAGACCGGGGCATAGCAAAGAGCATTAGGTCATGGATCTATTGCTTTCTATAGTATAAGTGAGCGGCCAGTCGCTTTGGTATCAGCTTCTAGGGATCGGGCCCACTGACGGGACTGCCTAATCCTCTGCCCCGGCTTCAGCGACCATATAGATAGAGGAAGCCAGGAGCCGCTTCCGAGTGTATTATAAGGCTCGGCTTGAGACCAGCAACTAGTCTATACCCACCTGGGGGGCGGTGGCTGGGAGAAAGAAAATAAGAAGTCCTGCGCTCACCAGGGGGGGTTCTTTATTATACTTAGCGACGGACAAGCTTAGAAACCGAGGAAAGAGTAGCTGAGCTCTATGGGCTAGTTCAAGGCACTACAGACAATAAAGTGTGTCGAGTTTAACGAATGCCAGGGTTCAGGCAAAGAGGAAGAAACGAATAGAAGATGCTGGTGCCGAGTCCGGTGAATCTTTTTGGGGTCGTTCATGTCTTACGACCGACTTATATAGGCACTAAGATATGCATCCGGCTGTCTCCGATGTCAGTAGATGATGCTGTGTCAGGCTTAATATCAGTCTCAGGTGTCGATTTAGTTGATAATCCGTATTCATACCTCTGTAGTACCCTAGCGAGTAAGCATGTAGTCCACCCCATCACCTGTGAAAGCCGGCAGCTATTGAGTACCTTCGGCGTATAACTTGAACACTCCAAGCCTTGCCTTATCTTATAACTTAATATTACTTAAGGAATGACATATGCACTCTTTCAAGAAGCTCCCCTTGTGCGAATCAAGCTTCCGCCCCAGATGGTCTAGGTTCGAATCCCGGTCTCAGCCCCTACCTTGAACTATTCGATGAGAAAAGAGGGTAGTTCGTGAGCTTATCACACTTAGCTTTCAAATACTAGATGAAGAAGTGCTTAGACCATCATACACTTGATACAACAGTGATGGTTATGAATGAGCCATCCCTCTGTCCTTGATGGACATGCCACACCCCTGATTGTGGGAACTACACCGCCTATTCCTTTTTGAATCCCAACTACCGTCTATTGCCTAGATCCTGACCCGCCGAGCACAAGCCCAAAGAATCCCGACTTCAAGGTTGATACTCCTCTTTGGTTTGGCCCTCTAGAACTCGCAAGGGAATCCCAAACAGAAAGAAAAGGAAGTGAAGTGGTGAATGGGCGATGCAAGAAGTGAGGAGCAACGGATATTATATTATAGTGAGCCCTCAACGAGATGCGAGCTCAGAACTCGGGAGGCTAATCGAAACCCTGTCTCCCTAGCCTTGCGTGCACGGAAAGTGTGCCGGGGCGAATCTATCTGCTAATCTTAGGTGCACTATGGTTGCTTTGACTATAATAGAATGGAGGTGTTCGATTCATTAGTCATTAGAGGGCTCTACTTGAAGTCGACCCAAACTACTATATAGGGAATGAAAAGCAGTATGCGAAAGGGCTAGAAGGGGAGGGGGCAATCAAGAGCTGCAGGCATAGCTACCCCACGTAGGGGTTAGAGTAGAGAGTGGACAAAACTCACTCTTAGAGCCGCTCTCCGGTCTTCTTCTTTTCCTATAAAGTAGGAAAGAATGGCTTGACTTGACTCTTCTTTTGGAAGATCAAAAATGAATGGGATTGGAGCGTGAGTGAATCGTAGCGTAGCGTAGTTGTAGCGCATTGAACTCGAGGACTTGTGGGAGCGCAGTGAAAGTGAAGCTATTCCTGGTTGGAGGAATGAAGCTATTTATCTTCGTTCCAACTTCTCTATACCCATCTATTTCACCACCCAACGACGTGGTGCTTGTTGCTTGAGCGTGGGGCTTGAGCCTGGCTTGAGCGTGGATCAGAATCGTGAAGACGTAGAAGCTTCATTCTTGAGTCCAGATGAAGGAAGGAGTGCAACTTTATACTTTCTTTATGTGTGACCGAATACTTTGAACTTATGGACTGAAAGCTAGGACTGCTAGGTATGATGGGATATCCGATTCCCCACCTTAATAGTACCCGTCTGATCCACCTATTTAATAGTACCCATCCGAGATAAGGCTTACTAAACCCTAGATATAGATATCCGTGCTCCAGCTAGTGCTTGCTTACGTCGTTTCGTTTCACTCGTTCATTAGAGACCCACCGTCCCTTCAATCTTAGAAGGCGAGAGAACTCTCGGTTCCTCGGACTCGGACCCACCTCTGAATCTGAAGGCTACATGGGAGGGACGGGATTTGAACCGGAGATATGAGACATCACACCTGAGATCTGAGATATGATGAGATAAGATGCAGCAAGAGAAGAGAAGCAGCGAAGTCAATAGCGACCAACTGATTAGTATAGTTCCCGAGCTAGATATGGGATGGCATTCCAAGGATTTGCACTAAGCTACTTACTAAACCTGGGCAGGGAGTGAAAGTCCAAGCAACAAACTACTAAACCTGGAACGACTATAGTAGGGATCAGTCGTAAAGGAGGGTCTCTTTTGAGTGCAACGACTCCAAGGGGGAAGCAAGCCGGTCTCGCACCTTACTTATTATTTAAGATCAGAGAGAAGCCTTCGATTCACTGAGTTCCACCATTAAATTAAACCAGCAGATTCATATTCATTGGATTATCTCGCCATCGATCAGGAGTTCGTGCGACAATAACTTTCGATCAATCATATGGCCCTAGGACTGGGCTTGATTGAGACCCGTTCATCGCTGCATCGGATCGGATAAGTGGACTTGGAAAATGACTGGCAAATTACTGGCATAGCTGTGTCCTGGAACGAGCTTTGCAGGAACAAGCGGCAGCAGGAAAGAGCTATTTTAAGCTCAAGCCCACTTCTTAGTGAATCTAGTGTCTATGTCTAGTGAATCTGGTGTGGTGTCTGATACCACTGATTTCTTTAATAATGAATCTGGAGAGTGAGACCACTTCTTGAATAATATGCGAGGATAGCTCAGAAGTAAACTATATACTACAGAATTCAATGAGCAGTTTCGAGTTTGATCCTCATGGGAATGAATCTGGAGACGGAGATTAAGTATTGCTCTTTTTGATGTCTGTTCTGTATCCTCTCCCTATCAGTAGTAGCGCCTGCCTTAAGTTAAGATAAGATGAGTAGCCTTCACCAGAAGTTCTGATAAGATGAGTGAGTAGCCTTCACCTCCTTCCTCTGCTTTAGCTGCTTTCTTTAGCTGCTCGCTTGGTCTGCTCTGCGTAGTCTGAGTCTTCGCTCTAACTTCTTTAGCATTGTTTGTTTGTGAACCACTTTAGATGGAATGACGCTCCTTTAAGTCAACTCCTGTTGTTTGTTCTTCAATCATGATTATTGAACGCAGATGAACACATGGCTAATCACTTCTGTTGTTCGTCAATCGTGATTTACAAACATGGCTTGTTTTGTCTCAAAGCTTAGCACAGAAGGTCGCCTATAATGAGAGCAATGCACCACTATTTAGCCAGCCCATAATGAGAGCAATGACCACTGCCTATAATGAGAGCAACGCACCTTAAGCCTTTGACAGATGAGATGAATACATGCCTTCGCGAATGCTACTTCCTTCCACTTATGCACTATTTCTGAGGCTCCGAGAGCACCAACCAGAGGAAGCTATCGCCGTCAAGCCTCAAAGCCAACCCTGGCCCTTGACCTACTACTACTCTACTATACTATTTAGCGATTTACTATTTAGCCCTTGCACCGTCGTAGCTGCTCTCCAACTCTACTCTATTCGCCATCCATTCTGATCTTCTTTATTTCTTTTGGGCTCATGTCTCCCGACCATTATCAGTACTATTAGATTAGCAAGACGATTCTACATATCGAGTTATGACTGGGATAACGAAGGTCCCCCTCTGGCCTCTCGTCAAGTAGGCCATCGCGTCAGGCAGATCCAGACTCTTCCGCTCCGCCGCTCCTGTGAAACCGAGTACAGGAAGAGTAGAAGTGGGAAGTAATGAAGTGAGTGACTATGAGCAGCGATAAGTCCGGTTCTACAGGAATAGGAAAGGAATGAGGAGCCCACCTATAAAGACTTTATTATAGTAATGGGACCAGTGAACCAGATATAGCTATAGCCAGCCTCACGCACTAACCTAGCTCGGACAGCCGGGACTGAGAGTGGAAGGGATGAAAAGGGCGAAGAACCGTAGGGAGCCTATCCTACGTCAGTGTCTAGCACTAATTAGAATTCTCACTCGTGCCCCCTCCCTCTAGCTATTGCTAGAGCTCTATTATACCCTATAGCTCCACTATTTTATACCTTTTTTTTGCGTGAGAAGTAAAGTATACTCAGTAAGTGCTTTCAATTCCCTCCGCAAGAGTAGTTCATGGAATTCTAAACATGATCTAGAGCAAGAGGTTCTAAATGAATGGTAGACCCTGGACTCTTGAACTTAGCTCTCACTCTTCGCTTTAGTAGTCAGATCCAAGTCGAACCCCCCAAGTGGATACTCGCCAGACTCGAACTGACACAGGCATTACAAAACGGAATGAGCCTAGACTCCATTCAAAAGGAGTCGATTTAGTGACGCAAGATCGAGAATGAGACTCTTCCAAGATAGAATCAAGATCAAAGGGGGGGACAACCAGAATAAAAGAGTGGATGGCTAACTTAATAGAATCTAGTCCGTTGTAGACGGAAGGAGAAGGCAACTAAGGCCTAGACTACCGCGTCGTTCTTACTCGCTCCTTTGAGTCTCACCCATCAGTGTCTTCCCTCCTGCATTGCGCCATCCACTCTAGCGCATGCGCTCTCACTATTGAATATCTTCTCCTTTCTCTCTTATTTCATCGAGTTCATATTCTCAGCTAATTATAATTCGAATATGTAGTGACTGGACTGATTTATAAGTAAGCCATCCACTCCACAGCAAGAGACACCATTGAGTCTGCCCATCTCCTCTTTCCTCTCGCTGTAGCTCGAGCTTTTTATCTTTCCTTGAAGTCGAACACTTTTCATATTTGTCCCTTTTAGCAAGTTCAGATCAAAAGTGGAATTGCAATGAACTGGAATAGAGCCTTCGAGAGAGTCCTTCTTTTGTGTTGTTTTGTTTAAGACGACTGAGGGACTCTTTATTGGAAGGGCTCGAGCGTAAGCGAGAGAGAGGAGCATCAGAACTCTAATAAAGAATCAAGGCCAAGTGGGTTAAATAATTGCGAAAAGGGGGAGGGCCCGGGGCTAGCACGGGTTTTGCTGAACGAAGCTGACGAAGATCGTGTGAGGACTCAATGATTCGCTCTCATGTGAGTGCGGCGCTACCATAAGTGGTATAGTACCCTCGCATAGCCCACTATGCGGTGGAGCCGTACTATACTTCTTTCCCACTTTTTAAAAGAAAGCAACTGAGCTCCTCGTTCTAATTAACTAAGTTGAAAGAATCATACTCCGATGGTCCAAATCCTACCTGACTAGATGCGAGTGATGCTTTTGTATAGCAAGAACTGAACTATAGCGTGGAATAGAGGCTAGGTCAAGGAGTCCTCGATCCGTGGGGGCACTCCTCTTTATTGAGTCTCATAGATGAGACATTCCGTAATGTAATAAACACTTTTTTCCCTGAGCCACAGCCCACGTCTGAAGTACTTGTCGTCTTTGACAGCCAGAATGCAGGGTCTAGCATGGTCTAGCATGGTTCATGGTCTAAGTTAGAAAGGTGAGGAGCTCATTAGAACTTCTTTGAGACGCGGATGGGGGCTCGCGTATAATTTAGGGCAAATGACTGATATAGACGAGTGAAAGAACTAAGGGAGCTATCTGCGGTCTTGCCTATTCACTACTCTTGCTGCTTATAACCAAAATCAGTTTCTCTAAACAGAAATGAAATAGATGGTGGGAAGAAATTCCATTATCAATTAGGTTCCCTTGTCCCGAATTTGAATTCATTTAAAAGAATTTCCATTATGAGAGTCGCATGTGTTAATCATCTTACTCAGTATGTATCTTCTCCCGTAAAAGAGTTAACGAATGAAGTCGTAAGGATCTCCTACAGAAAAAAAGGTGTTTTATATCTCACCGCAGCTGAGCCTGAGATTGATTTATTGATTTTGCCTCGAGGTACCTTCCACTCATTCCCTTTCCTAACAGAAAGAGGGGAGCTCCGTTCTCCTCCCTCGGACCTACATTATATGAAATAGTACATAATCCCTCTTTAGTGAATGGTTCCAAAGCTCACAAGTGCTTTTCCTTTTCCTCGCTAACTACGATTCTCTTTGATCTGATTCTGATATGAAGTAGCAAACAAATCTCCTATTATACTCATTACTCATTGAGTCCCTCTAGCTAGTTGCTCATGCCAAAGCCATTAACTCCACCCTGAGACTGGCCCCTCTCGCGTACCCGAGCTCCCCCTTAGACTTGACTTTACCCATCCAATTCTGACGTGAATGATGGCTATGGCTACTCAAAATGTATACTGGTCATTCGCCTCTCCGTAGTGAATGGACGACATGAAAAACGTAGAAGGATCCGCGCGAATGAAAAAATCGGATGCTACAATAAAGAAGGAGAATGGGACCCTGGAAGTTCAGTTTAAATAATCATTCAGTGGGGGAAGTTTTCCTTATAGGAGCGAAGCCCATAACTCCATTCTCTGACTCTCATTAGTAGTCAACAAGACTGAATTTGCGATCATCTCCTTAGTAAGTTGAGCTCTTTTATATCCTCAAAAGATTACGTGAATGGACGAGAGCCATTCACTCCACCCTGAGAGTGGGAAAGAACCCTTCTTTATGGTCGAGCTACCCATGGGCCCTCTCGCTTTCGCTCTCGCACGTAGCTATCGCTCGTCCCTATGGCTCTCACGTGTGAAATAGAAGACCAGACTTTACTTTCGCTTATCATATAGAGAGTAGTGCTATTCTACTCTTGATCTACCCCTAGTTGTCTCTTTCTAGCCTATCTGACCCCTAAGCTTTTATAGTGAGAACTCATACGTCATTCTGAACCCTCATGAATGTCCTCAAAGAGAAGGGTAGAGCTCTCAATCTCACTATATAAGAATGCTCTTCATAATTGAATCGTTCGGGTAGGCAGATCAGAAAGACAAGAAACCCGGGCGGAGTGGACGTCTGGCTCAGACGCAAGTCTGGCTCGGAACTCCTGGCTTTGTCTATTCAAGAAGTAGGTTGGTTTTGGAGGAAGCCGGGCGTGAAGTCTCTTCAAGATGGAAAGGTTCCACTTAAATAAGAATGAGTTGAGGGAGGGTCGGCTCCGTCTTCGGAAAGCACTAAAGGAAGGTAAGGTGCTCCAAAGCATAGGCAGAGCACAGTGGGTAGGCTTCTGGTCGATCAGACGAGTCGGTTTAGAAGCGCAGGGCAAAGTAGAGCTACGCAAAATCTTTGCAATCCTACGGCCCCCCACTCCTAGGTGCGATGACCGGTGCCGAAGAAGAAGGATGGTGCCTCGGATCTCCCTATTGTCATAGGGTGCCTCGGACCCGTTGTGCTCTTTGTTGCTTGCCTTCTCTAGGATTGATTCTCCCCACGGAGCGGGACTGACTATATTAGCTCAGTTTCTTAAGAAGTCTTTACCGAATTTAGTAACGGAGGAGGCGAACGAGAGACTACTCGCTCAAGTAGAGATGCGGTATAAGGGAGGAGCAAGCGCTAATGATAGGTGCGATCAGGGCCTACTAAAGAGGGTTGAAGTAGTGGTCTTGCAATAGAGCAATAGTAGGAAGGAGCGCTAGCTTGCTTGCTCGACGGCCTCCCCAGGCTACCTCGCTTCCAAACTAATTTCATGCTCATGCGAAGGCAGGCGCGTAGCGGCTCAGAGGGGAGCGACCGCAGAGGGTGAGTGAAAAGGCTTCTAGTTCAATCAGTGCCTGGGGCTCGGTGAAAAGAAGGACTGGAAGAAAGAAAGATCGACGATATGGTAGAAGACATGGGAATAATCATAAAGGAGGCTCCCTCTCATGTCCGTCCTTTCCTCTACGAGCCCTAGTTCAGTCTGTAGTTTCGTTCGTTCCTTGAACTTTAACTCCGCCTCCTTGAACTATCTATGACAGGGATTGCGTGAGTCACGATAAAAGATTCTTAAAGGTCCCCGCCTTTGACTGAGTTGAGGTGGGAACTCTACCACGTCGCTAATCGCTCGTACCTTGTGTTTGGATAAGCAGCTATGTCTACTAAGCGCTCTGTCATGCCAAGTCGAGTCAGGGCTTTGGGTAGGGCACGGAGATCTACCTTCATACAAGAGATCAAGCAATCAGAATAGATCATCAAATTGAGAGAGCTAAGTGGAGATCGACCTCTCGAAGGTTCAATTCCAAATTTCCGTAAAGAACCTGAGAAGTTGCTGAATGAAGCTGAGTGGAGATGGAAAAAAGAGCAAATATAAGTAGCAGCCAGTGTGAATGGTTTGACTTACAGAAGGCGAGCAAGGGTGTCCCGGAAAGCAGTGCTCAGAAATCATAGATCTTTCTATCTAGCTCTGGGAGCCCTGAGAGGTGTGAGTCCAGGTCGGGGGAAGGGAACGGAACGCAGCAGCACATCAATCATTCATTCATCAATCAAGAGAGCTCGTGCAGACAGACGGGCTCGTGCAACGTGGAAGAGAACTGCAAAGGGCTGAGGGCTTCATAGCGGCAGTCAGTGGCAAGTGCAGCGGAGTGAACGTAGCTCCTAGGCATGTCCCTGGCAGAGTCAAAGGAAAGACGAACCTGAGTTGGGGCTTCGTTGAGCGACAGCGTGATCTCCAGAACAAGAGTCCTCGGGCCTCGAAATCTTTGCAACAACTCAGGAATACGGAGTGGTCAGACTTACTTGAGTTATATATCTTAGTTTAGAGCCTAATAAGTCATTCCACGTAGTATGGTTTGCTTTGATTGAAGTCGCTTCTCTTTGCAATCAGTTAATCAAACAGCGGCAGAGAAGGCTGAGTGAAAGGGTTCACGAAGAAAGGAAAGCCCGAGCTAGACTAATCGTAGGGCTAATGACACATGAGCGAATGAGTTAGAGCCCACCGCTTAAAGAGAGGCTGAGTTCCCGTCCCTGGCTGCGAGAGAAGGACCGGGATCTGGGGTACTCGAAAAGTTGCGCAGCGGAAGCGAACGAAGGTCAGACCCGTCGGTTCATGCCACCAATGAGACTCGGAGGTGAGTTGAGGTCGGTACGGCAGCGCTGAACTAAAGCGAAGCGGATCTGACAGACAAAAGAAAAGAAGCAGGTGCGGAGCGACAAGTGAAGCTATGCGATCCCAGGCTCCGGACAAGTCTGAGTCCCATCCAGCCCAGCCCATCCGATGAGGGCTTCACAAAAGAGCTATCGGAACACACAGCACCTTCCGGTTCGATGAGAAAAAGGAACCTTAGAGAGAAGCCTCAAATGGTCAAGCTGTCCCGGGCAGTTCATATGAGGTCCGGAGCTAGACCAGAGCCCAAGCAAGGTAGGCTAGACCAGCCTGTGAGGGCGAGCCCAGCCCACGAAGCGGAAGAGCAGCAGTTCGAAGGGGACGGGTGCGATGGGAAGAGAAGGAGCGACCCGGGTTCCAAGAATCAGACTCTCCTCAGTCGGTCGGTCAGTGCCTGAGATCCAATTAGTCGCCGCTCTTCCGGTCGGGTAGAGGCAGCCCACAGAGCGGTAGAGTAGATCAGGCAGGTTCGGTTCAATTCCCGAAGATAGTGTGTTTGCTTTGAAGTCGCTTCTCTTTGCCATCCTTATGGAATCATTCTCTTCTCTCTTAGCATCAGTTGACTCCTTCTCGGGTCTCTCAAGGGAGGAGAGGCAGAGAGGACGACCCCCACTACGCGGTGCTTTGATTTGATATGGTGCTCGGGCAGAGTCAAGCGACAGCGCGATCTCTGCAATCCACACTTTGACTGTCCCACAGGCGGAGGACAGGGGGGGGAAGAAAGAAAGAAAGACAGAGCAGAGGACCTGGCGTAGCAGACGAATCACGCATACCTATCAAAAGCTAGATCACACTAGCATAAGCGAAGGCAGGCAGGGTCTTATCTTAATTACAATTAGAAGAGTGAGGGTAGTCTCCGTTCCTTGGCTGCGTCCAAGATGATAGGTCAGATAGTACAGGCTCTGTTCGACCAGACAAGGCGCGTAGCGGAGCTCAGATTGAGTTTTGCTATATAATAGTGCCTATCTATCTCTCTCTGATAAGTTTGTCTCTCTTCTGCAGTTGATTCGCTTAGCATGTAGCTTCGTAAGAGATGGTAGGCCTGTTGAGTGCTTCGTGCCGGTTCTCCACTTCTCCCACCCAAGGTCTAGCCTTGCATGCCTCTGCTCTGCTCAAGTCCTCTTCTTTCCAGACTCGAGGTCGGGGGACGGTCACACGAGGGCAGAGATTAAGATCAGCCGACAAGAGATTCGTTAAAGTCAGGCGACCAAAGGGAGGTGAGGGGAGTCGGAGTGGAATGGAAGGCTCAGTTGTCTTTTTATAAGAGATTTGTTGGAAAGTGATTGCAAAGATCGCACTGTCGTTTTTCAGCGGGATGCCCAGATTGCGCTTCGCTTAACTGGGCCCGGTGAGAAGGCTCAGTTCATTCAAGGTTTAGTGAGATGAGTGGGGCACGGCTCAGTCTTTTGTTCTAATATAAGAGTGAAGTTCAGTAGAATCATTCTTGTTATCTAATATGACTGGATAAGTAGTTAAGCAAGTAGAAGAGTCTCAGATAGGCGAGCCAGACTAGTGGGGCATCTTGCAAAAACTCTCACATCGCTCAATGCTTAACACATGCTTGTCGAAGATCGAACAGAGAAAACCCTCCCTTGCAAGAAAAATGCCCCCACATACATAGAAAGAAGAATAAAAGAGCAGACTCATCTGCAGACTCATCCGCAGAGGACTCGGGAAAGGCAAGCAAAGAGAGGAACATGAATCCAATGAAAGCTATAAACAGGAGAGATTAAATTGAGTGAACCTATACCTATATAAGGAAGAATGAAAGCTTCTTCTCTCTCTAGCAAATCCAATGATCTCTCTTCAAGCTTCTCTCTCTAGCGCATCTCTATAGCAATTAGCCTCGCTGACCGAACTCCAGCCTATCGTAGGTGAACTCAAGTTGGCTCTGACTCGCCTGTCTCATCTTTTCTTGATGACTTTACTTTCTTTACTATTACTAGAGGTCTTGACTTGTGTTGAGTTGAACTGGACGTCAGGCTCTGCTGCGTTGCGCTTCGCTAGGGAGCTCTCTGCCACGTTGCGCTTCACTTGCCTGGTCCGACACTCGCCTGTCTCTGATTGCTTTCTGCCCTCTGACTCATACGCTTCTGTCTGAATGGGCAAAGTTGAGGACGAGGGGAACGCAGAGAAGAAAGAATAGGACTCGGAGGCAAGGAACCCGGGCTTTGATTCAATGCGAAACGAAGGACAAGGGATGCGAGCACTCAACTGATGCCTACGAAGCAAAAAATGGAAGAGAGCGAGGAAAGACTCGTCTAATACTCGGCTCAGCAAATAAGAGAATGGGTTGACCGGGCTCATTGAATTGAATATGGATAAAGATAAAGGAAGGAAAGGAATAGATATAATATATGAATAGAATAGAGCTCCTGAGACCAAACTCAGGAATGAATGTTAGAGCCTACTCTTGGATGACGTTCAGAGAGCCAAGCCAAGTTCATGATGCTTAGAGGCTGGTTCGCGAGGGCAATCACACTCAATTAGGTTTAGGTGCTCTGGGATAGGTTCTTCGAGATGAGGGAGGGGATGAGAGGAAGGGCAAATCAAATGAGAGCTATGCGAGCAGAGTCGCAAAGTTGAGCTAAGATAAGAGCGACAGCTAAATAAAATAAAATCATAAATTGAAGCAATCCTTTTCAAAGCAATACCTATCTTTCCCTTCCTTTGCAATCAAAGCGGAGGCGGGTCATGGTCGTCAGCGAACTGAGTGGTTGAGAAGGCTGAGTTCAAAGCAAGTCGGGATACCAAAGACAACGAGATCATCTTCGGTGCGGAGCGGTGGAGAGGCGGTCGGTCAGGTCAAATGAGAGGTTTGGAGTCGAATCTCTGCAGTCTTGTGCACTCCCATAATCAGCGAGACATTCAATTCAACGAGACATTCAAGATACGCAAGACAGGCCGTGAGGAGTATGCCAGCGAGACATGAATGATACGCGATACATTCTATATATATAGAAAGATGTCCCAGCCAGACCTATTAAGGAAGCGACAGCTGGCAAAGTTGAGCTATGCGAAATCAATCCAACTCAGGTTGAAGAAGGAGAGGAATTGGTCGGTGCTGGTCTGACGAGGGTGGGCAAGGCTACGTGTGGCAGAAGCCTTCGCGGAATCGGAATGTGTCAGTCGAAGATCCAAAGAAGAGAGCCCAGACCGCGTACTCATTCAAAGAAAGAAAAGAGCGCTCACTTCCAGAAGAAAAGGTAGTAGATTGCGAAGAAAAGAAAAGTTAGTGGATTCCGAATCTTCGTTAGTGGATTCCGATTGCTCCCTATAGAAATAGAAAGAATAAGTTCTTGCCGCGTCGTTATCACACCGCAGCAACTTACTTAAAGATAAATTGAATGGTATTCAAAACTACGACAGATCTTTGAATTCACTCTACCCCTCCAGCAGAACCGGAAGAAAGAAGGATGATTATTCTTTATCCATGCAGGAAGGAAGATTGATATTTTGAAAACAGTAGTGATTCTTTCCAGTACTACATCTCGAGGGCCAGAAAGGAGGGACTCTCAATGTCCCGTTCAGTTCAGGGTCAAATAGTAGAATAGAAGGCTCTAGTAGATAATGGATACATGTCTTTCCTTTGACGGGCTGGATGGATTTCTTTCCCCATAGAATAGGCTTTCCTGGTTTTTATTTTGAATACTATTCTTTGGCGCACTTTTTAAAAAACGAAACTAGGTTACTTTCAAATCTACCTTGGAGGTCTTTGGGGTTGGCTCAAAGTAAGTAACTACGCGTCTAATCAGCCGCCTCCTTTTGGCTTTAAAGTAGGGGAGTTGTCTTCCTAGGGCTTGAAGTGGATTGATATCCTGAACCTGAAACGACTCCTTAGGTACATATGTAATCTTCGCCATCTAAAAAATCTCTATTATAGTTGATTCCATACGAGGAGATTTTCCTTTCAAGTCTAAAGAATAGTCATCCGCTGGGTCAGCAACTACACTGAGCGGAGGAGACTAGCAGTTCTCCCAATAGTAGTCGTCCCTGTCCCCTTTATCCTTCCCATGTTATGGATCTTTCCATGGTTATGGTTTGCTATCCATCCGCCTTTGAACCCTGAGGTGACCGATCAAAATAGCCCATACGAGCGTAAGAGCTCACTTTAGTTCAAAACGATATGTTATACCAATCCCCTTACTCAAGAGCGTAAGGATCAAAACGAGTAAGAGGGCCTGGCCTATCCTTATACTAGAAAGAGTCTTCGAATAGAAGAATAGTTCGGTGAATCTCGAGGTACGAGCGATAGCGACGTGTCTGGGATCCAACTCAAAGACTCTTTATTAAGGAAGAACAAAAGCAACTGGAAAGCACTAATGTTATTTATAAGCAGGTGCCCCTTCGGTGCCCTCCTGCTCAAGTTCAAACGTTATGGAAGCTATGCTGCTAAGCTATAATTTCAAAAGAAAGTGAAAGAAATGGGGGATAGGTTTAGTTTTGCCTACCACAAAACAAAGAATGGGAAGAGCCTGAAAAGGCATGGGAGTAGATGGGCATTGCTTGGGCTTAAGTAAAGACTGGCTACCTCGTCGATGAATCCCCCTATTCAAAACATACCCATGTTTGGCGTATTGGCCTGTAAGTCACGACCTTTTCCAACCAAACCATGGTTTTCGAAGGAACACACTCTACGACGCAGCAGTTCCACCGATTAACCTCAGCACCTGCACTCCCCGTTGATAATTTACTGTTTAAGCTCCCTACTTCGAGAAAGAATCAAAGTGTGAGAAGGCTGAGACTGAATGGCGCGAACCCGTTGCTGAAAGAGTTCAATCTCTTCCCGTAGCTTTTGGCGTAGTACCTATTATTCCAGGTGCTTCAATTGTTCTTTCATCTGGGCATATTCATATATCTGAATGATGGTATGTAGAGAAGAGAATAAATAGAATATAGAATGGTATATAGTATATAATGATCATTCCTATATTTGATAAGACTGTGTTCTTGAATTCCAGTTGATCGAGAAAGCGGAGCCCCTTAGATCTGACTATTAAGTATTTGCTTCGCTGTGGATTTATGTATTTACATCTCCCAGCCTAGTACTTAGTATTAGTAAGTGCTCCGGCTGCCTAAGATCTTGAATGAAAGCTCATTCGTTAACTGGATAAGAAGTGTATTTTCTTCTATATGCTTAACACATGGATCAATAAGAGGTTCAATTTTAATGTCAGAAGTGCATCTCAAGCGTACTTCTTCGACTGCAGTTTCGGTGATCCTTTCTCTCGAACGGGCACAAGCGTAAGGGAAGAATTATTTAATAGCCTAAAATCTGCCTATCATATCTTCCTTTACTTGCTTTCCTTCCAACCGATCAAGCCCACGTAGCGGTACCCAAACCCGGCTGCAGAGGGTGAAGCCACAAAAGAAAGATGTGATTAGAACGGCTCAACGAAAACTCCTAGACCACGACTGAGCTATGGAATAGCATCCCACGTCTTCCACTCTTCTCTTACCTAACACAGACTAGAATAGGAAGGATGGGTAACCCGTGCCACTCGAGAGCGAGCCGGCTGGGGTTAAAAGGAATCTAATTTGTAGGGGCGACGCTAAGACGCGGATAAGGGCCCAGGAGCCAGCAGGAAAGGACTGCGGTAGGGCTTCCCATAAGCTAGGTTCCAAAGACGGCCCACTCCACTTGAATCTGAATTTAACTGATTCACTTCGCTCCATTAAATTCATTGTCAGAAATGGGCACTTCTCCTACAGTTCTTTAAACAGTGTAAGAAAAAGGAACGAGCACTGCGACGTCTTACACTTCTTTAGTTGAACCCATGAAATGGTACTACTTTATCCACTACTTTAGATAAGGGAAGCGAATGGAGGCGACACGGGCCATAAAGAGCTTTATAAAGCTCGTCGTTCAAAGATTCTTCTGACTATATCTGACTACGACCTTGATATCTGGTGGTCGGGTCTGACCTCGGATGGGCTAAGCTCTTCGTAAAGCGCGGCAGAGAGCAGACCATATTGACTCCGTAGCTTGGAGCGAAGTCGAAGTGAATCTAAATTTCGTCACTGTCTAAAGCTCCTTGAAGTGAGGTCCTCATACCTTTACTAAAAGAGTGAGAATGGAACTACTTAGTGTCTTTCTCATTGCTATCTCCATCTTTCTCGTAGTCTCCAAGTAGTTCACTGTTCAAGTTGCTAAAGTGTTGTAGGAGTCAAGCTAGTTGAACGGTCTTCATGGCTCATAGGAAGGGCTCTAGCCCAAGGGAGAATTAAAGGGAGTAGTGGGAGGAAAGGTTAATAATCATAAAGAGGACATGCCTATCTTATCTATAAAGAGAAAGGTTGGTTCGCTTTCATTTAATCTTTGCCCCATACCAAGTCGAATGAAAAGAATGATAGGGCGGATCAACTCAACATTGGTTCGCACTCCCTCTCTCTTGCCCACTGAGCTTGGCTTGGAAGTTCAAAATCAAATGCATATCACATCACGTCCACTCTTAAGAGGATAGTTCATGTTTCTTATAATTCTCCTGTGCCATCTGTGTACGAGCTCCTTTCTCCCACTCTCGTGTCCAATGTTTCGTCTAGGCACAGTGCTTATTTCAGAGTACGGAGGAGTTCATCATGGGTTCGCATCCTCTTATGCCCATTATGAACCCACTGATTCTGTAACATCGTGAAAGAGCTATCTTCTCGGAGTGAATCGTAAAGAGCTCCATTCGCTGGACTTGGGGCGTAGCGCTTTCATTTCTTTCTGGAGAGCGTCCAGTGTATGCTTGCCATGGTTCTAGCGCTTCTTGAGGTAAGGGCGCCATATGGTCTAGTTGCTAATTCTGGGCGACTGGGACGGTGTGGCTTAGTTTAGTTAAGTAGAAGAGCAATCACTGAACTCAAGAGAGGACCGAGCGATTCACTGCGTTCCAAAGGGAGGAGTCTCCATTACTGGGTGGAAGGAGGTGGAATGAGTCTTTCCTTCTTTCTTTTCTGGCGTGGCTATACTTCATGTCGAAGATGCTAAGTATGGTTAGCCTCCACTGGCGGACTGAGTTCATTCCTGGTCTAGGCTAGCGGGGCATATACTTTGTCATTGTGCAATTTGCGGTAGTACGGTTCTAGCTGCTATGGATATCTAGCTGTTCTGTCGGCACTTAGGATAGTCTGGTTCTAGCTGCTGTCTTTGTTGGCACTTATCACTACTTCTCATTCTATTCTTTCTGCAAGTCCGAGGAGGGAATTGCTACTATTCTATTGGTTGAGCGGTCTTTCTTGAATGCCGTCCCAGTTAGCTGTCTTCCTTTCCTACTTTTGCTTTCTCTTGCCCGTGCGTGGAAGAAGTGGATTAGCTATGCGGAGGAGGTTCAGGTCATAGGCTTGCCTAGTCTGCTAGGTTAATGCCCATTCGCGAGCCAACATTAGCTTATTATAGATAGATGGAGTTGGGTATAGTCAGATCCAAGCTTTCTGCGGAAGTCTCCAAGAGCGGAATGAGCTTCCCATAGATCAAGTTTGAGATCAAGTTTACTTGGGGCGTAGCGAAAAATCAAGTTCATGGGTCTACATCCGGTCTATCAGACCGGTCTATCAGAAAGAAATTAATGTTGAAGTCTTCCTTAGCCCACTAACCATCTTCGTAGGAGTTCATCAAAGGTTCGAATCCAATTATGCCCCACCCACTTACTATGGATTTCTTCTTTTACGTCGCGGGCTTTGGCTTAGCCCCCACTTTCTGGGATCTAATCTTTACGTCGCTGTGAAAGTCAAGCTTACCTCGCTTTTCCATTCACTCCGCTCCAGATGAGCTGCTTCGGATGGACATAGTATAGGAGGTCTCAAGTTCGTTCCAGGGCCAAAATAAAATAAAGATGTTCGTCCCCATCTGCCGGGAGTGAAGATCCTTCTTCTATATTATATTATAAGGAAGATCTGTCGTAGTTTCGTAGCCATGAAGGACGTAGGTACGAAGAATCAGAGACTCTAGCTCTTCTTCGCGCTTCCACTAACCAACCCGAACCTAAGGTCGAGTCTGGCCTGACGTTTCAGTTAGTTGGACAGGACTCCGAATCCTGCTCATGCTACAAGTGCCGTCAAGAGGACTACCCGCTCTTTGCTAATCCAATCTATTGTATTATACTGACTCCTGGCACGGGTGAAGAATACTTATATGCCCTCGTAGGAGAAAGAAGTCCCAAATGGCATGAGAAGCTCTCGTCGCTTACTTATAAATCCTCAGAATCAGGTGATGGCTATGAAGCGGTTGAGCCCATCTCGTGGGAAGGGCGAGGCAGAGTGAGAGGTCAGTGCCAACCTACAAGGCACCCATTTCTACTAGTTATAGGTGCTCAACTCACTAAGGCGGAACTAAAGAAAAGCGCTCTCACGAAGAACTTAGCACATCCCTCCTTTAAGTGTACTCGATTCTTCCAATATCTGCTTTCTTTTCTCACTTCACGTTCCAGAATGACTTCAATCCCAGTAGTGAATCGTTAAAAGCTTCTGATAACTATACTATATCTGACTACGACACTTGACTGCTTAATGAGTCGTTAAAAGCTTGGATGCCCACCTGTACCCACCCCCCTACTGGTCGGGCGACACTTACTTACTATATTCTGATTAACTTCGCTCCAAAGGTTGGCTCGCTCATGGGCCAAAAGAAAGACGACGCATTCAGAGCCCACTGACCTTGACCCACACACAGCCCTGGTAGGGTCTTACCTCGCTCCAACTACCCTATACCCACCCTCAGCCCTCGCAACAACTACGTTCCAGCTCCAAAGTGTCGCAATTTAACGAAGTTGGAACTGTAACGGAGTGGGAAAGTCAATAGTTCCAGGCACCCTACTCTTGAATCAACTGTCGATCCAGATTAATAAGCAAAAGCAGAGCAGTATTCGGATGGGACTCTACTCTACTGAAAAGAAAAGCAAGTGTGCCCGTCGGGTCTGGTCTTTATGGTCTGACTCGGGAGAATGAGGAGCGGCAGGGCCTCTTGTAAAGGGAATCAGGGCTAGAATGGAAAGAAGCCCTGAGTTATAAATTCAATGTAGATGAGCAAAAGAGACCTGAAAGTCGTAGCTCGAGGATAGTTGAGGTAGGTAGTCCGAGCTCTTATTGTAGAAAGAAAGGGAGTTCGTGGAATTTTGTATAAAGACCTAATCATGCAATCAAGTATCAGGCAGCCGGGTGGGGTTTATTTAGTGCCGATAGAGTGGAGGTCTTAGTCGATTCCGAAACTGAGACCGGGGCTTCCCAATTTCTTTCTCTGGAGAGGGTCTCATATAAGGGCGAACTTCTCTGTTCTTGCACGCGCTGCCACTAACCTATGTGACTCACCGGAAGCAGAGCTGGTTCGATTCAGGACTTCCGTCTGCTAATGAAGAAATGAATGACCTTGCCGATGGAGAAAGATAAGGAGAACAAGCCGAAACGAGATTAGAGCTTGAAAGGGCACTTTACCTGATTTCTCTCCTTTATCAGAGCCTGAAACTTCCCCACTGGTTTGAACTTGATCCGCTTCTGTTCTGGGAGAACCGGGTTATCCGAGCCAGTAGATCAGACTAGGATCCGCATCCACATCTGCTAGGGTCGACCGGAAGCCAATCTTCAAGGATTGAGCCTAGAAAAGAACTGAAGCGGGAGGCTAGGATACCTGTAGATTAGATCAAGACCTCCTCGCGTGCCGGCTGCCCAAGTTTAATATTGAACCTATGTGTTCATCTTCCTATTTATATGATGGTTCAATCCCTATCTTTAACTCCCCGGTCCGGCCAATGCCTATGAAACTCTACAAGGGTGTGTACAAGTGAAGATAAATTCATGTTTGAAGACTCAGACCTTCCCTTTCATGCCGGAATGTTTTCAGACCTTCACTTTCATGCCAAAGAGTGACTTCGAGAAGGACGTTGGTCGGGCACCGCTGGCTCCTAAGCGCGAGAGGGGCCCCGATCAGGGATAGGTTTAGCTGAATCAAAGAGTGGCTAGTCAGGAACCAAGTGGAAAGCATCCGAGTGACCTCTTCTTCCGGAATCAGGAGTTCGATCTGTTAAACAGCCTAGGAGTTCTGCCCTTTCCGTATCGGGAAGAGATCGGACTCATTCAACTAGCTAATTATAGACTTCACTTTCAATTCATCTTTCAAGTGAAGTTCAGACCGTCTCGTCCAACGTATGCTCTCTGCACTGGTACCTTTCCCTAACCCATGCCAGTCACGGGTCACTTGTCAAGTTCTAAAGCGCTCCTGCTCATCTACCTCTCTAGTTCACTGGTTCTTCGCCCTTAGCCCGCCTGCTCCTTTCATTCATCTTGGGTGGGTAGCACTAATTCTTGAAGTCGCTCGGAGTCCCTCTTCATTCTACTATTCTTCTCGCTCCCGTGGCACTTATAATTCTCTCCTTCACGTCGTTGCTCTCGTCCGTCCCCACACCCCTCTCCGAGGACCAATGCTACGTCTAAAGGGTGCTTGGGTGGCCACTTGGGGCGGTGGGGGCCTAGGGGGTAGAGCTTGAAAGAAAGATTTTATCAGTTCTTTCTCTAGAGTTTGACCGGTCCTATTAGGGCTATGTTCAAGAATCGCGATTCAATTAATCATTATCTTAGCCCCTCCTATTGGAACAAGTTACTGCGAAGGAAGGAATGGCACTTCCTAAAAAAGCTTGATTGGCACAGCTGGCTGGCACTCCCAGGGCAGGGCTTGATTGGCACAGACAGAGGTGGCTGGCACTCCCTCGTAATAAGGATGGCACCCCCTCCCTGTCGGTCGGTTGTGCTCGTGCTGATAGGTCGTGCTCGTGCTGGTCGCTTTGCTCTCTGCCGCTTGCGTCCAATGGGAGCTTAGGCGAGGTTCAAATAGCAGTAGCGAGGCTTGCCGACGTTAAAGCGTCGTAAAGAAACCCGCCACCCCGGTCGACTCAGTGAGGACCGCTAAGCGTGCAAAGTAGGAGCTAAGCTACTCCTGTACAACTCACGCAAGAGAGCAGGGCGATTGATTCGTAATGTCTTCTGCCATTTATACTCGTAGGTCCGTAATGACTAGAACTTGATAGAGTTGATCTTATCCTTAAGGCATCGAGAGGAGTGCCCGCCCCACTCTTCTCTTGGTCTTACTTAATGAATGTCTCTATCAAAACCTGGAAAGCGCCTTCACAGGGATGGATTCCATGAATGAAAGAGGGGCTTGTGAATTAGAGAATAGACAGATGTCTGTTGGCATTCTCCTGGCCTATCCAAGACTTCTTGTTCTTGTCTTGGTCCTTCATATCTGAATAGGAAGAAACCGTGGTTTGCTTCGGAACAAAACAATTAGAATGAGGCTCGGTCTCCAACCAAAGAAAGAGCATCAACTACTTCTCCCGAAAGAATTAATAGTAATAGGCACTCGAGTTCAGGCTATTAAAATCCTGGGAAGGAGTAAGGAGTCTAGTCCTCACCAGCCTCAACCGGGACCCTCACCCTTGAGTTCATATAGAAAGAAATAAAGAAAGAACTAGGTCGGGTCGTCCCTTGCTACTACCGAGACCAATCAAGTCCATGAGGCCTTTAGAAAGGGTCCCGACCCTTTTTTCTTAGTTATAGTTATAGATATAGCAGATCGGCTCCACTCCCCGTATCCAAGAGATTGATTGATAATAGCATAGCGGAAGCCATGGAAACTCAGAAGTTAAGCAAGCTGAACTGAAGCTGGGGATAGAGGAAAGACCTGAAACTAGACGAACTAAGCCCGACCCGACCTACTCTACTTGCCTTATTATAAAAGTCTTTCTATAGAGTACGAACTAGATGGATGATTCAACGGAACTCTGCCTCACTTAGACCTAAGCTAAGTGCTTGCTGTCCCGAACTGAGGGAAGGGCAAAGTCTAATAATTTCCTTTCCTTTTGTGCCGGCGAGAGTGAGAGCCAGTTGTTCCGGGCGCTCCCTGTGCATTCCGCTGTGCCGCAAACATTTGATCCGGAGTGGAGTCATGCTCTTGAGTGCTGGAATCGCCCCCAGTTCCTGAGTAAAGTCAGAGACCTCCCCTCTGCATGCGGGAGCCGATCGAGGGCATCTATAGAATGAGTTCTCTTCTTGCACTACTGAATGCGAGAATGGGGCGTGGGACCGTCCTTCATGGCATTCCTATATTCTACAAAGACTAAGACAGGGGGTCTCCCCCTCCTCACCGATATCCGATTGGAGGGCTCGTCGAATACGACTACTAAAATGGCTAAGGAACGAGTGAAACGACGTAGAGAATACTTGAATGGTTATAGAGCAAGAGTGAATCCGGAAAAGGGGCTCAGTACCAATATGACTTATTTGGGTTCGCCGAGGCTTGATCCTTTTTATCAGCAGCTGGTGCAGACGAGCGATATTGACTTTAATAAGCTAGTCTCGGCACAAAGAAGATTGTGAAGCTCGAGCCCTTCAAATGGTTATGTTAGTTATACTAGCTAGTAAGCGAGTGAGGAGAAAAATCAGATTTGATAGCGCGTACTCGTTATATAAAATGACCATTGCTTCACGTCCTTTCCTCGTACCTATGCATAGTTAGCACTGCTTTGACAGTGGTGAGAGCGCGGATCTATCCACTTTAGCCAGAGCAACTAGACCTGGTCTCTGAGATCGTCCCCCGAGCAGGCCATAGATAGCGGAGCGTCTGCTAACGTAGATAGCGGATTCACAAGACCTATTGGTCTTCCCGGAGGTAGCGCCCTCTCCTATCGACACAAAGCTAGCGCACCTTCCTCCCTTTCTACGTCACGGGGCTAAGTCAAGTTCATTCCACGTACGACTATCTGAATGCGCGCATCATCGTGGATCCTGGCCTTTCAACCCTCTGCGTCACCTACTTAGGCGGGCTCACTTCGCTCCACCTTTCTTTCCCATCATCCATTGACTTCTTCGCTTCGCCCCCGCTTAGTTAAACGTCTCCCGCTCACATTAGCCCTTTTCTGGGGTGGGTCTCTCTTCAGTCGGATATCCTAGCCCGGACCATTCCCACGCTCGTAGTCAGACGCGTTCGTCCCTCTACCATTGAGACTTCCATTGTCGCTCCCATATCCCTACGGAACTTGGTCTTCGCCCCTTTAGTCATGTAATGAGCTGAGCTCTTCTGCTCTTTATTTGAACGCAATGATAGGACTCCGTGCCTACGTTCTTTCTCTATTCGCGGGAATCGAACCCTGCTGCATTCAGCTCACTTGTTTAATTGGGCACTATTTTCCCTTTTTTTGATGGGCGGACTCTTAATAGATGGTCTAACATATAGTTCTTCCAGAGAGTAGTACTCTTTCTTTTAACTGCATTCGAGCCTTAGTGGGCTCTTAGGGAGGAAACCGGAAATCTTTCCCTTTGACTCGCTTGTCTTCATTAGGAAGGAGCTCCGCGTTTGCTTCATTGCTAGTGCCCTCAAGTGAGGTGCTGCCGTTGCTTCATTTACTTCTTTCATTCGCTTCGCCCCTTTGCTCCTGGATCTCTGTCATGCGACCTCTATCTCTGCTCTGCGACACGGGAAGAAGCTCCTTCGTTCTGCATCGACGTGACTGCTTGCTATTGAATAGCTAATCTCGAACCTGCTTTCAATCAGTAGAGTGGAGTTCATGGTTACCTTTGGGAGCTCCATTGAATTTATCATTTCATTCCTATACGACGTGTGGATATTGTTCAGTGCAAGTTTAGGTTCGCTCCATCTACTTCCGCTACTGCTCATTGGGGGATGCCTTTCTGTCCTTCCAGAGACTATTTGTCGAAGGGTGGCTATCCGAGGAGTGCTTGCCTTTGATTGTGTACTATATACTATAGAGGGCCAGCTAATGAAATTCCTTAGACCTTACCTTGGACCAATGTATGGTCGGTCGCGCTCTTCGCTGCTTCGTGACTTTCACTTCGGCATGCATGAGATCTGGGAACTTTCACTTCGGCACTTGTCACTTTCTGGTCTTCTTTCTCCGTCCCTTGACCGTCCTCGGGCCTTTTCTATTCTTCAATTGCAATCTCGAATTCTGAAAATTATTAATGCCAAATGTGGATGAAGAGGCAAGAGTTGATTCAACGCACGTTAACCTATCACTTGAACTGACCTCAAGTCCTGCTGCAACATTCAGTCGTGGTCTTGTGGTGCCAATGGATAATAGCCTTGACATTGAATCACCGTCTCGGCTGAACTCCTTTTCTCCTGGGATCTTATTTGAAGACGTCAATTGCCCACATGGAAGCGAACAGATAGCCGACGCCCTTTAGAGCTAGGCAAGTCCTTTCCGGTTCGGTTCCAGCTGTTTATGTCCTTTTGTCCGCTTCTAAAGGGCATTTGCTAGTAGATCTCAAATGGTTGTGTCCGCGCAGGCTTGAGACTCTCTCTTCCGGCTGGATGGGTGCTCCTGGCGGGTCCGTCCCATTCACTTCGTTCCAATCAGTCCAGGCTTCTTTATAAGGAACGTCGCTAGGTTAGCAGAGCCCATAAGAGAGGTGTATAGGTACTCTGCGATGAGGGGAACTATGTGACGTGAAGCGAGAAATGGCACTAATATCATTGATACTTCCTTAAGATTCCTTAATGGGCATTTTTGACCAAATTGCTTGACGTAAAACAGATAGTGGATTTCTTTCTGTGTGTCTCACTTTCCTTCAAGCTGGAAGCACTTCTATTCGTATAAGAAGATGGTCCCACTTTCACTATCAGAGAAAGACAATGGCATGCCTCTAACGAGAGCAGTTTTAAGAATGACTGGATCTATGGTGAGAGGCGTGGAGCAGACCTCTCTCTTTGTGTAGGGCTTGCAATCGGTCTTGTCGCTCGTTCATGTCATTCTTCTAGGAGTTGCTCCCCTGCTTCGGGAGTAGCCGCCGCGCAACTAGACCAGAATGAGCTAGCTGATAGAGCTCTTATGCCTACTTCTACAAGGCCGGTATCAAATCTCTTTTGGCATGGCACCTAAGTCACTCCGGCCTAATTGTATTAGCTCTAGGCGTAGCGCGTCTATAGGAGAACGTTTTTAAGATCCCTCTCAATTGTTCCTAGTCCTTTAGTCAAACTTGATGGCGAAGCAAGAGGGGAGATCGTCGAACTTTCTGTTTCATGTCGCGGCCGTGCTCACCTCAAAAGTACCGACGGTTCATCTACTTTACTTTAGAAGAAAAAGGGTCAGATTGTCAACTGACGGCTATTGAGTCAGAAAGGCGCAAGCGGCAGAAGTTGAATGATTAATGCTATGTTTAGCGGCTTACTGGAACCAATTAACAACTCCGACTTATCAAGCTAATTCCATGTAGCCGGCCCGAAGAGCCAGAAGCTGTGTCAATAATGGGGGCTACTCAAGCGACGGCAGAAGCCAAGCCGAAGGCCAATGAGACTAGCTAACCAAAGAGATACCACAGCAAATAGAGCGACGGAAGCAGCGTAGGAGCAAGCGGAGGCCGTCAAGGAAGAAACGGAGGATGGGAGGAGTCTGGTCTTAGACCAGAGGAGCAACTGGGCCTAACCTGCTACCTAACCATTCGTTCCACCTCCCTACCCTAGTGTTTTTGTTTTTTTACTCTTTTTCCGGTTCCGGTTCTTTCTTCGAGCGAGAAAGAGTTTGAGTTCCCCGTGCCATCTAGAGTAGAAGTTCCTTTCACTCATTTTCGGTTACCTGACCTTGGGTTCGAGCGAATAGGTTAGAGGTAATCTCCGGTCAAGCCTTTCAGTTGTACCTTTTCCAGTTGGAGTTGCTGCAGTCGGTCAAGCTCTTTTAACCTTAGATCAGGACTGAAGGACATGCTTCTTGAGCGCTGAGATTTCTCAGGCACACTAGAACGCCCACTATGTGCCGGTGTGACTCGCCTCTTGGGCTTCTGATGAGAAGATAAATATCCAATTGGAAAGATCTCAGCTAATGCCAACAGTATAATAGGAGAGAAAATATCGAGTCATGCAAAATTGGCAAAGAATCATAGAAAAGAAAAGATTATAGCTTTTAAAATCCTATGCTCTATGTGACCACATAAGCAAATTACACAGGCAAACTAGTTTCCATTCTTGAACACACAAAAAATATTAGACAGTAATTTACAGAATGCAGCAAAAGGAATACAAAACTTGGTCTGCATTATTAGAAAATACCCTTTTGGCTATAGTTGTCCTTCCTAGGTTGAGTTAACAAGAGAGTGGCGCCTACAATTTCCTATCTATGAGTCACATAATAAACCAATAGAATCTTAGAACTCACATCTGATGTTGGAGTTATTCCATCCTTCACAATTGCTAGCTTCCTCTGGAACGAATTACCATGCACCTGAAACCAGAAGAAGCTTAATTAGTTCTGTTGTATCACAAACTGAGCTATAGCCAAACATTTGTCTACTAAAGTTGGCCACAGAAGCCCCTAGCCATTGCAGGAAAGTAGGTTCAAACCTTCGATAAAATGATATTAGTTGACAATACAAAAGAAATTGAAACTGATTAGAATCCTTACTGCTGTTTTGGATGAGTCCCAAGAAAAAAAGCGAGTGAAAAATTGAGGCTCACTCCCTTCCATTATTATGTACAGCGCTGGAGAAAGATTTTGCAGAAGATAGTTCAATGAATTTCTGCAGGAAATATCCAAACATAGACACATCAAATAATAAGTAATAAGAGAAACATAGCCCTCTCAAATGGATAAACTGCATGAATTCAAAGAGAGAGATAAAAGTGGAAACAAAATAATTGAAAGATAAGCTCTCTCTCTCTCTTTCTCCGCACCTATGAACTCGCTCCCTTAACGGTCTTCGCGTCCATGAACTCTTGAAGAGCTGGTATGGTAGGCATGATCCGAATAGTCAGCTTCGGTCCGGTCCTTGAACTCCTTCCCTCATGGGTAGGCCGACTGATCCCGGTCCATGAACTCGCTCCGCACCCTCGTAGGCATGAACCGAATAGCTCACTCAGCTTAGGCCCCTCATAGGTCGGTGCATGGAACGGGATTTCTTTGGATTGCAGAGATCGCGCTACGAAAGAGACTGCGGCTGCCCTCACGACGGCTCCGAACTCTCCTTCGCTCCTTGAATCAGCACCTGACTCTCTCCTTCTTGTCAGTCGCTCCTTCTTCGTTGACTCGTCGGCATAGCAACTATCACTCAAATCACTCTCACTCACCGGAATAAACGAAGAGCCTGACTTAGCCCGGGAGGGTTACTTGGGACCGGTCGCTCCTTCGCTTCGTTTCACTGCTTCGCTCCTCACTTTCTCTGTCCTTCTCTGTCTCTGTCCTTCTCCGGCATCTGGAATCCTCTTTCTCTGGCATCTGGAATCCGATCCGATGAGCTTCTTTATCGATCCGATTCGCTTCTTTCTGGTTCTGGAATCCGATCCGATGAGCTTCATGAGCTTCTTTCCTTTATATAATTTGATTGGTGTAGTGGGCGAGCTCGACTGAAAAGGATACTATAAAAAGCTTGAGCCCGTGACTTCCGAGTTCAAAAGATAGGTTAGACTCAAAGGAGTGGGCTCCTATTCTGTTTCAAGAGGGTGGTTGGCTCCTATCCTTGCTTCTCTAACTAGGCACCCCGAAGAGTCATATATTATAATAGCCCCGGCTGATAAAGATCATAATTCCTATAGTGAAGTGAACCGAGGAGAGGATTAAGACAAGAGGATATGAAGCTGCAGTTCAGAGTCCTTATCCTTCTGTTCCATCCTTATCCAAGAGTGATAGGCACTTTAACTGATTATTGGAATGAAGCTGAGGGCTCGGAATTTGACTCGACTTTTCTAAAGTGGAACGTAAGTATGCGAGAGGGGGAAGGACTTATAGATTAGGGAGATACCCTCTCGTCCCAAGCCAATGGGGAACGTGGAGGTAGCGACTACTACAATCGATGGGAAGGCAGAGCGTGGAAAGAAGGACAAGACAGCGAAAGACACAGCGAGAGAGCGAGGAGTACGGTGAAGGCACCTAAGATGGGTGCAGAAAGAGAAAGGTGAGTACGGTGAAGGGACTGCGACGGGAGAAAGAATCATTCTCTACTAGGATCTCAAGGAGACTCTCTACAGGGTCGAAAGGACTACTAGCATCTAGAGGACTTCAAGTAGTAGATCTAAAGGAGGACTTCAAGACGTTCGCGTGTGCTCGCTACTCCTCTTCTCGACGGCATTGGAACGAGGCACTGGAAACGAGGCGGGCACAAAAGCGGAGTGGACTAGCGGGCAGCTTCACAAAAGCAGATTCTGATTCTAAGAGTGGTCGGGTCGATATTAGTTAGTTCTACTCGTCCGAGGTAGTGCGGTCTCTGTGCCAACGCGTCGTATCCAATCATGACTCCTGAGACCTTCTGCCAATCATGACTTCTCGATAGGGACCTTCCTCGGTAGAGACTTCCTCGATGGGAACCTTCTCTGATTCTATGATGTTGCGTGCTATCACTTGCTTGTTCTTCCTTTCGGGGCGGGGCATCCAAAAAAAAAAGCAAGCACTTTCGCGGCTCACTGTTCCTGTCAGATCAGAGTTCGGTTGGGACACTTCTCGGGTCACTTGTCAGATCAGAGGTTAGGACACTTCTCGGCTCACTGTTCCTGTCAGATCAGAGCTCTGCGTGGGACACTTCTCGGATTACAGCTCCTGGACTACTCTGATTACAGCTCCTTTCATTGCATCATCCATCTCATCCCCATCATGGACATTCTTTTCTAGGCTCAGAGCTCTGCTTTTTCAGTTGGGACAGTTCTTTCGGTGCAGTATAGTTAGAGGACGACGTGTGGCCCATCATAGGAGACATTCCCCCGGGAGTTGGAATTTATTGCTTTTCCCACGGGAGTTGGAATTTATTGCTATGGGCCTTTGATTCTTTCCCGCGTGAGCTAGAACAGTGACTTTGCTTGCTTTGCTACGGGTGCCGGAGCTTTGAGAGGTCCTTTGCTTCTATTTCTTGCTTCCACCTTTGATTCTTTCCCACAAGCCTCTACAACCCTTGAGAGTTTCCCGCGAGAGAGCGAATGATAAGGTTTCCCGTGAGAGAGTGAATGATAAGACCATCAAGCAAAACAAGTGAAGAAAAGAGGAAGGACCATAAGTGTGATGAAAAGCCTTCTCCACCGCTATAGGCATGGGACCTCGACTGGTCTGCTCTACTTCTGTCTGCTCTACCTCTGTCTGCTCTACCTCTACTGGTCTTTCTATGTATAGTGGCTATAGTGGCTGTGGCTATAGTGGCTTTTGTCAGATCCGGGATACTTACTGAAGGGGCTTTTGTCAGACCCTGGATACTACTTACTGAGAGGATAGTGGGTCAGACCCCGGATACTTACTGAGAAGAAGTAGGATAGGAGATGAGGATGGCACACGAGCAAGCCGAGAAGAAGCTTGCGCTTGGATGGCAGGCACACGAGCAAGTAGGATGGCACATGAGCAAGCCCACCGGACAAGTAGTGAGTGATGCGTAGCTCTACGAGGCAGAGGTGCGAAGCGAAGAATAACCAATCATTATACCAGAGGCAGAGGGAGGCCAATCATTACCTTTGAGGCAGAGGCAGTAGTGTAGAAGAACCAATCTGCTCGTGTGACTAACGAGCCCATCGCACCGTGGGAGCCTATTATCTTGCTTGCCCACCTTAGATAGAGATGTTGCTTTAGTAATAGCCTGCCCATTCACGAGTCCATAGCCCGCCCATTCACGAATCCACCCATCTTGGGAAGAAAAGAGGTCCCTGCCCATCTTGTCAAGTCCTCTTTTCCTGCCTTTCCTACCCAAGCTGTCACAAGTCCTCTTAACCTGTCTTTCCTGTCAGTCAAGTCCTCTGGTCAAGTCTTCCGAAGATCATAGTGAATCATTGGGCCAAAGATAGTGAATCATCAGGCCTCTCTGTTCTCATTCTCCTATTGACTGATGCCCCATGATCGACCGACTATCATACAAGATCAGAATAGCGCTTCCCATTCTTCAGTTGATTCTAACGGGCAGATTCGCTCGCTTCCCTTGCTTCAGTTGATTCGTTTGTTTGAGCACGGAAATGAGAAATGAGAGATGAGAGAACGGTGAGTCTCCGTTTCCCCTCTGGTGCTCTGGGCAAAGTGTCTTATGGACAGTGGGAGTTGACGGGGCGATGTCCCTATTGATTGATGGCGAATAAATGCTCAGGCAGGATCAGGCTCTTTCTTAGTAGGTGTGATGGGAATGATAGGGACTACAATCACAATCATCACGAGGGGAATCAGCCAGTCAGTCGGCTCATCAATCATGGATCTACTTTGCTCGTCCTATGTAATGCAGAGAGCTCCTTTGAATAGATCATCTAATAGTGCTAGTGCATGGAAAGGAGGAAAGAAAGACCGGACACGGTGAGGGAGCGAGAGCTGAGGGTGACGAGGAGAAGACCAGATAGAAGGAATGAATTTATAGTTGGTGGGATAGGATAAAAGTGGAGGATGAGACCTTCTCCTTACGAGAAAGTGTATTCTTCAACAGCTGACTTCAAGGAAAGCGAACTTCACGAATAGGTGTGGAGAGCGGTTCGGTTCAGAGAAGCAAAGTAGGGACTACTGTGGAATGAGGGACGAAGTGACTAGTAGCCGAGAGGGCCCAAGCATTTGAGTTTAGCCTTTCTCGTGTACGAAGTTCAGGCATAGGCTAAGCGATGAGAAGCTCCTCTGTCATCTGTCAAGGGTGTGTGAGTCTATCCTTTTTTGAGTGCCTGAGACTGGACCACAAACTTTCTTGGTGCGATGTGTGTTCAAGTTGCAAGCGCTCAAGTGAGCTTAAGTCTTATATATGATAGATATAGAACTGAACATAGAAAGGCAAGCCCGTCTTTCTCAGATCATAGACGTGACTCCGAGGTGCGAGAACTGAACGAGTAGTGAGGCTTCTTATAATTCTCGTGACATGAGTTAGGTTCTTGACTTAGGCCCGCGACGTAGGAGTTCCGGGCAATGTTTATGGAGTCTCGTATAGGTGGGCGAAGGAAAGATAGTCAACGAGAGGGCAAAGGCTGGACCGAAGCAAGATTAATTAAAAGTTGCGCCTAAAGACCGAGATGAGAGAGGCCGAGATCCGAGAAGGATTCTTCCCAGTGATGCTTACTGTTAAGTGTAAAGAAAGGACAAAGAAAAGACAGACGGGAGATGGGGCAGTGGCTATCGGGCAAGTAAAGAAATGAGCGTCAGGAGTGTAGTTCCTAGGTGTAGGAGAGTGCTTCGGTGGAAAGTCAGTCATAGGAAGGATCGAGTGGTGGAGCATTGAGTGGAAGAGTGAGTGTTCTTAGTCAAGCTCTTCCCCTTTTCTCGAGAAAGCTTTAGTGGACTTGCCTCTCACCCGATACTTTCTAGTTGAATCACGTCGCCTCCAACTCAGTCGGCCCTCGTTCTTCTTTCTCTGGTTTTCTTTGTTCTTTTGACAGGCATCCGGGGACTTCTTCCTCAGATCTCTTTGTTGAGAAAGAATGATCTATGCGTAGCAGGGAATTGGAACTAGCAGTTCCGATGTCTTCTTTGTCTGGCTTGCTCTTGCTTCAAACGAGTCCACGTCTACCCGTCCTCGGGCCTGACTTTCAAGTAAAGAGTCCCCCTCTTTCCGAGACTTCCAAGTCTCAAGCTAAAGCAGCTGATATTATATCTATGCCAAAACACGGGGTTTCATCGACTTCCAATATTGGGCAAGATCGGAAGAGAACTTCTTTAGGCCATGTGAGACCAGTCGCTTATTCGGGATATGCTCTGTCACCACGTCGTTATCACTCTATCCTTGCATTCCCTTAATAAGCTGTCTACGGCAATCCCTCTGTAGCAAGAAGCCCTGTGAAAGCCATCTCATAGGTGATTACGTAACGTACTGGGGTACTGGGGTACTGGGGTACTGGGAAAAACGATAACGATGGAAATTCCCGTAGCTTAAAGTAAAATCGAACTACACTACACTATGATATAGTTATAGTAAGGTTGCGAAGTTAAGAGCTGCAGGCAAAGCAAGAGAAGAGATATGGATTGCACCGAGCCCTTCGGAGCGCAGGGGCTAAGTCAAAGTAGCTGATCTCGTTTTCTGCTGATCTCGTTTTCTTGTATTTCTTGTATTATATTACACTTGGGAAGGAAACCTACCCCATCAGATACCGCATCGGGATGAGTGTTGCGTTGCGTCTCGTCTGTCTTATCTTCCCCCTAGGGTGTATTGAAAGGCCATCTCTCGAATCCGAGCAACAAAACGAGTGGCGAGTAATAAATAGAATAGAAAGATTTTGAGCCATACCATATAGATATGAACTAATTCACTGAAGTAATTCAGAGGATCCCTTCCAAGGCAAAACCAAACCTCAAGGCGGCGGTGGTAGGATTCCTTATGCACCCAGTACTGAAATAAATCCTGAAAGCCCCGACCCTAATGACTACCCTAATGACTACCCTAATGAAAAATAGAGTGTTAGGGCAGCCTCCGCCTCAAGGCGTTCTTCTTTTTCCAGGACAGGAGGAGCGAAACCAGAAGGAAAACTTATTCGATTCTCCTCTTTGGTTTGGACTGAACCGGCACTCCTACAACGTAGAGCCTTTACTTCTTCGCTTCGGGTGATGCCTTTACTTCTTTTCTTCGGGTGATGCCTTAAACGAAAGTGCTTGGCTAGAACCCGGATCGGCTTACCTCACTGGATCAGAGATCTTTCTTACGCTGAGAAAGAACAGGAAGACCAATCCAGTTATCACCCGCAAAAGAAAACTAACTTCATAGCTCTCACCAAATGAAAAAGATTAGATTCTCTCGAAATACTTTCACTCATTTATGAAATATGGAAAATAACCTCACGCATGAACTCTCGAAATGAGCTTCTCCCTATGAGTATTGAAACTATCTCAGATTAGAAACGAAAAAATAAACACTTAAAGCGATTATTATATTAGATAATCACTTCAAAAACAAATAAAAGAATAATAACACACGAATGGGAATTGAACCCTTATTGGTAGCACAAATAACAGTACTAGATAATCACTTAATAAAACAAATAAATCAAGTTGCGGAAGGCATGTGTTAAGTATACCGGTTCATCAATTAAATATAATATAATAAACATCCCCTTCTTTCATTCAAGTGTGTTTGCTTAGGCTCGAGCTTGAATTGCTTTGTCTTAGGCCCGCTCGGCAGGTCTCACACTATATTCTATTTAGTGCTCCACGACCTCTAGTGCCGAGCACCATTGGGCGGAACTTTATCGAGCGTGTTACTTGAATATTTTTCCATAACTCTTATGGGTTTGGTTTCATGAAAGAACTGGGTATTACTTACCATATGATTTTGATATGATATTATATATAGTTATATAGTGCAATCGTTTGTATTTGTAATTATACATTGGTCAATCAATCGAATCTTCGTTATTTATACAATGAACAATGAATTGAATTATTCGAGATTGAGAGAGCGAAAGAAGCTCGACATGAGCAATTTTGCTTCGCAGCAACAGAACGGGTAGACAATGGCTCGAACTCAAAACCAAACCCCTTTACCTTGCCTTTCCGGTCACAAGGCAAGTCCGGAAGAGACCGGCCACATTCACATTTTCACTCTTGGAATTCACTCGTAGGAAATACAAAACTATAGTAGTAGTAATTAATTGCATCATGCCCCTAAACACTCAATAATCTCATACTCAAGCTCTCTTCCCAGAACGAGAGAAGTAGATTAGGGAAAGAAAAGCAACTGACAACTTGGGGCATAGGGGATGGGGATTCAGATCTTAAGGTAACCTAATACGAGATACTTAGTAGAGTCTCGGGACCACACCACAAGCAGGTAATCTTAATTAATGTAATTCAATACGCTTCCAGGTAATGTAATTAAATACGATTCACACGACACTTTAGCCTTTGCGACGTAGAACAGAGACCAGAGACGACAAGAGAGAAAGAAAGAAAGAAAGAAATTGAGGAAACCAAACCCGTGAGATGACCTAGACCTAGTAGTGTCGAAATAAAATAGTTGATTTCAGATTTCCCCTCATAAAAAAAGAAGTGATTGCAGGGGTTACACATATTGAATTGAATACGTTCACCATCAGACTTCATATCATATATGAGAATAGTAAGTGAGATAAGAGAAAGAAGAGACGGGTGCATTGCATGAACAAGAGACTTACGTAGACCAGCAGCCATATTAATATTAATAAGTAATAAGTTGAAGAGAAAGATTAGGACCGAGGGCACTAGAAATAGGGGGAGAGGAGGAGACCTTGAGAGGTATAGAGCAAGTTATAGAGGGAAAGCCTACCCCATATGAAAAACGAATTGCAATTAAGATTAAGTATAAGTATTTATAGGAGATGCCCACACCACACTAAGAGGAGCCAGCAGATTCCACTTTATAAGCAACTGGAGCAAATGGAAAATCAAACTCAATACAATAAGCAAGAAGCAAGTAGATCGGACGAGGCTCAATAAGCAAGAAGCAAGCGGATCGGACGAGGTACTAATCTCCCGACCTACACTCACATCAGCCCTTATAGCTTAATATTATATTATATAGCTTAATATTAAGCTATAGCAGTGAGCAGGGCTCTTTAGATAGCTTGAATTATAGCAGGGCTCTTTAGATAGCTTGATAAATTAGGTGCTACGCGCTCCCTACTCGTGGTCCGAACTCAAGGTCGGCGTACTACCTATTGACTGCATACCCTTTTCCCGGTTTGCTCGCTTCTTTAGCGTGGAGCTCAGCTTACTCAACTCAAAGAAGGATAAGAGCCAAGAAGAACTAATACTTCAACGAAAGCATATACGATCGATGTCTCAGAGTACACAACTAATACAGAAAGGAAAGCAACCAGTGATATGATAACGACGTAAGCAGACCGATTAGGTGTGTTGACTTGTTAGATAAATAATATAATCTAATAATATATATATATTTACAGTTCCATGGACATACAAAGAAAAGAGTCTTGCGCGGTGTATCCTCTTTAACCAGCAAATAGAGATACATTGGAGAGAGTTATCCAATAGGCCTTGAGTCCTAGATTGAAAGCATACATTATCAGATCAATAAGGATAAAAGAAAGACTCTACTCGCGCACTCAGCACATTACAGGGTAGCAGAAAGAGATTAGGGCGTCTTACCATAGAGAAAAAGAATCTGACTTGAGAAAACAAGTTTAGTAAACGGGAAAGGGAGAGTAGGGGGAGAACTAAGAGGAGACCGGGAGTCACATACATCATTATATTAACGAAAGAGGATTCAAAGTGAGATAGATCTTGAACGAAAACTTATTAATCAGATACACTCGCACACGAAAACTTATTAATCAGATACACTCTCGAGAAGAGGAAGGCACTCACTAGACTAACGAGACTCAAAAAGGTGAGAACGCGATGGACCACCACACCACGTAGGGGCAAGAGCACAACAGGCGAGACCAAAGCAAAGTAAGCTACCAACACAATCTTTATAACTAAATAAGGAAAAGGAAGGAATATAACTAAATAAGGAAGGAAGCGGATCGATCAACTTCTTTGTGAAGTATTGAATTTCCTTGGTAAGAGAAGAGCGCTTTCTAACTTCTAGTGAGACTTTTAGTGGGATAGATTAGATATAGATATAATATAAGGGTAGACAAAGCAGATAGCTAAATACGCTCCTTGATTCCAAGGGACCAGATACGAGATTACTCCTCTAACTACCTAGCGGTCTGGCCAACATAGACATATAAGATATAAGATATAAGATTCACCTACACCTAACCTAATCAGGAATTCCTGCGCGGGCGGGAGCTCGACAACTAAACTACAAGCTAAGCAGGATAGGATACACGGGTTGAGACAGTGGAACGATAGTAAAGAGAGACTGCTGATGGCCCAGCACCGAGTGTTGGAACGTACCATGTCCCCATCTTATCTTACGATTCCTGTCTGTACCGGACCCACTCCGGGGGTGCTTCACCATGATTATATGGTGACGATTGCAGAAGCTAAGCGGGATTCCATGGACCTTGGTCGAGCTAGAGCTTTACGCTCATTCCCATACTTACTATTTAGGATCATTCCTATATATGTATTATGTATTTAAACATAGTAATAGTGCAGAAGCCATATTAATAATTTATTTCAAATATTGGAAATGCATGAAAACCACTTAAATCTATTGAACTCCAATGGAGCAGCCACTAACAAAAAGAAGGCATGGCAGGCAGGTCCAGCGGTTACCCATAGTGCAGAGTAAGAGGGGTCACCATGAAACTAGATCCAATATAATATAATAATAATAAATAATATAATCTAATTTAATATATTATATTAAATTAGGGACTAATAGTAATAGGGGGAAAACTAAGATAAAGAGGATACTTAGGGGCATGAAGAAGAGACTGAGGTAAGATAAGATACTTGGGTTAGGTACATGATGAAGAAGAGACAGACCCACGTAGAGCAGAAGCAGGCAAGAGAAAGAAACAAAGCAAGTTAGGAAACAAAAACCAACTCACATAGTTATAGTTGCTAACTCAATAGGGGTGAAAGAGACAATTAAGCACATAGAAGGGACAAAAAAGCTAACATAGAAAAGATAGAGGGGCGCTCCACTTTAAGAGTCCTAACAGTATTAAAGAAGGGATGAAAGGAAAACAGCCTTAGAGAAGGGATGAAAGGTAGATCTTATGTTCAGTGTTCAGGGCGTACGCGGTATGCTCAGCGGACGAGGACAAGGACAAGGTTCCATTCAAGTCTGTGCCTGCGGAAAGAAAGGTGCGAAGCGAAGCGTAGTGCGCTGGTAGTTTAGTTACTCTTACTCGAGACTACTGGGATTAGGATGAAAACAGAAAAGAGGTAAGGAGCAGAGCACGAAAAGCTGAGGTCCTACGACAGAGACGGGATAAGAAACCAACCGAACGAAGGGAAGAACTATAGAGCTACACTCACTACACAGCTAAACACTCCTACGAATGAATCTAGCTAAGCTAAACCGGGGGTCCCTTCCCCTAGCACAAACAAGGGAGCTTGAGGAGCGAGTGAAACGACGCGCTCGACTAAACTAAAAGGAGAGCAGAGCTAAAAGTAAATATCTTTGCTCACGTCGCTACCCTTCAAAAAAGAGTGAGACCCGCCTTCAAAGATCTTCCTTCTGTTGTTGCACGGCTTAATAAAGAGTTAATGATTCATATGAAAGAGTACGGGATAGCAAATAAGATAGAGCTAAGTCGATCGGGCGATCAAATCTTGATCTGCTATACTATACATAGTAACAAATGCCCCGCCCTCTTACGCAAATACAAATGCGGGCACAATGAAATACATAGGTGCCGAAGTGCGCTAACACAAATCCCCTCGCAGACCCTTTCAATTAATACGGAAGGCAACCCGCTTTCAAATAATAAAATAAGATGAGAGTCCCTAACCAGTTCAAATGAGTCCCCAACCCTTTGCTTTGAGTCGAGTGGATCTTTTATACTCTCTTCGCTAAATTACTCAATAAGGAATAAGGCGAGCCTATCTATTATTATATTATATAAGAATAATAATAGGCTTAGTATTTAATACCCTATCGCATCTTAGTTGGAAATACCCTATCACATAATAATATTACTAATAGGAATGGGCTTAGTATTTAATACCCTATCGCATCTTAGTTGGAAATACCCTATCACATAATAATAGGAATAGTTGGAAATAAATACCCTATTGCATATGCTCGAACCTAAATACTAAATATATTTCCATTTCCCTCAGCAACTTTAGAGTTCATTAAATTGAATTTCATGGTTTCTTTTTCTCTGGCTTCACATAAATTAATAAAATAAAGAGAAGCTTACGTTGCTATAGAGACGGATCCTTAAGTTTAATGGAGGATCATTATTAATGAGTCCGGAACTCGAAGAAGCGAACAGCCAGTTCGCAGTTGAACTTTATCGCCAAACTAACTGGGTATGGGTTAGAACTCGCACCTTGCTCTCTTTCGTTTATCCTCTTCCCGTACGAGTTGTATAAGCGGCTCTTAGTGCATCTGACTCAACATAAGCACGATAGGCTCTTAGTATATCTGACTCAACGGGAAGACGAAGACGCACCTTTACTGATCAACAGGATGACCCTTCATTTCATATATTTATTGAATATTAACCCTTAATATATTTCTTTCTTGAATATTCAGATACTTCACAGGCTTCACTGGAAAAAGAGGAAAGAAAAGAACAAAAACGATATACAAAGAAAGAGAAAGGAATACAATACTAGTATTTGATTCTATTCTTTAATTGAGCTCGACGGGGCTTCCCCACCAAACCAACCGAGTCTTATGTAACTCCTTCTCCTGAAGTGAATGGCAAGTGATCAGTGAATGGAAAGTGATGTTGAGTTACCTTACCCGTGCCCCATGCCAGTGTAAGAGGTTCCCGTTGACTTAACTATTTGATTTGATTTGGGCGATAGGGCTTCCATCTCAGTGCTAATGGTTGGTTGAATCTCAGTCTCCGGAGAAGGTTAAGCAGATCTTTCCTTTGAAGGTCGATCCCAAAGCCTCTCTTTCTGATGCGAATTCGGGTGTATTAGAATCGAATAGGGTTTAGAATTCAATCTCATGCAGGTCAGGTTGCTTTCGTTAGCGTAGTATAGGAGCTTTCCAAGCGTGTCATTGAGGGGGCATGTAGCTTCTTTGAGATCGGTTAGAGCACCTAAGAAAGGCATGCGGTGAAGAGCGCTTCCAACCACCTTCAGGGAAAGAAAGGTAGTCACGAGCTAAGCAACCAAGACTGGGCTAACGTCGCGATTCTTCTTCGAGCATTAGACACATGTTGTACTCCCCAGCCATTACTTCTCCCCCAACGGTTGTTTCAAAAACTAAGGATCAGCCTAACCCTCATTTCTATCAAAGGCCAATGGGATAAGGTTCCGATTGTAGCTTGAGCTGCGAGTGAGATAGGAATGGCTTTTCCGGAGGTCATTTATTCTAGTGATTCCAAGCCAATCGAATCCATTGATAAATCCTCTATCGCTCCGACAGATAGAAGTTCTGGCTCGGGAATAAATATCTGTTGGAGTTCGAGTGGAAGTTGCCCGGTTCAAGTACGCTAAATGCGGTATCAATAATGCATGGCCAACCAACTTCGTAGCTCGATCTTAGACTTTTATAGGTAACAGATTTCTACTTACACAAGTTGGAAGATTCCATTCACGAAGGAAGTATTTGAAAAAGAGAATGCGAGACAGAATGGGTTAGTTGTCCAGTTTGGTAGCCGAATCTCCCGTCTGTTTTTAAGCCGTAATTCTTGCCTTACAAGAGCTGCACTAAACAAATGGAAAGGTATAGTAGCTGCTGCCCGAATGCAAATGTTCATATATCATATAAAAGGAAGGGTCCGCAAGAGAAGAGAGAGCGGTGGACAAAGTGGTTTGGGCTCCCCTACTTCCCCGATTGGAGAAGAAGCAGTGCAGTGCGGTTGCGCGGTTGTGTTTGATCGAGCAACGGCACGAGCAAGCAAAGGAAATGGCTGATTAACCCCCTCCTCACTAGGAACTCTCTATTATTGAGAGACGTTCTTTAGTGAACTTCTCCCGTTAGCTCAAACTCAATCGAAGAGAAAATGCAAAGGTTGAATTTCGTCCCCCCTAAAGGGTCTACTTGGACTAGATAAACCTATGCCTCTCTAACCTAGGCCTGGGTATACTATTGATTAACGTCCTTTGCTACGCTTACTCCTGCTCTTATTGGCATATAGATATAATATCTATGTCAAAGAGCTTAAAGCATTCTTCCTAAGAGCCGGGGATTCTCCAACAGCAACAGTAATAGCCTATACTCGTGTCTATCTTTACTAGAATGTGCAGTGAAATTCCTTCTGATCTCTATATGCTTTCCTCTTCAAGAGCCTGCTGGGCAGGGTTTAAAAGTTCGTTAGTTACGGAGTCTTCTGCTCCTGGTAGTGAGGGAACTCAGCAGCTCCAATTGACTGGTAGTGCGGCTCCTTCAACAAGTCGACCTCCAGTTTATGGTGATAATGTTTCGGCAACTCCAGTTACGGCGTCGGATTCAGAGAAGCAGATGGGTAAACAAGTGGACGGTGCATTGACAGACCCGGAGTCTGATGATGAAGGGAAGTTAGAACTTTCTAATTCCTTTGCTGTATTGAGAAGCGAGGCAGTGGATCTTGTGATGATGACTTCAGTCGTTTTCAGGAGGTTCCAGCTTCGATTGTCTCCCCGTTGACTACTCCTAGGAAAGATACACAGGGAGGTCATGTGAGGCGGCTGTCGGCTGGAAACGTCCATGAAGCAGTTGTGTCGTGGCAAGAATGGAAGGATTTTCAGTCTCAGTTGCCACCGAAGTTGTTGATGAAACAGTAACAAATCGTCTTTAGAAAGAACCCCATCAGTTACCATATCACCCGATTTACTGCGCACGTGAGCCGTGATTCCACGCTTTATTGTCAAACCTTCAGCTTCAGCAAAGCCACGAACACGATAATGCCCAGCGGCCTCCATAGACTGCAATACTAAATTATCCCCTGGAGAAGCAACGACGGGCGGAACCCCCTCTGCCCGAACGTCCTCATGTGGAAGAAAATCCACTTCCAAACCACTATCGCTAGATTGATCATCCATTGCCACCTTCGAAGCACCACTGGCGGAACATCCACAATCAACAAAGGGTCAACTCGATGCACATCCGAGAGGGGATCAGCCGAAGAGATTACTAACGATGAAGAATGATCAAAAAGAACCATATCCTTCGAAGAGTTAGCCAAGGATTTCTCCTGATGAGAAAGAGAAGAATCCAAAACTTGCTGAGCATCCTTAGACTTCGGCTCGAGAGCAACATCGAGCTCAACCAGCAATGGATGGCCTTTTCAATTGGGTCGTTGCCTTCCAAATCCAAGAATAAATCCGTTCCTTCCTTCTAAAGACTAGGCTTTTGGGGGCCTTCGGTAGCGATCTTATCAAGGAATTGGGACAAGCACCCTAGCGAACTATTGCCTTTAGCCCGCTTCTGCAGAACTCTTGGGACTAAGATTCCGTATCTAGTACAGTCAATCAGAGGCTTAGACTATGTATGGATGTAGCTCACCCAAGATAGGTAGAGGGGGCAAGAACTTGCTTGGCATGTGACTTCTACGGCAATCCCATGTCTTCAGGCAAGGTAGCCTTAGTTATCCCAGGTTGTGAACTGGCTCCGATCAGTGCCTATTCTCCGATCCATAGTTCTATTCAATAGCTGATTTATTACTTCGTAAGTAAGGTTTCTAATTCCAGAAAGTGAAGATTTGAATTTCCCCGGCTGAAAGGGAATTTTGTGAATTGTATTTCACTTTACGACGTCCACTCACTCTTAGGCTTCGCTGGAGTGTCTTCCGCTCCTCTCTAGGCATACCCAGGATTCATCGCAAAGGGGGGTTGAAGGCCACCCTTCGGTCGCCTCAAGAATTCACTAGCGAAATGGATAAGGAGAAGCTTTGGTAGTCGACTGATCGGGCAAGAGTTCAGTTGTAGAAGCGAGAGTGGACTACGTGAAGCTCAACCGAAGATTGGTGGAACATGGCTAGTTCCTTGTTTGAGAGGAAGGGAGTTGCTCGAGCGACAGGGGCGTAGCGAAGGTTGAGACCGCGCGGGGATCAAGAATGTATCTATTGGTTAGGCCGTGATAGCCTCTCTTTCCCATATAGTTTAGGTTGACCTCCGGAAATAGGCCAATAAATAAAGGCTAGGATAATTAGTCAAACAAATACTAGGGAATGTGTCAAAGGCTAGACCCTACCTCTCTGCCGCCTACAATTCCACTTAGCAAAAAGACGAGGGTATTCATTAAGATCATTGGGCGGTATGCTTACAAGATAAAGAAAAACACTTACAGGGCGAGGGACCTCTTGCTATTAGATAGAAACTATTCCATATTTAGGTAATATCCTAGTGAGAATCATTTATAAGCTGGAGATACCCTCACTAGAAATAGGATTTGCGATGTTTGGCAATATGGCAAGTAAGAGTACTGAATATGAACTTCAAATGGCTGGAGAGGAACTCACATGGGATGGAAGGAAGAAAGGATATTTACCAACACTACTGAAAGAGCACGGACTCGGTTTTGGAGCTCTCGCTCGGGCTACTAATCTCCTCTTCTCCGACTCATAAGAACCACAACAGGCACTCGTAACCGTCCCTAACCTCTGTCCTTTTACCCTTTGAACAGCAAGCCGGAACTGTATTACATTTCAATAGAGAAAGCTATCAATGGTCACATTGAGACGGGAACAGGTGGGAAGTTCGCCCTCCAGTTCTATTCCTTTGGATGAGACGGCGGTGAGCAATTGATAGAGAGCAAGGGATGCTAGCGCTCTTCTACTCATATTCCTTGCTTCAGGAAGCTTTGGCATCGAGACGCATTACGATAGCTATAGCTAGGCCGGGTGGGATTCTCTCTCTATCTAATGGTTATGAATAAAGTGATGAATCAAGTGGATCCTTACCTCAGTAGCTGGGAAGGCAGGCCCTTGATGAAAGGTGTAAAAGTAAGTAGAGCCCACTTACGAGAGAGCGAGACTTGAAGGCTTAGAGCCAATGCATCACTCACGGACATAGAAATTCCTAACTCATGGGACCAAGGTCAGTTAGACCAGCATCACTTGAGGGAAGAAAGTCATTCCTTGATGTGGGGTAGGCTTCTTCGGCGAGCTCTTATACTCAAGGCAAAAGAGAAGACACATGAACTACCTCTAATTAACCTACCTATTCATCCCTTTACCCTAAAGACGGAGATTAAGATTACAGCTGGAAAGCAGAGAGGGAAGCACTTCTTTCCTTATTTCAATACATTATAAAAACGTAGGGAATGGAGCTTGAGCCGGGAAAGAGAGATTAGGGCCTTTTTCCTTTTCTTTTGCTTTTTTTGTTTTCTTGTTTCTGGTCTTAACACTTTCTTTTCTTCTTTCTTTTTGTGTTTCTCGTTGTTTTTTTCTTTCTTTTCTTTCTTTTTTGTGTTTGTTTCTATTTTTGTGTGTTTGTTTTTATAGTGTTTTTTGTTTGTTTTTTTGTTTTTATTCTCAATATCTATAAGTGTCTTTTTTTTTCTTCTTTTCTTAATGTATATGGGGGGATTTTTCCCGACGCTTGAAGAAGTTTACTCTCCCTCGCCAGCACCCACTCGAATCATGATCTTAGCTAGTCTAGTGCCAGAAAGACCCTAACACAATCGGATGACTGAACTGATAGAGCTCTGTCTCCATTTCATTACTGTTCAACGAGTTCTTCTTTCCAGGCGCAATCCACTAAGATCTCTCTAGTATATATGAGATGATTGATGTCCGAGGCGTGGGTGGGGTTCAAGCTCTAGCTCTAGAGAAGGACAACAATAAGTTGAGTAGGTCGGATAAGCCATCGGAGTATCTTAGCTCTGATCTGGGCCTAGCTACTTCTATTTCCCTTTCTGAGCAGTAGCGAGCTTTACTTTCTACGCGCAAACCGATCCTATAGTTCTAATCATATTCTCTGGACCGCCTACCTGTCTTCGGTAATAAGATGCGTTCTACTCCTACCTGTACCATTCACCAGTTGGTGTCATTTTTCCTTCCTCACTCTGTAAACTCCCTTCTCACTCATTTTTAAGGGGGTGCGGAAGATCATCTCAATTGTCTCTCGACCAATAGATTATTAATTTCCAATCAACTATCCTAATCTTATTTTCAATCTTGACGGTCTCGTATGGGATTGGGACTATGAGCAGGAATCATTCCTTATGAAGTTCGGGACCGGGACGAGATCGGAATGAGTGAATTCAAGTTCAAGGTTCACCGAGGGAAGTAGGGGCACAACGAGGACAGGAGGGCATTCTCGTGTGGGCTAAAGTCACTCTTTTGAATCCTTGAACAACTAATATTTATTGCTCGAATTCAATTAAGTAGTCTCGTTAGAGACAACAACAATTCCATCTTGCACTCTCTCGCATCTTACGTCTTATTAATAAGTGCAATATGGTCAATAAGCCGATACATCCGACGAGGGCCCGGTCTTAGAACGCTTGACCTCTAATTACTACAAAGCGCTCATAAAAAGCTGTGCAATTCTCTTTTTCATTTATAAAGAATGGGGAAAGGCATGTCAGTTGTTCCAAAGTGTGAGGCTAGACACCCCTCTATTAAGAAAGGGAAGAATTTATTCAGCTTACTGAGATAAGCCGAGGGTGGCTCGAGAAAGCCTCTTTGAGAGTTGGCCTCATTTAGACAGCGGCATGTCGTGCTAAGAACTATGAAGGATTTGGCGTCTTGCTTCAAAGAGATGAAGGCCCGATATCAATTAGAGAAAGAATAGCTCTTTCCGGTTCCTCCAGTTCGGTAAGGCCACATCTAATTTGTTGCATTGGGGTGGTTGACTACCCGTGTAAGGAGAGGTCCTCCATAGAATGGAGATCTATTCGAGCTAAGATATACAGCTAGATTGGGCTGCACGGGCAATATGGGGATTCTATAAAGATAGGAGCTGATCTGGCTTGAAGCTTCGTCGAAAAGGAAGCAAGCTCTCGATTCCTATGTTTTATAGCTGTCACTTTAAATCCCATAAAGAGAGATCGAGTTAATATGCCCTTCATCAACAACTTTTTTTTGCTTCGAAAGTTGAGATAAAGAAAGAGAGAGATGTGGAACTCTTTCTCCTAGTCCGATTAAAGATAGAAAAGACATCTGCCAGTGTAATCTTTTCCTAAACCCCTCCTCTTTGGCAATCTAGCAGCCAGAATTAGCTTAGGAATGCGATTCGTAGCATCTATAATGTAATGTAGTGTAGATTGAGCTCGCATCCGAACAACATCTTGTTGGACAGGCCAATATGGGAAGGGCTTTTTAGATACCTCAGGGTTGTTAACGAAAGGAATAAGTAAGGTTCATGCTTGCTATTGATGGTAATATAGCCTACTGGCTAACTACTCCTACGACTATAACCTTTTCCTTCCCAAAGTAACTAAACGAAGTTTGATATAGGAAGCCGTTAATGTAGCGAAGCTTTTTGTGTCATATGATCGGTCTTGATCTTCATTCTATACATTCTCTTAGCAACTGCTCAAGTCGGTCGTCTTCTATCCACACATGGCGTGTGGGGGATGAAATCAATAGAAGTAGGTCTTCTTTCTGTGGAGCCGTTGGGTAGGCTTCAGGTCGAGCAATGCTTTCATGGCTTACTCCACAGCATAGGCGTAAGGGCATTGATTGAAGGTTGAGTCTTCTACCGGGGAGGAATTGATAGGGCTTACGAAGCGGTACCGGCATGGGGAAGACAGATCGATCGGAAGCGTATCATCCCTCCTGGAGATTTCAATAATAGCTGTTATTGAAATGCCACTTGAAGTGGAAGAAAAAGATGAAATGAAAAAGGTAATAAAGATCACTACAATGTACACTACTGAAAGCAGAGTTAGCAAGCGAAGCGCTAAAGGCAGAAAAAAGCGTATAGCCTATCCTGGACTTTTCAAAGCGAAAGCTCACTCGCTCCATAGAAGGAGAGGAAGCGAAGCGGGAAAACCTACGATCCCTTCTCTACTTCAACTCTCACTTGAGTAAATTGAGTAAGGTTGAGAGAGCAATCCGAATTTTTTCTTTCCTTGCCAAGATCTTTCTTCCTTTGAAGAAAAACTGTCCCATCTCATAAATGAGGTTCTGAAAGAAAGAATCGAATGTTATACCTCCCACCATTCCCTGAAGGAAGGACGGGACTAATTGAACTCAGTCTGACTCTTGCTTTCTTCCAGAACCTGGGATGGGATGTCTTTCGCCAAGTGGATTGGAGAGAAAGCTCGTTCCGATCCTATGATTCCGGACCCTTTCATGCTCTAAGCGGGAAGTAGAGTGCTTTCGTCTCCTGGACGAGGAGCTTCTCTTAGTCATAGTAGGGGCTCAACTCGCTACTCAATTAGATGTCAGTGCTAGAAGCGAAAGTCCAGGGATTGGATCATCTCTACAGCAGATTCATCTTGAGGAAGTACGGTACGTCTAAGGTTAAGGTCTGAAGCCGATGTTCATTGGCCTTCCGCGCCTATGATTCGATGAATTCCTCGCCAATTTGAGGTCAAGCGGGTTAACTCTTTTTCTCTTTCCTTTTGTGCCTTTAGCTGCGAACTACACTGTCAGGTGGGTCTTTCCTTCCACCTGATACCATTCATTTCTGCTTGATTGCTAGCCTCTGGGGAACTCGGATCCATACTCAATGAGATGGATGTAGCTTCCAATTTCCTAGATCTAGATGTGGAAGTGAAGTACTACTTTCGGAGTTTCGATATCCTTTCCCCCTCCTTCGAGACCATTCTCTTCAGTCAGGTCTTTTTCAAATCCCTATCTTCGGCGATGCTTGCTTGATCCCTCCCTCTATTTCAATCTCGTATTTGGTCATTTCCTGCTTTCATGAGATCTCTCAAAAGATCTTCTTCTTTTTTAGACTTTATGTTAACCGGATTCTCTTCCCCTCGGGTGTACTTGACCTGCTTGCATTCATTCCTTCTCGTTCCGCTCCGTTGCCTATTGGGAAAGCGGTCTTGGGACAGCGGCCTAGCGGCCCATCAAGACAGCTGGTCCAAATCCATTTCTTGCAGAACCTCTTTCTTTGCCTTCAACTGCTGATGTGTCTCTTGCTGGTTGAGATTGAGATGCCCTTCTTCTTTCTTTCATTTCTCGTCCATTCAGCCTTCCCTTAGATTATTTGAGGAAGGAGATGTTCCCTAAGGAACTCAAGGTGCTTCCTAGTGAAGTGATTGAGGTTCTGAAAGAAAAGGCGGCAGGGGGAATTTGGAAAGATAATCGATCGCTTCCCTTGCTTTGGCATGTCAGAAGCATTTCGAGTGCTTGGTTATATCTCCTAATGTAATGAACGATAAGATGCGGTGAATCAATCAGTATTCACTAAGGAAAGCATTCGAATTCTGGTGAAGAGAAGAGATTCAATCTTTCTTTATAGAGAGCTTACTAACCTTTGTTTGAAGGACCGGTCTTCAAGTGCAAGACTAGCAGGACCCGGACTGAAGAATCGCAACATCCCGAGAGAACTAGGGACCGGGAGAACTCTCAGTGAAATACGGCATTCAGTAAGAAGTAAGCCAATTTCACTCAAGAATGAACTCTCAGGCCTCAAGCCTATTATACACTAGAACTCGCATCCCCTCCTGAATCTGAAACTCTCACAAAAAGGATGGAAAGTCGTGGAATTTATCGAAGTTAGCCGATTTAGCCCTTACGTTAAGGTTAGAAAGCTTGAAAGGGAATTCCGATAGCCCTTAGGCTATCACTGCATTTGGCTCTAAAGGATGAATAGATTAGGTCTAGCGGGGTCAAAGGCATACTACTCATGTGTCCTAGCTTTACTCTGCTGGCTTTCAAAGGAGCATACAAAACAAAAGGTATTACTTAAGGCAAGGAAAGCGCCAAATTGGACTGCCTTCTTTGTAGACTTCTTCTGTCCTGACCTGCTCTGAGCTTCCTGGAAATGGGTATTAAACAAAGGACATAGTGGGATAGGTAAAACCTCTTTTTTCGAGTGAAAGGCCTTATGTTATGAGGGTCACCCTCCTAACCAAACCAAGGGCAACTAAGTGCCAAACTCTCCTCTATAATAAGGGTGGGGTATCCGAATCGACCTCCAACACTTATTCCGGATATCGTGATCTTGGATCCAGGTCCAGGTACTTTTTCTGATTCAGATTCTCTTGGGTACGATACCGAAGCTAAGTATAAGTAGATGAAAACAGCTTGACCAAGAGTTGCTAGAGCTGATTATTCAGCTAAGTTAGTAAAGCCGGAAAAGCCTTGCTCTAAAGGAGCTTGGGGTGACACCCTTCTATTAAGGGAGTTTAGTTTGGCAGATCGACTTATAGTTGCTTCGGATGTAGCATTTGATGAGGATCTTTCAGCTGCGGGAAGGGATTATCATCTTTATTAAATAGGTGATCCGCGAACTCTTCTGCTGCTGCTGCAAGACCGAAATTATAGGTTTGATTCTTTGTTCATATTTTTTTTGAGTCTTGGATGTGCTCCCAGGGGAAAGGGCTAAAGCCAATCATTCCGAAGGAGTGTTGCTTCCATTCCCAAGTGTTGGAGTAGCGCACAAGGGAATTGGATAAGGAGAAAGTCTCTTACTTGAAAGGTTAGGAGCGAAAGAAGAGGTTCAGGATGTGATCCGGGGCCGGGGCTGGTCACAGATATCACCTATCGTCGCAGGGGAACTACTCTCCTCTGGTATTAGCATTAGCAACCCCCGCAGAAAGAATGAATGCCGCTCATTTCGTGCTTTGCTATAACCTTCCTCGCTCATTTGACTTTTCTTTGGCCTGGTGGGCATGAAAGAAGACTGGAAGAGATTTCGTTGAGTAATATCTCTGATATCTAAGGCGATAAAGCTTCTAAATATTCTTTCCCGGATACCGATGGTAAGAAGGGCCTTTGCGATCTTACCTGCAGTGAGCTCACAATCCGATCCTCGGATTAGTTCGTTCTTTTTTTCGATGGAAGTCAGAGCAGTAGAGTCCCACCTTGACCCAAAGGGCTTGGAAACCTGTCTTGACCACTAAGCCAAGCCCCAAGAGTGGTTTGGAAGATTAGAATAGAATCGGTGTAGAGCCGCTAACCAAATTGATGTTTCTGAGCGCAGGGATCCTTCTCGGGCAGCATGCTTCAACTAAGCTGGACATACTCTTAACGAGTAGCAAGAGATTAGGGATTACCCAATGTTGGTATGATCATATATTTTCTAACAGACAGAACAACAAATAAGAGCATTTCCTCCTCAGCAAGTAGAGTTACCTCAGCCAGCCGGCTAACTCCCTTCTTCGAGTCGAGTTCTAGTTGCTATAACTAAATTATCCCATTGAGTTGTGAGTTCGTTCCAGTGGACTATTTAAATATGCATAGCTTTGTCTTATGAGGGACCCTTTTATGTATGGGCTGAATTTGATCTTATGCCAGCTAGCTTTTGTAGGCTTGTTAGCTTCGCAAGCTCTGCTCTAGAAGCAGCTTATGCTTATATCAGTGGGTTAGGCTCGTTGAGACCTTCTAGTCCTTTTTGTTCTTGAGTTACCGTTCTCATCCGCGTAGTAGTAGTCTCTATAAGCGGAAGATTTGAATACCCAGCAGCTGGTACTATAGTTATTACCACGGGTAAAGGGCACTTTCATTCTCTCCTCTCCTTCCATTCTCTTACTTAAGCTCTTTCAGTCATAATTGCTTTGTCCTCCTTTCAGTTCCGGGAAATGCTTTCTATCCAGTTCGTTTGTCAAGCGTTTAAAGAGCCCCCTTGAAGAGGAAAGAAGGAAGCCAGACTTCTCTTCTAGGAACAGATGCATCTATCCGGATCGAGCTATGCCATAGATCTTGCTCTTACTGAGCCTACCGAGACTGACCGACACGCGCTCTTTTAAGCTCTGCCCCTATTATCCATCTTCAGTCTTCGAAACCTCTGCTCTGCCGTCTGTTTTGTTTACGAAGCAGTGGAAGTTTAGTTGAAGTCGTGACGGCTTTCTTTCATCACCTGACCTTCAGGTATCAATCATTCAATGCTCGTACCCAAGGGAATCAGAATAGGTTCTTCAAGAAATGCCACAGAAGGAAAAGAATAGGCATCGAATGCCATGGTTGTTGTTACAGTTACATATTTCAACATTGTTAAATCAGAGGCTCTTATCCTAACCGCTCCCCTTGGTCTTAGAGTACCGGTTGTAACGTAACTCACAATTGAATAATCGAAGTTAGATTCAATGTTGATAATAGTCGATTAGATGCGTAAGAGAGCGGACGAAATGATATCGAGATAAGAGAAGCTGAGGATGAGTTTCACCGCTGCTGATCCTTTGTCCATTTAGAAATCCAGCTTCAACCCAGCATACGTCAGCCGTGGGAACAGGTTCCTCCGGAAATGTACTTTTATGTTGAAGTCTTTCCTTGGGGGTGCCTCGCACGTCTTGGAAGAATCTTTCTTTCTATCTGAAGTTGTTGACCCAGTGAGGAAAGGACCTAGAAAAGCTGAGTTGAGGGGACCTCTAGGACAAGCTGAAGCCCCGAAAGTATGCTTGATGACTTCCTTTTCAATAAAGAATTTGCCTGTGTTCAGTTAGTAGGAACCGGGCGTCTCCCCTTCAAAACTATGGGATGTGTTGGAAATTCGTATGGGATGCCCGACCTGCCTATATTCTTTGGAACGTGCTACGAGATTCACAATCCATCTCTCTAAGGCAATCTTTAAGGCGGAGAAAGAGGAGTTTAGCTAGCTTGATAGTAGTCAAGTTCTCCCCGGCTTAAACAGCTTTTCTTTTAGATGAAAAAGGCACTCTCCCTATCCTTTCTCCCTATCTAACAAGGTCAAACCCTCTAGTTCAGAACTCAAGAGGTACGGAACTACTCTCAACAAATCTGCCTTACCACCTCATAAACAAAAGAGGTACTTAGCTTTCTCGAGGTGCGTGCTCCATCCCTATTTCCCTAGAACGGTTCTCGCTCTCCTCTAACTCTAACCAAGAGGGTTTCCACTTCTCACTCAGAACAGAAGTTCGCGGGCAGCTGAAGGAAACTAACCAAACCAAGCGCCTTTCGAAGCGATCTGATACGACAAAGCGATAGGGCTTCTCATAAATGTTCAGTCAGGCCTAGCCTAGATCGAAAGGTTACGATTCACTCCGGTGCTGCTTGCTGGTGGAGGTTGAGAGAATTCAAGGGATTCGGCTCTCAGGTCCGTGGTCTAGCGATCCAGAGGGGAAGTGGTATCCGAAGCCAGGTAGACCCATTCCGCGTGGTGTGTTCATTCCAAAAGAACTAATTTCAGGGTACCACCTGACCTGACATCAACTCGTATAGGGATAGGGATGAATTGAATAGAGAATCGGGTCAAGGAACTAGGAGGGAAAGGATTGGAAGGAATGAATTTAGCAATTGATTTAGCGACGAACTCTTCTTTAACCCCAAAGGGAGTGAGTGCAATACAATACTAGTAGTAAGGTTTAGGCTTGATTGAGCACTAGGTTTTGTTCAATAGGTTAGGGCGAGTACCGAAGAAAGGAACTGAACTAATGGACGAGGATGAATAGAATATGGACAAATTGCCGACATTCAAGCATACTCTAGATGCTCTCGTCTCGAAGAGTAATAGTCATATGCCGATCTTCATGCCATCTTCATTATTACACTAGCTCTGACGACTAGTCCTCTGCTAATTAAATACCTGCTTCACTCATCTTTCTAGAAATATCGTAAGAGAAGCGAGAGGTTCTCTAAGATCTCGACCGCTAGGGTAAGGGGAGAGCTCTTCCTAAGAGTGTTTTTTTGAATGTCCATTCACTCTACCGTCCCTTCCATGAACTCGTACATTATCACTCGCCTCTCTCGCTCATTCATTCGCTCGAGCGCTCCGGGAGGCCCCTTTCTATTACTCCTCTTTATCTGCTTAGTCTCCGAGATGAGACTCAATAAAGAGGAGTGCCCCCACGATCTCATACCTAAATGACTTACGCATTCATTGCTTTGAGGGATACCCTTGTTCTCAACTGAACTATTAGTAGTCTCGGATCCCCTTAGGTAAACCGTTCCGTTCGCGCAATTACTAAGATCAGGTCCCCTGCGCAGCCTGTTTACGTTACGATAAATTCAATACCTTGTCCATTCGTCCAGCATTTTTTCAGAAATATTGGCCGTCGTTGTGGTCCCTGCCCTTAATATCGCGATTCCTTGGAGGAGTGCCAACCCGGATCAAAGCCCTAGAACGCTTTCCGATCTAATGGGTGGCTACTTAAGTAGTTATACAGGTGATATATATGATAGGCTTTGACAATTTATTTGACGATCGAGGTTATCAGCCGTTCCCCTATACTATTAGTTTGGCCTTACGGGTTGGTCTTCATTGGACCCTCCTTATGAGATTTCCTCATGTCATCTCTCCCTACCCTGACCGAGGTCTGTTCTGATCATATTATTGGACTCGGCCCGTACCACCGAAATGGTCTTAGAAGTGGGGGACTAGTAAGCATGCCCCTATTTTGAGGTTCTGACTAAGGGAAAGATCTTTTCCGCCAGTGGTGCTAATGGTCATCTAAGAGGTTATACAGGTTTTTCTCCGCTCCGATCAGTCTTTCTGTTTCTGTCCCATTTGCTCTCCGCTCACTAACTCTGCTCCAAGTCCTAGCGATGTTGTGATTTCTTCTTCGGGCATGGTGCAGATATAGTAATTTCATCTTCATTGGCGCTTGCCCTTTTCATAATGTGCTTCAAAGCCCGGTAATCTACTTGTATACCCTTCCTTCGCATGAAATGGAAGTCATTCTTTTTTTTATCTACGGCATAAGCGTTCATAGAACACAATCCGGTTTTTAAAAGTTATGCCATTAGAAATCCATCACTAGTCTTTCACAACGAATAGACAGACCGCTCCGTTGCCAAAAGAAGTACGGTGGCTTTAGATATTCATAGAAGGCACAAGCCACCAGGGGTGGTGAGATAGGGCTATAGACCGGAGACAGACTTTCCTTTAAGCGCTGACTCTAAAGTCATTCCATATTCACTATCTTAGGTGATCAAATCCATATTCAATCTCAATCCATCTGAGCTCAAGGAAAGCGCACATACTGACATACCTCACCTTCGAGTGATAGTTTTTTCTGTCCGATTTGCTTGCTTCTTTCGAGTTAGATCTCTGACTGTTTGAACTCTTTGTTTGCGCTTAGTAAGCAATGAGATAAGGGAGCAACTCCAGATCTTATAGGTTACACCCCTGCCTGGGCGTCGGTCCGAATGGGTTAAAGGCAGCTGAGAAGGTTGGCTCTAAACGGGGGCGTTCCCATCTGGATGAGATTGACAGATCGAATGATGTGGCTAATGAGTATGGTGAGAAGCGATCTGTTGGTGATGAGATGCCCCAGAAAGCAACTTACGCGAGTAAATTAAAGCAAGATGCAGTGGAAAGCTCTTGGTCTCATGGCGAGGATTGGGAAATTACTGATGATAATTATGCATCTGATGATGATGATCCAGTGATTAATGACGATGAAGGTCCTCATATTTGCCTGAGTAGGGAGGAAAAGATGCGGATTCGGAAACCTTGGCGGAAGACTCTGATTGTGAAACTACTGGGCAAAACTGTTAGCTATACATATTTATGTAACAGAGTGAAAAAATTATGGGCACTGGTTGGAAAATTGAAGGCTGTTGATCTTGACAAGGGGTATTATTGTTTTAGTTTTGAAAAGAAATCGGATTATGAGCATGTCTTACTTGGAGGACCTTGGGTGATTGCAGATCATTATCTCACAATCCGAAAATGGATTCCGGGGTTCCGATCTGAGGAGGCGACTATCAACTCGGTTGCAGCATGGGTTAGGCTCCCTGGAATGCCTTTATAATTTGATGATGTATCCTTCAAAGGATTGGTGATGCACTTGGAAAAACACTTTATATTGATTACTCTACTTGCTATGCCTTGAGAGAAAATTTGCTAGACTTTGTGTGGAACTAGATCTTACCCAGCCTTTAGTCCCAAAGATTTTTATTGGAGGGAGATGGCAAAAGGTTGAGTATGAAGGGCTCAGAATGTTGTGTTTTCACTGTGGAAGGTTCGGGCACTCGGAGGCTAATTGTAGCATTCGACAAAAAGAGGAAGCTGGGTTTAGTACGGAGGCAGCCGTCAAGCGTCCGTTCACGTCAAGAATAGAGGTTTTTTGATGTAGTTGCCATAAGAAGAAGAAGTCGTTCAGCCTTGCTAAAGGAGTGGATTTCAAGATGAAGCAGCTCTTTTGGGGGATGGTGAAAGATTCGCTATGGAACTAAGAGCGACTGACAGATAAGCCATGAGAGCGTTCAGCAGCCAGGGAGAGGGGGGAGGGTCTCCAGTATAGCCCTTCCAAGATTTCCGCTTCTGGTCGGGGAAGAAAGAAGGGTCTTTGAAGAAGGGGAAAGGAGAGTGAGATGTTTGGTCAAGTCCCTCTTCTTTACGTGCTCATAGGAAAGATACCTAGATGCTTGCTACTTCTAGGTAGTTGGTCAGCCTTTACCTGCCTGCCCAACTTCATCTCTCTTCATTTCCGATCCCAGTCCCTTTACTTTTTATTGGGATTCCACAATAGCCAAATGACTCTTTGTGATTCAAAAACCTCGTCTGAGAACTTTCTCTTGCTCTCACGTTCGAGTGTCGACTTCATTTGTCTGCTTCGGTTTAATCCAGCCATAGTTTTGGTTGCCTCGATCTGCTTTGACTCTTCTTCGACTTCCGACGACTCTTTAAGTGTAAGAACAAGTAGTAGAAGGCTGAGCTGTGTGGATGCTGACATTTGACCTGCTTCACTCGCTTCTGCTCGAAAAGAGGATTTGTCACTTCATATCAAGCCCTTTTTCCCTGCCTTACCTGTTCATAGTTCGGCTCTCTTTTTTCGTTTTCAGTAAAGTAAGGAAGGGACCACTCACTTACTACTTGTTCACCTGTGTCGTCAAAATCCTTTGCACCACAGGTTCCGAAGGAAAAGTATGGCTGCTGCTTTGCTAAGACCACCAAAAGCCTCGTAAGCACCTCTTAAATCATCAAGGGTTTGAGGGTTATCGAACCCATCATAGGCTTTCATCTCTTTCTTTTCCTTTCTCGTCATTAGAGCGGATTTTTCCCTTCTGTCCTGCTTTCGATCTTCTCCTTTCTCTACCTTATGAAATCTCTAGAAAGGACTGAAAGGAGAGGTTCAGAGCAGTCGTTCCAAGCAGGTGGAAGTGTTCCCATGCGCCTCCAGCCTGAGGTGCTAAAGCTCGGATTTTCTCTCCCTGTCAGTTTCTACTCTTAGCTAAGCTCTATCATTGAGCTACGGACATCTTTTCAAGGGACCGAGACTGGAATACGCGAAGCTGCGTTCTTCGTTTCACTGAGAGGCCAAAAGTCATTCAATTCCTATAATATACATCGGCTGGGCTACTTTCCCCAGGAAGATGGCATTCATGCTGAGATTTTGCATTACGAAATTGAGTAAGAGAAGAAAGAAATCGTAAGGTGAAAGAAATCGTAAGAACAGAAGGTTAAAGCTCACATAGGGCTGGGCATTGATTCTATTATTCTCTCAAAAGAACTCAATTCGATCTCTCTTGACTTCTTTTGAGAGCTGGTAATATCCACCAACTATAGAGAGTTAGGCTAAGATCTCCGACCCTTACTAAATAAGACCTTTTCCTGTTCTCATTTCAAGAACTGTTGAATTCATATTCATAGAGAGAGGTGAGAAGTTTAGCATCTTTATTTAGGAGTGGAAGTTAGAGCACTTAGAAAATGAGAATAATAGCCATTTTTTCAAAAAGCCTCGATGGAGTGTGATGCTACGGCCTCGCCGTTTCCAGCTACTAATTCTGATAGCGATGGGAGACATCGTACGAAAAAGAAGTACAAACGCGTGAGATCCTCTTCGGATGATGGTAACGAATCACTTTCTCCTATGGAAGAGATTTCAGAAGAAGGCAAAACAGAGTTTGCACCAAAGGAGGGTCAATCTTCATACAAGGATATGTTGACTGGGAATGGGAATTATCAATCCTCCTTTGATGACGATTGGGGTAGTGAAATGCTGGATGGGGAAATCTACACTAATGAAGATGTGTCTGAAGATGAGGAGGAATCTGCTAATTCTAGGGTTCTTTTCTCCAAAGAGGAGAAAGGCCAGATGCGTAAGCCTTGGAGAAATGCCTTGATCGTTAAACTGTTGGGAAAAACTCTTGGTTACAAAACCTTGTCGGCTCGTATCAAGCATTTATGGCAGCTTGAGGGCAGGTTCAAGATTGTAGATTTGAGCCATGACTATTTTCTTTGAAGATTTGAGAAGAAAGCTGATTACTGTCATGTGCTTGAAGGAGGACCGTGATTGGCGGGCACTATCTTACCGTGTGCCAATGGACACCATACTTTGATCCTAGCATAGATGTGATTGACAAGGTTATTGCTTGGATTCGTTTGCCAGGTTGACCTATGGAGTTTTATAATACTCTTGCTCTCCACCGTATGGGTTCTCTTGTTGGCAAGGTTATTCGGATTGATAATCATACAGAAGATGCTCTCAGGGGCCGTTTTGCACGTATTTGTGTCCAGCTTGACTTATCTAAAGCCTTACTGCCTAGGTTGCTTATTGGCAAGTACAGTCAAAAGATTGAATATGAGGGGCTACATATGATTTGTTTCCAGAGTGTGGACGTTTTGGTCACCGGAAAGTTGAATGTCCGAATTTGATTGTGTCTGAGCCTTCTACTACGGACGCTACCAAGGAGGTTGAGTCTTCTTCGGCTCCTTCTATGGCTTCCCAACCTACCCAAGCTGTCAATGTACCGCCTACCCAATCAGCTACTACACCGTCCTCCTCCGTTTCGGAAAAACCAGATGATCAGTCTTTTGGCCCATGGATGATTGTGCAGCGTCGATCACGCAAGGCTGCCTCCAAGGATGCTGGTAAAGGCAAGAATGTGACTGAGAAAGATTAAAGATGATAGGCTTGATTCAAGCAACAGATTTGGTATTTTTACCAAAAGTGTCAACTTGAATGTTGATGATAATTCTAATGCAGCAAATCGTGGGATTTCCAAAACCAAAGTGGAGAAGGCTTTTACAATACAAGTAGCAGCTACCTGAGAAGATGAACAAAGAAGTGATGTGGAAGCCGGTACACCAACGATCGGCTAAGATCCTAGATTCCAGAAGAATAAAGACAGGGTGAGCCCGGTATGGTATTATTATCTACTGATTTTAATGGAGAACTCTGCTGGAAACCCTCCGGACGGTGGTGAAAATCCCACTTTGGAGAATGAGATACGGATGCGCACTAAGAAAAAATACAAGCGGACTCATAATGATCATGCAGATCAGCAAGGGGACGCTACGGGAGTTGATGTTATGGACTCGATTGAATCTGCAGGTCAGACTGATCAGAGAAATGATAAAGTTCCATCGTATCGTGATATGTTATCGGGATCGAAGGATACTCAGGACTCTGTTTGGGAAGAGTGGGCTGATGCCGATGGGGATGAGGAGATGCTATTTTACTTTCTATCCTGCTCCTTCACAGGTAGTCGCGCTTACGTTTTTACCTTATCTTATCCTTCGTCTCATTCACCAACTTAGGCTTTGCTTTGAATCTTTAGTTTTAGCTTGTCTAGGTACGCTTTCACATCACATGGGCCTTCCCTATGCTAGCTTTCTCGCCTCTCCCGTGGGCTATAGGGACTTCCACAGAAACTGAAGGAGAAGGAGTTTACAAAAAGCACTGCAATTGGTTCTTATGAGTATGGAATATTTGCTATCGACTATCTAGCATTCAAACCCTCACCAGAGGCCTCGTTCTGTAATTGCTATAAGCTGTAGAAGGTAGTACCCTCTGGTAGCGTAACTTTGATGCACAGCTCTTCACCATCAGTCTTAAGTTTATTCTGAGCACTCTCGCTAGGCTCTGCTTCATCTCGCTTCATCAGGTTTTCAACTCTCTCGCTGGACTTCTCTGCATCTTCCTTCATTAAGTCCTCCCAACGATGCTCTGCAAGACCTGGACACTCTTTCAATGAAAGCTCTCCATCCTCGGAAAACTCCGAATAATGTATAGCGTCAGAAAAATAAATGGATTTCAGATCTTTCGAAGGGAGTGCTCACCGCGGGTACTCGTACCTCTTTTCTTTTGATTCTACCTTTAATACATTGATGGTATGTCGATGGGACCGCTTGGTCTTTATGAATCTATGGTCTGCCCAGAAGAGCGTGATATGTCGTCGGTGCAAAAAAAAAACAACCTGGAACTCTATCGGACTCTTGAAAGGTCCAACCTTGCAATTCACTCTGAAGCGAATACGACGAGCAGTCTGCCGATAATGCGTATGCTTTCATAGGATTAGTTAAAGCGTGCATCTCTTACCGAGTCAGACTCCATGGAACTACTAGAAGCTTCCCATTTCGAAGGATGAATTTATAGCTAGCTTGGTCCCTAAGCAAGAACTTAGTAGAAAAGGAAGTCCTTACCTTAGCTTGGACAGACTTGGACATGAATAATAGTCTGGTGCCAGGGTTTGAACCTGGTGCAGTGTACTCGATTAGTGTTCGATATAGGTGCTATTGAGCATCTGCTCTTTCTCTCTCCATTTTTTTTTTGCTTCCTCTTTAACTTGAATTTAATAAAATCTGGCTAGGCTACCTGTCCTTTGGACCCTTCGCCCGCTTAGAAGTGGATTCGTGACACAAGGATTTTCAGTCCTTTGCTCTAACCTTAATAGCTACCTGAACCACTTTCCTAAAGTGTGTTTTCTTCATCGAATAGCGCCCTACCTTAACCACTTGACTAGTCAGGGAAAAGCCCTTTACTAATAACAAGAAAGAAAGGGCTTTTTTCGTTCGTCAAGCTTTCGAGCAGCTCTTTCAACTGCCGCCTAATCTCCTCTCCCAACATGCTCAAGAACCGAGAGCCGCCCAGGGACTGCCGGAGGGGCTTGCTTATAAAAAGAAGTGTGGCCGGTCAAAACAACGCGCTCTCCGCTCACTAAGTAGTGCTAGTCTGTCCTCCGGGGGACTCCACCAACACCAAGAGGTTCTTTCTCTCACGTAATTTAGCCCGCCCGTTACACTTCCGTGCCGGAGGAAATGGGATTCGAACCCATGATACAATCTTCTTATTGTATGTCGATTTAGCAAACCAATGCCTTAAGCCACTCAGCCATACCTCCAAGTTGTTGATCGGAATTGGATGTGCGGTTGGTTGCCCGAAGGGCTATCTGATCCGATCAACTGCGTAAGCCGTAGCGCTAGCGCGCGTACTCTTCCTCTATCTATGAGCGAGACTCCATCCAAATCTGCCACTCGTTGGGCGACGCCCTTTCTATGAACACCCCACCACTGAATGATGAACTTTGCCAGTCTTCGCCTCCGACCCGACCAGGAGAGAACACAGAGTCAAGCCAAGCCCTTACCCGCCTGAATTGAATTCATATCTCCTTCGTCTGGTCGAGAAGGGAGAAAGCCCGGGAACTGGACTGTGACTCTTCTATTACATTACGGAGAAGTCCATTTTCGTCATGATCGATCCACGTCCTACCTGCCCGGAGAACCAGGCTTGCTTAGCTTACAAAGCTAGCTTACTAACGCGAAGGCCTTTAGGGGCTTACTTAGTGCTTGTGCTAAGTAGCGCTAACGAGCAAGAAAACGGATGCGCCCTAACGCGCAACGGCTTTCGCGCTAGCGCGCTTAATCAATCCGTTGCTTGTTCGGTCGAGCGTCTTCAAACCTTCTGTGGACCTTGCTTCTCTTATTCTTTCTTTTTAGAATAGAACAGTACACAGGCATGTGCTCCCAAGCGACCTCTGTAGTATGGAGAGCCACTCCACTTGCAGGATCAATATCCGCCTTCTTGTACTGATTACTGATGCGCTTCTTTTGTGATTAATGGATTAGGGTTTTCGACTAGAATCATACATCCACTCAGAATGCCGAGGATCCTCAGACGAGATCCTATTATACACTAGGTTCCACGGGATTCATCAGTGAGGACACTGGCTTCATCGTTCTAGCGGGTTACTGGACAAGACTGTATTGGCAATACCGGAACATGCCGCGTTGAGCTTGGTTCCGAGATTAGAGTCTACTTCCTTAATCCTAACATCAGCGGTTTCGGATATCACCGAATATATTTGTGATGAATCTTTGGAACCTGATATCCTTCTTCTCACTTGTCACTGACTGACTGAACGTTTAGGCTTCATATTCATTGCACAACCGTAACTAGCTTCCAGGTAGCTCTTTCGCCCCGCCATTCCTTCTTCAGGAACGGAGTCAGGCCTTGACCTTCTTCTCTTACTTGCTTGTACCTGACTGCCGGAGACTGTTCCTGTCCTGATTTACTGATTTATCTTCTATGAATGCACTAGCATTCACAGGTGGTTTACTTACTTGTTAGAGTAAGGACCAACTGTAATTCACATTCATTAGCTCTTAAGCCAGTGAATGTGAATTACAGTGAGTAGCAAGCAAGCGAACGGAGCGTAGCATAGTTCGCGAGAAGCTAGTCAGCAGGAATAGCGGCCTTTCCGCTGCTAGGCTGAGGGACACGAACGCATTAAGAAAGCAAGTGAACGGACTCTAAGCAGTACAGGTCCTTCTTTCGTTTCCGCTGCTAGGTCTTTCACCCCACGCCAACCAAAAAGGCAGGTTCATCAACCCTGCGAGGGTCATTATTTCGCTTCTAGAGCGCTCAGCCCTGTGTAAGAAAGAGATTGAGGGCACATTCCGGCTAATAAAATGATTGAAATCCGTTTTTGCATAGCTTGCATTCTCTTTATTCGCCAATGAACATCTACCTTTCGTCTGTAACGTGCATTTTTTGCTTTCTTTAATGGATCCTCGAACTAGATTGAAAGCCAATGCGTTTTCCGAAGGGGGGTCTTGAAAAAAAGAAAAGGCCTACCCCTTGGCTTGGCAGGAGATGTTGAAGTTGCGCATGAAGTAGTCTCTATCTCCCGGTCGGAGACAAGGGATGGATGTCGCTAGGCTAGGTAAACTCTATCATTGGTTTCATTATCCCTATAACGATCACTATAAAAAGATATGTGCTACTACTATCCCGATGCAGCGAAGCTAGGTGGTGCTATTATGGCGGGGGAAGGGTCTACTTCTGCTCCATCGGAATGCTTTTGGTGGAAGGTCTTTCTATTACCGATATGGACCTCAGGGTCTCATTCTGTACCTAGGTAAACGATCTATATAACTAAGGTCAGTATATGAATCTGCTGCGTCTTTTATCTCTGGTCTTGGATCACCTACTCACTACTGCGCTGCAACAAGGACTGGAACTGCCTCCGCGTTTGGACCTTTGATTAATTAACCTTTTGTTTATTGACCGTATATTTCTTTGTTTTTAATCCTAATCCACAGGAGGTCCTATTCATACTTTAGACTGCTGTTCAATTATTTCAGTCTCATTCTCGATCTAACAAGCGAAGCGGAATCACGCTCTGTAGGATTTGAACCTACGACATCGGGTTTTGGAGACCCGCGTTCTACCGAACTGAACTAAGAGCGCTTTATTTTCATAAAGAATTTTTTGAGACCCCAATACATCTTGCATGCATAATAGAAGATATATTAGATAATAAAGAAGCCCTTGGCATAGAAGCTGTGAAAGAATAGGCTGCTGGAGGAAGAACCGCCATAAAGCGGGAGAGAAGCGGAACGGGCAAGTCAGCCAGAGCTACTTTGAGGGAAGCCAGCTCCTCATCTGACTTTGTTTGAAGGTCGGTGTCGAGGAATGGCATGGTCTCCGAGAGAAAGAAAGCCAAAGGAGCGAAAAGCACACCATCCTAGGTAAGCAGCATCTTTGAAGCGGCATCTCACTCAATATACGCAATTATCAGATCTGTCTTTTCCGGCCGATTCCATGCCACTCTACTTTGGACCCTCTTGCAGGAGCTCGGACTGAGTCTAGTTTAGGTCCATCCGAGGGTTTGCCTTTTCCTTCTGCACTTCTTCACTTTTCTGCTTTTTGGATGGGTGCTCCCCCCCCGAGTGAAGGCATAAGCCGTAGCCGTAGACAGTCACTAGCACTAGTTTGATCGCTATGCCATTCTCGGCAACGATGTGGTGATAGCTGATCGACGAGTTGCTTCGGTCCACCTTGTTGAATCATCTACATTGATTGAGGACTCGATGTCAGAATGCATTCTTCGATACCCTGTTGTAGAAGTTTTAATCTAGTTCCTGTAGCTAGTCGTAGATGCATATTATAGCTGCTATCGGATCAGAGGTTCGGGGGATTTTGAACTATATTATTTAGTTATATATATTCATTTCATTCCTGTTGGATCTCTTGCTTTCAAGTTCTCTTAGTTTCTATGTAACTCAATCAGGACGTAGATGTAGATACGGATAGGGCCGGGTAACCAATCCCGGTGGCTGGATGACTCCTTCACCCTTAGATCGCAAGACTAAGGCCAACGAGGCGGAACCTCGGTGGCGTGATAGGCTGGTTCTCACCAGGGTCAGTCCTATCACAAAAATAGTTGTTTCTAACCTCACTCTGCTTGGTAAGGCAGAGCCCTATGTTAGTAAAATGGGCACCCCCCGGTTTATTAGTGAAACTCATCAAGGTGAGGTTTGGTGGGCTAGCTTATAGCTATTCTATCACTCAGGGATCCAGAATGGAGCAACTGGGGGTGACGCAGAAGCCACCCGGGTGGGGCTGGTAAGATATGATATCAAGCGGCCTCATGCAGGTAACCAAACCTGTGTAGGAAGCTTATATATTTAGAAAAAAATTCCATATGGAATAAATTTTTTATAGGATATCTATAGTTAGACTCATCCAATGGTGGAAGATCTTCGGCTACTAAAGTCAATGTGTAATAAGTTGATTTTAGTAGGATGGTCTAACCTAACCAAGGAGCTCTGTATCGGAGCATACCTCTTTGCCAAGCAGGTAGTTTTTTTGAATCGCCGGTCAGGCTGTTTACTGCTTTATATCTGAAGCAGTGCGCAGTAACACTTCAACAGGCGTACGGTGGGATTACCCCGTATGATATTCATACTAAACTATCTGTACCCGTATCACTCACTAGATCAGGTTACCCTAGGATCATACCATCCTTTCATAGACAACAAATCTATCAAAGGGATGACAAAGCTGATATGCTAGTTAAACTCTACTTATCGTTCTTTAGTTTATCTAGAGCGATTAAGTTAGCAAAACGGATTTCTCCGTCTTTGTTTGCTAGCATAACTGATCCTATGTCTGACGTTAAAAAATTTTCAGAAGTCAGAGATTGGCTACGAGGGTTAATACGTAAACTAGCCAATCGGTACCTATCTCAAGCCCTCTCACGCCCCCTTTACCAGGGAATCTCGTGGGAACCGACTTGGAAGGCTCTGCCAACGGATCGTAAGCGACCTGGTCAGTCTCGCCGTGAAAGAGGCATCTTTGCCAATTTTACATCACTCTTACTCTGGTTCGCTATGCTCCGTTTATCGATGTCTGTTAACCCTGCATTAGCATTAGGAATGACGCAGAAGCTTACATCGAAAGGATCAGCAGCCTTTTTTATGGTCATCCATTATTACACCAGATATCCTCGTGATGAATGGAATGATTGGCTATCCAATATATCAGCCAATAGTTCTGTTACAATTCCAGAAAGTCTTCTGATGGAGTTTGACAGTAAGAGCCCCTTAATGTCTTAGATAGCTGTAAGTGAAATTCAATGCGGTCTTTTTTTCTTGCTAGGCTATTTTCCCGAGCTTGCCTGGCTGGAAAAGTGGATCGAGGGGATAGACCTTATTCTGTTGTTCTTGGGTTTTCTTTCTTTCATTGAGGAAAAAAAGACATCCACGAAAGATAAATATAACTTAGGTCGTACGCGCAAAGCGCTCCACCTGAGTTAGACCAGTCCAATGAATGACAGCATAAGGTGCGAAGCAATTATTGGGGGATCCAATGGAAAGACTTGATGAAGTTTCCGAATATTTTATTTTTATTACACCAAGAATTCATTGACAAGCGCATTCGTTTTTTATTAAGTTGGCTATATTGATCTAGCTTAGATAGGGAAAAGGGACTCCGCTCAGCGGGTAAGTTTAGTACTAGCGCATCAGAAAGATAGGCCTCTCGGGAGTTTCAGAGAGGCTGAGATTAAGGCAAAACTCTACACTTAGTTGAATCGGCCTGGGGGAAATTATATATAAACATAAGTCCCATTTTGAAAATATCCTAGAATGTGCACAAGAGCAGTTATTCACCTAAGAGCTTCTTCTGTGCCACGTATTCTCTCTTCGATGCCATCTTGGTCTATTCGTATATTGATCGGACTCTAGAGCATCGGAGTCTTTCTTCCGTCCCAGGGTATTCGCATCAAGGGATTCTTATTCAATAGCTGCGGATTCCTTCGCCTATTATTCCACCCAAAAAGAGGCGGATTCGATTGAAAACAGAACAGCAGACACTCTCTATCGGTAAGAAAGGTCCTGACAAGAGTAGCTTTCCGTTTTGCCGGGATATTTATCATATATTTATCTAATTCTAAAATGTGCCATTTGATCTCGGATGGCCTAAATACCCTTTTCTTATATACCTCCTGTTCTTCAGATTCGGATTAGTTCAAATCAAATAGCCTACGCATCAACAGGGAAGTGCTAACCGTGCTAAGACCGTTTACGCTGCAAAGTCATTTCACTGATTACTAGCAATAAATCCTATGCATCCTCTCTTCATGCCAAAGCAGATTTTCCCACTTCTTCTCAAATAAGAACAGAAGATTCTTTCTAAACAGGGGATTCTCGAACAGTAAGAGCTAAACTGATGCCCTATATTTAAGTAGCTATTTCCTCCTCTCTCCTGGGCCTTTTCTCATCCTTATCGTACGGGACTAGAGCAAGCTGGCTAAGCCGCATCTTCTGTTTTGCATTTGTCTTTCAAAAACCCGTTCTTGCTGTTCTTTCATCAGCAAATGTGGCAAACTACTGGTGGTCTTTTCTTCAACTAGAAGATCTCCGCTCAAGTCTTTAGAAAGCAAGAGTCCAGCTGTTGGAGTAAAGGCATGCCTTTAGTTAAGGTAGCGAGTGACTTTCCGGTGAGATGGTTCAATAGTCGTTATATTTAGAGAAAGTAAAGGCGCCCGATTGGAGCTCATTGGTTCAGCAGGAAGAGGAGGAAAGGAGAATTTACTACGATAGTGCAGGGATTTGCTCCTCAATAGGTATCGGGGTACAGACAGAGTACATTGACACAGATTGCTTGGTCGCTGGCTTTCTACGACGAGAGCAGAGTCCAAAGCAAAACCAATTAAGCCATTTTCATTTTAGTATGATAATGAATTCATTGGTGGCAAAGCTCTAAGCCTGCAGACGGATATCTGTCGGGACCCGAGGATACCTGCGATGATGAGGTTCCCATGATGATGACATGCAACGTCATATCCGTCCGAACAGACTGAACATCTAAAGAGCTCATCGTTGAGCTAGACCGGAAAGATGAACGCCGAGCTAAGGGCGAAATAGCCCGAGACTGTAAGGGGTGCTGAGAATGAGGTACAGGTCTCTGTCGATTTAGACGGCCGTGGACCCCTAAATAGGCCGGCATTCAAAGCATGAGAAAGCCTTAGTTAAGCAAGGTAGTAGCAAGCGCTTCCGTTGAGGGCACGACTCCTCATACGAATTTGATCACTTGTTTGAGGCCCTCGGGCAAGGAAGAAGCTTTCAAAGAAGCCCTTGGAATTCACTGAAAAGGAGGGGGCTCTTTTCGACTATATTGCAAATCGGCTCCGTCTCCGGCAACTCATTCAATAGTCCAATCTCTGTCCATTGCGAAAGAGAAAGCAGTACAAGCTGATACGGGAAGGGCCAGATCAAAATATCGTCTCATAGGAGGGCTCAATCCATAGTGAACTAGGAGGCAGAAAGCGTGTATCCGGAATAGAAGAAAGCCAAAGGCGGAAACGTCTTCTTAGAACAGCGCAGACGGGACTCAGCGAGGAGACGGTACTCAAATTCAATCCCACCCAAAGTGCGACTACGACTCTTGATGAATTGAAGGACGAAGAAAGCCATTAGTTGCCGAATCTCAGTCTTTTGACTCCTAGTGGAAAGAAGGAAACCCGTTGTTTAGGCCGCTGATCAAGCTATCGTCAACCCCTCGCTTACGAGCAATCAAGAATGAATAAGATGAGCTAAGGGAAAGCATCGCTACCCGAACAAGGAATCAAATTCCTTATCCACTAACTTCACAGATGGGTTGAAACAGACGAAAGGGACGAAGGAGCTGCGTACGATTGGGTAGGTTTGGTAGGTTAGTCACCAAGCGAGTAGTCAAGTGAACAGGCAGCGGGTCTTTACATCCAAAAGTGCTTTTTTTTTTCGGCGTAAGGATGTGAGTGAGGAACTTGACTTGGAGGCAAATAGGGATTTCACCTAGACTATATTGAGCCAGCGCTTTAAAGGACCCTGGGTTTACTACTTTTATAGGCATGGTTTGACCCTAGCCTCTCAAATGAGCCCCCACCTAGTAAAATGAACTGTTTAAGCTGTGCAGTGCTCTACCCTTGAGGATCTCCACTAAAATAAAAGCTGTTTAAGCCACGGAGAACTTGAACTATCAGGCTAGCTAAACTCCTCTTTCTCCGCCTTAAAGATTGCCTTAGAGATGGATTGTTAATCTCGTAGCACGTTCGAGATAGGCAGGTCGGTCGGGCATCACATACGAATTGCCGACACATCCCATAGTTTTGAAGGGGGAGACGCCGGGTTCTCGATCTAAACAGCACCCCTGAACCGGAGGTTGGGTGTGTTAAGCATAGGTTTCTTTTTATTTTTTATCTTCTCTTGCTTGAGTCCTAGGAGCTCGTACTCCAGGCGCAGACAGTGCAGAGCTAATACTAATAGCTAATAGGAGGGGCCGACCTTAGCCCTGTACTTAATAAAAAAAAGAAGGAATCGAGGGACGGGGGAGCATCCTCCCTTATCGAGCTACAAGCGCACACGCTTATTCAACAAATCCAAAAACGAACTCAAGAGGGAAGACATTCTAGCCTAGCTTGAGACAAACCTAAAGGCGGGGTTAAGAATTCCTTATCAAGCTAGAAGCAAACTGAAGGTATACCTATTATTCCCTTAAACAAAGGAGCTCCAGCGAGAGATCTCCATAATTCGTTTTTCCTAGGGATGTCAGTCTCTTCTTCCGTTGAGGTCCGTACGATAAACTTCGTAGACTAAATAGATCAACCCGCGATTGTAGGCACCTTTTCTCACCAAACAGTAAAAGAAAGGAAAGAGCGGAAGCTAGGTCCCTAAGGGAAAGAACTCAGAGAACAAATCAAACTATTCAATTAAAAGAACTCACAGCAGCAGCGGGATAATCCCTGGGTTGAGGCACTCTCAGATGGGCCCCTAGCTTAAGGAAGAAAGAAAGCTAGTCCTCGAAACCGAAGGGCATACGTCGTAGCTACTCTTCCTACCCGGATTGACTTACTGACTTACTGTACCGACTGACCGACCAAAGGAGTCTTTTGCTGCTCCTGTGCTTACTACCAGAAAGGAAAAACTACTCGCCGAAGGCTCACTCGTAGCTACCCTATATATAAGAGTTGAGTTGGATTCTTCCTCTCTATTCTACTTAGACCCGGAATCCCCGGCAAAAGCATAACATTTCCCATATATAAATATAGCCTCTCCGATAGATTTCGTACCGTCACCGACTCCGCCATCAGAGAATAAAATTTGAGTCACTCGCTGCTTCTCAGCATCTGCCAGTTCTTCTTGGAGCGACTCTTCAAGGAGCCAAGTAAAGCACGCTTTGCAAGCCGCGAAGAGCCACTCCAGGTAGAAGCTGTGGCACCCAATTATGGCTGAGAGAGAAAAAGCATGTCAGTCAGGAAATAATTCAGTTAAGAAAGGTGTGGTTAGATTAAGTGACAAAGGTATTACCTGAGGGAAAGAACTGGATTTTAAAGCGGATGTAGGAGTCACAGTCCGAGAAGCCTGAGTCCCCTCACCAAAAGATTGTGAGGTAGGATCCACAGAGATCGAAGCCAATGGAATGGGAGTCAGAGGGTTGTAGGAGCGACTTCCAGCTTTCAAGACAAGGTCCTTAACATATTCAAAACTGGCTCCTTCTGGGGATGATTCACTTCCAGAACTCCCGTCTTCAGAGGAGCCATCTTGGTCACCATCTCCTTATAGTGTAATATATACTCCCTGTTCACCACCTGATTCTTTTGGGATGGAATCATCCGGTGACTCTTGCGTAACTCCTGGCTCCTCTGTCATTGGTTCCTCAACTATGGCTTCCGTGGATGGCTTCTCCCCTACTTCACTCCCACCTTCTTCACTAGTAATCTCCACAACCTCAGGAGTGGCACCTTTAGTGGCACAGCCTTCTTGTGTCTGAGAGATTGCTGCAACAAAGAGGAATTTATCAGCCAATGGAAATTCAAACAAAGGCAGTTGACTAAAATATATCAAATAAAGTCAGACTTACTCTTTTCCGAGGCCTTTCCCTTCGGCTGACTTGACTCCATCTTCCCACTTGCTTTGGGATTATTCTCGAAAGAGAATCCCTCTAACACTTCAGTTACTGGTTTATGAAAAACCTTAGCCGCATATCCGGACCACCAAGTGTGAAAATCCTTAGTCACTAGTGCTTACTCCCGATCCAATGCACCCTCATTTTGTCCACTACTTGTCTTACTCCTAAAAATTGTAAACTAAAGCAAAGCACAGAAGCTCAAGAGGGGATCCCTTAGAGCTAGTATCGTATACCTGTTTTAGTTGTGCTATGGTTCCGGGAAAGATAAAAGTAAAGAAGTTGTCTTAGGCCTAGTAGATTGGCAACAGCAGTTAGCAGCTCAACTGGCTTAAACCTTCCGTCGCTTCATTCATGCTTCGCCAGCCAGCTAGAGAAGAGTTGGAAGGGCGAAAGGTCTCGACTGGGGCGCTCCTAGAGTTAGGAAGACCTAAGTCGGATATTAGCTCTTTACCTTTCGGATAATTTTCTGCTATGTGCGTAGAATAGTATGTTATCTTAGGTTCTTAGTGACTTTTGCGTACGTCCGATCAGAGCATATTATCTTTTCCTATGTATCAATGGCTATTGAATTAAGTTCGACGTAGTTCTTCTCGCAAATATCTCTCTCTTCCTTTTCCTTTAACACTATACTTGTTGTATAATAGGATCTTTCCGAAGGTTACGTTAAGGCAGCAAGCATAGGTGCTTCGGTTTCCGGTAGCAAGTAATCAGGTATGTGTAAAGCAAATCCGTCCTGGTAGGCGCAGGAGATCAAGCAAAGCATGACGGTCTTCAGTCTAGCATTCTTGTAGTTCAAGAGTGAATAAGGAAGTGCAAGGCAGCAATCATCTGTAGCGGGCTAGCTCACTGAATCGATATCTGTATTTGTATAAATATCATATATGCTTTTTGCTTTGTCTTCTCATTTTCCTCAGAATCCTAGTGATCTCATCATTGCTAAAGCCAAGGAAATCCATAAGTGTTTAGTGAAAGCTCTTGATCTTAATCATCGAGAGGTAGAGTTTATCAAATGGGAAGCTCGCGTATTTCCTTTTGTGAAAGTCAATGTTGATGGTTGCGCCAAGAATAATCCAGGACCTGCAATGGGGGACTCATTAGAAATTCGAATGGAGAATGGATCATTGGATTCATGGAGAACCTAGGACATGCTACGAACTGTGCCAGCAGAATTTTTGGCCATTTATCCCAGTCTTTCTCTTGCCTGGAACTCAGGCTTCAGAAGCATCTTTAAGC